>JAUBNY010000084.1:1184883-1201533 GCA_032275445.1 Crypturellus soui | reverse complement strand
CCTGATTTGTTGCAGTATTGAAGTACTTGTCTTTTTCTAAACAATCTCATTGAAGTCATTTAGACTTGACAGTTAAGTTCACATTAAGCGATTTTGTTAGACTGGGACCAGAGCACGGAGTGGATAATGACCAAGATGGATGTGTGCGCTGCATGCATTTATGCTAACATACAGAAATTACTGCTTTTCTCCACCATTTTTTGCCTTTCTGCTGTCAAATGAATGTTTTATAACGAGAGGTATCATGATTCTCTTCTTTGTCTTATCCTTCAACATTAAGAGTTTGAAACAGCAAGAATTTTATATTTGATTGCAGAACAAATATTCTGCCGTTATGTTTTCTTTCCAATTTTTTTTGGTTATGATTTTAAATGTTTCCATTTTGCTTGAATTATTTCACAATTAAGTTTCAAGGAAGACATATAAAAATGCTAAGTATGTTCATGTATCACTCTTTAGAAAGAGCTGTATGGCCTTGTGAAGATTCATTGCTTAAGCGTGGATTCTTAATTCTTACACAAGCTGCTGTCTTCTGCCGTGTAACTGTGTTTGTGTTGCTCCGTGCAGGTCAAATTGGTGCAGCACACCTACTCCTGCCTCTTTGGTACATTCCTGTGCAACAATGCGAAAGAGAGAGGAGAAAAACACACGCAGGAACGGACCTGTTCTGTCTGGTCTTTGCTGCGGGCAGCAAACAAAGCCTTCAAGAACCTGCTCTACTCCTCTCAGTCTGAATCTGTATGTAATCTGTATTCCACACCGTGAGAGTCCGTTAGGGGCTCCTGGGTATCATGTTCTCAGAAGTACATGCATTAAGAAAATACACAAGTTATAGCAGTGAGAAATCATACTGCTGCGCTGTTCTCATGAATACAATGCAGAGAGAGTGCATTTTTTTTTCTGAAAATGCCTCCTCTCTCCTCATCAATATTTACTAGTGAACAGTCTATTGAGTCTTATGTTTTACTCATTCAAGCTTAATTTATGGTATACACTCGCCAGGGCAAAGCTTCGAGACTGAAATATTCACATAACATTATTTGCTGTTGACTTCTATAGAATATCAAATGCAACCTCAGGAATATCTTTATCCTGGAAGCATATTTTGTGTGCCCAAATATTTTGCTCATGTTTTTGTAACAAAAAAAAAAGAAACATTTTTTTTGCCTGTGTTTGTCAATTAGACCTTTCTAGAGAACTGAGGAATATTTCAGAGGAATGACATGAGATTGCCTACAAACTTTTGCCTACAGACAATTTGCATTAATGTCAGATCTAAACAGAAAATATAACTCAGGTTATTTAGCATATCTGTATTTCTCTTAACATCTCCACCTTTTCATTGTGGCTTCGCTGACATAGCTCAGTGAAACTTCTGGGAAGGGGCTTGCAATTATTTTGTGTGTATGTATCTGATTAAGGGCACATAAGGTGTTCAGATGGAGATGGAATATGATGGGCATGGCATGACGCAGTGACAAACATGCTGTGTGAACACAGTCAGTTATTGAATATCACTGTGTTTAGGACAGCAAAGACTTCAAGACATTCTTTAAACCCTTCTTGCTTTTAAAGTTACCAGACAATATAGACTTAAATGTAAGGACTATGCTATTCTTTTGCATATGATAAATAAGGGGTTTATTTGTCCCTTAGTATAAAATTAAAACCTGGCTTTGCAGGAGTTTTTATTTACATTTTTCATAAAAATAACAAGATCATCTTGCTCTTTACATTGGCCTTCTGTCGTTGCCTGTCTCCTGTGGGGAGCACACGTGCAGCCAGTGAGTGCACTCAGACAGGATGCAAACCCCATTTGCCATTACAGCATGCAACCTCAGAGCCCCTCGAGCCTTTTTCTCACTGTCCTGTGACGAAAGCCCGAGACACATTGCAGAATATAACTTGTGGGAACCTTCAAAGCTGTGGATACATCTAGGTTTTCTCTGAGGACACCAGCAGATTTGCCCAGGAGGAGCCTGGAGGGTGCTCTCCAGAGCAGGCAGTGCAGACAGCTCTTCTGTCCTTGGGGATGCCCTTACAGGCTGTATCCTGCAAAACAGATGTAGTCTTGGTGACTTGGCCCCTGCTCTCAGCAAATCCTATACTGTATTGCACTAAACCAATTTGGATAATTTGTCTGTATGTAGGAATTTGGGTAATTTCCTTTCTTGTATTGATTTCTTTGTGATTTTGCTTCAACATTCATAAGGTGCCTTTGTGATCTAGCCACATCTATTATAAAAACACAATAATTCAAGAGCAGCAACATGCATCAGACCAAAATATCCCAGATTTGTTCCCTCTGCTCATCTGGCTGTTTCTCTCCTGTCGTCTGCTTTCTCACTAGAAAGTTGTCTGGGAAAACAGTGGAATCAATAGAGTGACCCAAGGTGTTTTAAAAGTGAAATAAAAAGCTTATTCAATACTCAAGGAATCCCTTTGGAGACCGTCTTGCACTCAGCAGAGTGCTTAATTTTTCATGTACGAGTGCTTCCGCTAAAGGCTGCGTTAGCCTTTATGAATTGGAGCTGGTGGAAAGAGGTTATTAGTTCAGCTCGCTCATGGCATGATATAACTCAATGTACAAGGAAATCTCCGCAGTATCATTGGGCCACTGAATTCTTCAGCAATTTAAATTGCTCAGGAGTGTTATTAAGGTGTAGATTCCCACAGGACACGTTGGCAGCAAGTCTTTCACGAGAAGTTGAAAGCCAGTGTTGTTATGCCTCGGCCTCCTTCGCTGAACGAAAAGATAATTATATGGCCAAGTGCAACTGATTTAAACTACCACGGATTATTTAGAAATCCAGCATGGCCTCACAACTTCATAGCTGAAGAATAAGCAGAGCCATATTAGAACAGCTTTTTACATTTGGAAAGTGAGCACTGAACATTTCCTAACATCTTTTGTGTTCCTCTCTCTCAGGTGCTGTATCCCGTGTGCCATGTGCGAAACCTCATGCTCTGGAGTGCCGTTTACCTGCCGTGCTCTTCCCCCTCCACGCCTGCCGATGACACTTGTGCCCCATACCCTGTTCCAGGCTCCAGCCCTGAAGATCAGCCTCTGGGCAGGTGAGCCTAGAGCCCAGAAATCCAGTCCCGTAAAGTAAGATCAACAGAGAATATTGTGGGATATAAAAAGAATGCTTATTGTGGGAGGGGGCTGTTTTTCATAGGCTCGTTTGTGGGACTGTTCAGCTGTCTTACCTGAAAGTCTTCTTTCCTTGTTATAGTCTGGATGGAAAGCTGAACTGCTAGTGTAACAAATGCGTTAAAACAAAAGAAACAGAATTAAGTTCTGAATATTTTGTAGTCTTGTAGGATTCCTTATATCCTTGCAGGCTATAGGCATTCATTGAGTTATCTTCAATTTTTTCTCTACATGATTTCTTCTTTGTTGTTTACCTATTTTTTTGCCTTTTTTGTAAGACGAATCTGAGCACATACTAAATAGGAGACGGGACCAGAGTCTAAGTATTTGTACTTTGTAGTGAGGGGATTATTCTGGGAGTGTTTAAAGGCTGGTTGAACATATTTTCCTGATGGCAAAGAAAGAAAGTACTGAAGCAACTTTGCACTTTAGAAGGTCAGAGTGTGCTCTTGGATAATACTTTACAAAATTCCACTAGTTAGCAGATTGTTACTGCCCTAACAGTTAATGAGTTTCTACATCATGGTAACTAGACATTGAAAAAGAAACATGCTAACTTTGACTTTTGATTATTTTTACCATCGTAGGTTACCAAAGACACGATCATTTGACAATCTGACAACAGCCTGTGATAGCAGCGTGCCGACAACCAATCGACGTAGTAGTGATCCCAGCCTAAATGAAAAGTGGCAAGAGCACCGGAGGTCGCTGGAGCTGAGCAGCCTTGGGAACCCGGGGGATGATCCCTTTGATGGAGACAGCCTGAGCAAACAAGGCAGGGCTCCAGTTGGAGCAGAACTTTCTGTTGCAGCCGGCGTAGCAGAGGGACAGATGGAGAACATTTTGCAAGAGGCCACTAAGGATGATGTTGCCCTGGAGGAGCACGCAAGAGGTAGCCTAGAAACAGTAGGTAAAGAGGAGGAGATTGCCTTGGTTAAGGAGAACAGAACTGAAAATCCGCATGGATATGTCAGTGACATCTGTGAAAAGACTGAGGTGGATAAAGGTATTGTAATGAACAATCCAGTGTCAAATCCACATCCAGGTTCACAAGGTGCTTCTGAGCTTAAAGGACAACAGGATGAGCATACTGATCTCAGTAACGTTATCCAGAAGTTATCTCAGGTGCCGACTGTTCCTTTGGAGAGTTTTGTAAATAGAGATGCTCAAAAGAACATGGAGGAAGGTGTTAGCAAGCTTCAAGGAGAATCAGAGGGTCTGGGTAATGCACCACAGGACGGCCTTCCAGTACCTCTCACAATCCAGCATGAGGCAGTCACTTCTAACATTGAAAGTTCGACTGAAACCTTAACAGAGAATGAAACAAAGCAAGAGCTGATTCCTAAAGGTCTTTGCCACAGACCTCATGTGATGGACAACAGTGCTGATGAACTTTCTCGAACTGTTGAAAATAGGCTAGAGGGGGAAAGCATGCTAGAACTTCAAAAACGGGGAACAAAAGTAAATAGGACTTCTAGTAGCAGCAACACAAACATCCCGATGCCTTCCCCTTGTGCCTTGCCTTTAGCTGAATGTAAAGAGGAGATTGTTTGTAATGGAGAGCTGGAGCCTGAGAACAAGGTGGCAGAGAAGCCTGTGGGGTTTAGAGTTACCCAGAAATATCCTGCAACAAACGGACATTGTGTGAATGGAGAGGAGAGCAGGATCAAAGCTTCTCTGAGCCGGCAGGTCTCTACAGCCAGCTGCAGTTCTGCTCAGTTTCACTTGAGGAGCTTGCACCAAAAATGGGTGTCCAGTCATCTTGGGAAGCAGCAGGCAGCCAGCAGCCCCGATCAGCCTGCCAGAAGTCACCTGGATGACGATGGGATGCCCGTCTACATCGATGTGATCCAGCAGCGCCTGCGCCAGATTGAAACTGGGCATCAGCAGGAAGTGGAGACCTTGAAGAAGCAACTGCAGGAATTGAAAAGCCGCTTGGAGAGCCAGTTCCTGAACAGCTCCTTGCGTCTCAACGGTGATTATGGAGATGAAGTGGTAAGTGACGGGGTAACTGGACCACTGCTAACAACGGGGTCAGTTGGTCCAGTTCTGGCTCTCACCATAACGTCAGCTCTTGGTTCACTAAGGCAGTGATTTTGGGGGAGCTTTATCAGGCTTTATAAAAGTCTCAGGGTTATTCTGAAAATGGCAAGCAGCTAACTGAACACATGGCAAGTGATAATTAATGATGACTAGTATTTTCACTATATTTCAGTGTGATCACTGATGAGGATTATATTTGTTGAGCTATAGGATTGGCAGTAAACTAGCACATACTTGGATGTCTTGCTGAATAAGGCTTGTGCAAGGGCTAAGGTATTTTTCTGAAGATCTGCATATGTCATTTAATGGGACAGGAAGATGGGACCCGTCCTTTGATGCTTTGCACGTTCAGGGAAAGAAGGATGGAGCACAGAGCAGTGGTTCTTCTTTTGACTAAAAATTAAGAATAAAATTTCCAAAGACATGTAGTCACTGGCCTTATGCTGTTTCTTGAATATAACACTGAGTAGGAAAACAAGAGTGGCCTTTGACCACAAAGCAGTTACATGGGATGCTGCAAACTTGCTTTTCCAAAGGCTCAATATTTTTAAGGAAGAGAAGAGGCAACTGGTAGGCACAGGAGAGGGAGATGAACATTAAGGGAAAGGTGAGTAGACTTAGGAGAATTTTTCAAACAGAGTTTGCATCTGCCTTTGTGTTGGACCAGCAAATGGAGCATTAGTCTCTAGGTCCTGAGCCTGGCCTTATGCTTAGCAAAAATATCTTTTTCCTACATGTACCTTATAATGTGCTCCATATGCCTGCAAATTTGGAAAAAAAAAAGTTTCCAAATTTGTTTCTGTTTCTCCTAATTTCTTCAGAAGTGGCAGAGGTGCTGAATAGTCCCAGGTACATTTGTCAAGAGAGAGGTTCAGGGGCGTCTTGGCTATTAAAGTGAGAGGTAGTGGTGCTAATGTTAATTGCTTGGTCCAGGCATCCATTTCAGACAAGAGTCATTGAAATTCGGTGCAACTTCTCTCACTGCAGGAGCTTGGATTCCTTGGGGAAATGTGGAGCTTTGGCTTAATTTATTATACTTTCATTTTTAAGGGCCTTCACAAATTGTGGTGTAGGGCTGGGAGTGAGATGACTTTGTCCTTTAGAAAATTCCCCTGTTTTAAAGAATCTAACCTTTATCTCCTATTTCTGCCTCCACTGGGGAGTAACAGGGTTTTCTTCCAGAACTCCCAAGGTGCCAATTCCTCAGACACTAGCAGACACAGCAAGACATCTCGATCCTTCCGTGTATTTAAGGGCTGGCAGAGCTTTATGTAGGTCAGTTAAAACACAATATTCCCTGGCTGGGCTATATTGAGGATGCATTATTCCCCCAAAGCTTTCTCTGGAAATGATTCCAATTCTTAGTTTTCCATGTGATATTTTTGCACTGGTATATGTTACTAATATTAGTTTTGCTAGTGAAATGATCATGGAAAGGAAACAAGACACTGAAATTTGAGCCACAGAGAGGAGCTTTTAGGTTCCCGCATCACCCAATGTGTTACTAGAACTTAGTGGTAACACGTAGACTTTAAGGCCATTTCCCCTTCCATCACACAGTCATCAGAAGGTTAAGAAAAGACCTGCTTTCTTGCAGTTTGCCACTGTACAAACTGCTTCAGTTTGGAGCATTTGTAGCTCCTTTCAACATGGAATTATTCCCTTTGCCACCATGTGCATTGTATAGAGGTTGCATAGGATCTTCCCAGTGAATCTAGTGTGCTCTTTCCTAGCAGGAGATACTCTTTTCATTCCCCTTCACCACCATCCAGTTATTATTTGCATGGAACTAGGAATATGGGATAGTTCTGTTCAGCTGTGTTTGTTTGCCAACAGACTTCTATACCCGACTCGGAAAGCAATATGGATCAGAACTGCTTGTCTCGCTGCAGCACAGAGATTTTCTCTGAAGCCAGCTGGGAGCAGGTGGATAAACAGGACACAGAGGTACAGACTAAATCCCTGTAAATCCATCGTTCTTTCCTTCCATAGGATGAGATCTTCATAATTCAAATTACACTACTTCCTTGGGTCATATGCCAGTTCCTGTGAACTATCCCCCTTGCACTCGCCTGTCTTTCATACTTTGAATATGGGGACCTGTGAGCCCTCTGCTATCAACTGCTTGTGAACTGTCCTTGGAAGGCTGTGGCAGGGAGGAAGAGCCAAAGGAGCCTTACACTGACACATGCTTTGTAAATATTCTTGGCCTGGATATTTTTGAAAGATGGAAAGAAACTAGGAAATTGGGCTTTATGCCTTTTTTTTTTCCTGTTTGTCTGAGGGAAAATCAGTGCACCTGCTTTCAAGGGGAAGGTTTCTTTCTTCTTGCTCTTTCACCATTGCAGCACTGTTCTTGTGCTCTTAAAACAGCGAATGTTTTTTTCGTGCTCCTTCGCTTTGACTTTGGGAGCTCAGATGAGGTGGTCTTGTTTCTAATGAAGTGATCTCTCCTTTTTAAATGTGTCTCTGTGTTTGATTTCTCCCAGGTGACGCGATGGCTTCCAGACCACCTCGCTGCACATTGCTACGGCTGTGACAGCATGTTCTGGCTTGCCAGCAGGAAGCACCACTGCAGGTAACTTGGGTATTGATAGAGGAGAGGAGGGACGTCAACTAACGGGAAGGCGAGGTCTGGGCTTGAATTGCTACTTGTGCTTCTACACAGGAAAGGGTTTTCTTTTGACATGTATTTCCTTTGTCAAGGATGGACTTCAAACTAAGAATTTCAGAGCAGGGGGACCATCTGTGCTCCTGAAGCAAATAAAGGAACCAAGAACTTTGGGAAAATGGAACAGGTTTTCCTGTTACGTTTCAGTGCATTCAGGGTATATATTTCCAAAACCATATTTAGTGTCTGCTCCACTCCAGCCTAAACACATCCAGCCTTTTTTAGCCTCAAAGGGAAGCTGCAGGCAGTTTGCTGTTTACAAACACAGCTTTTCAAGTGGATGGAAATAATAAAAATATTGGTTTGTCTGTTTTGCACTCAGTAGAATAAATACATGAATAGCATCTTTTCTTCCATTCCTGTTTGAAACTGCTTTCCTTCTCTAATCATTCTTTGCCTTTCATTAAATTGCTTTTACAAGAGAATCTGAGAGAGACACCTACATGAAATAAAAGTTGCTGGATTATTCTTTGCAAAATATGTCACTCACAGAGGCCACAATAGATAACAGTGGTGGCAGGTCATAGCTGCCTTTTGATGAGACCACATTCTAGTTTAAGACAGAGAATCCAATTTCTAAGTTCCATTTTCAAACAAAGCCTATTCCTGAATTGTGGACATCAGAAAATGATTTCAAGAGTTATGATTTAGATAAATGGCAGTTATCTCATTTTGATGCTCAATTGCTTTTTGAAGTTGCAGTTGATAAAAGGAATGTTCTTAGTTTGTGTCCATTTTATATTTTGCTCCATATAGTCATCTGGTAAAGATAAACAAACCCAGAGAAGAATGAGCAGAAGTTGAATGGTTTTGTTTTTTCCCAATTTCATGTCCAGTGTGTTGATACAAATTTATTTAAGTGTGGCTTCAGGTAGAAAATAGAATTATAAACATACAATATATACCTGAAGGATTTAGTAAGAATTGACACTTTCCTTCGTCCTCTTTCTAGTGGGTTTGTTTATTTAGTTATCCATCATGAAGAGTATCCCATTCAACATTGTCCCCCTGCCTCTTTGCTTCATTACATTGGCATTTAGCATCTATATTTATATTTTCTAGGGCCAGACTCTGGAGAACTAGTGCACAGGGACACCTCCAACTCCAGGAGCAGTTAAACTTTTTGAAGTTTCAGATGTCTAACCTGGGTTCAATAGGCTCTCCTTAATAAGCCACTATTTTTTTATCATAGAATCACAGAATGCTGAAGGTTGGAATGGACCTAGAGGTCATCTAGTCCAGCCCCCTGCACATGCAGAGTGACCTGTGATAGAGACCAATAAGGAATAGTGTCATATGCAACAACAACAAAATTATAGCTTACATTTTCATAAAGCCCAGTGACAAAGGGAAGTCTCCTCACGACCTTATCTGAGAGTGAAAAGGAATCGAAAACCACATACTCTAAAGGCCTTGAGCAGGATAAAAATATTCAGCATCCTTCATTGCCACTATTTGCTTCCTTTGCTAGTTCCCCTCTGAGCTCTTTCTCCCCTCCTTGCAGGGACATTGAACGTGTTCATCAAATCTGGTGAGCATTTACAACAGCCTCTGTCTGTTGTCTGTCTGCGTTTTCTTGGTAACTTCTCCACACTAACTTGCTCTGTTCCCCCACTTTGTTTTTTACTTGCCTAGAAATGACTAGCAATGGTTTGGGGGTGGATAGCACAACCTGTTGGGCGTTCCGATGCACATGGCACTAAACAGACATCTCCCAAAAGGCAATTTAGGACTTGACTCTTGGTAGCTTAATCTGTGATGTGAATCACACTAACATTCACCATCAGTCCTTAATTTGAGTAACACAGAATGCTTCACTTCTAACCAAAAAGTGATTAGCCTTCAAGTTTATCCATGAGGCTTTTTTTTTTTTGATCCTTTCCCTTCTTGCCTTCACTGTAGAAGTCCCCATGTTTTTAAGTGGCTCTAATATAGCTTTGCTCTGTTTTATAAAAAAATCACCATTGATTTTTAGGAGTGAAAATACTGAGGCAGGAGCAGGCAGGCAGTACAAAGCCGGTGAAGGGGTTAGTATGACAAAAACTGGATAGACAGCCATGATTTAGTAGAAGTCATGATTTTAACCAAGGAAGAGGACCTCATTTCCCAAAAGGGGAAACACAATTCTCCATTGTGTTTTAGCATCTCTATTTTTAATTTCTCAAGCAAAGCAGAGGTCCACCAGGATAGAAGGAATTGAGATGTTCAGAGCTTTCCGCAGCTAGTGGGAGAAGAGTTACCACACACTGTTCTCCATCACACAGCAGTAAAACAAGCAAGAAAACAGGCACGTGTTAGCAAGCTGGTGGACTACAACAAATAACTGTTGTAATTTCTCCAGTTGCTTTTTGACCTCGTCTATCAACAGTAAGTTTTTGCTGGATAATGGTTCTTTCAGCAGCAGAGATGTGGGATGACTGAACTGCCTCTCTGCAGGGCTTTTCTGTATAACGCCTCATTGAACTGTTTTCACTCCTATTTTTTTTTCCGATAATAATTCCTAACAGAGTCCTTAAGAAGACTTCAGAACCACTGCGTACAGGCTAGCTGCTCTGAGGCTCCTAGTGCTAGGGCTGTCACTTGGAAACCAGGCGGCGCTGCGCAGAGCCGAGAAAATCAGCCCGCTGAAGTGAGAAATGGGATTTCTCTTTGCTGATTTTCTCCCCGCCAGTGACCATCATCTGGAAATCTTGGCTCTTGGCAATAAAGGATTAATCAAAGCTGTTGGGTGGAGGCAGAATTTTGTCAGTCCTGTGGCAGTAGCGAAGTTTTTCCAGCATCAAATGATAATGGTACAAAATCCTGATGCCGAAGAGTTAATGAATAGGGCATGGAGGCAAACTTGAAAAAATCAGGTCCCTGAAGTGCTATTCTGAACTCTGTATAATAATGGATGCGTTTTGGAGGAAAGGGTGCTGCAGTGCTCATCAAACTAGCCGGATCAGCAGCAGGTTTTTGAGGGGGGGTGCTGCAGAAGGGAACGATTATTTTTGAGATTTAAATCTTCTCCTCGGCTCCTGCGAGGTGCATGTGCCTCCCCTGACCGCCAGCTGCCGGGGATGCGCATGGAGCTGCTCACCCTGCCACGGCGTCCCTGCCGGCCCCGCGCATGCGCCTGCCTGCCCGTCTCATGGCTTTGCATGGTCCTTGTTGGCGCTCTCTTTACTCTCTGCAAAAGTGTGGGACTGCTGGGGCCCTGCAAAGGGACTGTGTCGCTGGGGCGAAAGGAGGATTGCACCTACCACACCTGTAGTTTTTTTTATTTTCCACCTTTTCCGTGCTTTAAACCTTCCAACTTGAAAGAAGCAGAAGAAAATGTCTCTGTACTGTTTCCTCCTGACAGTCACTTTTAGAAGTGTGAAGGAACAGAGACTTGTACCTTCTCCCAGGACATTCGTATCCAATATTGCTGTAATGCAAAGCTCAAAAAGTGAGTGGGAGCCAGAACACGTGATTTCTGCCTCCTGGAATACGTGTTCCTTATGGAGGAAGGCTCCTCGTTTGCTGTCTCTCTCAGCCGTACGCTCACAAGATGACAGTGACAGGAGTGCTGTCACGTACCACATGCAGTCTGTTATTTAGGGTAGTAACTGCTGTGTTCAGGGTGACCCCTTCACACCATCTAGGAGCAGTGTAATTTTAGAATGGGGGTAACACCATCAAATTGCTACTAATATATTTTTTTTTCCTTTCTCCTCTGTTCCTGACCAAAGGAATTGCGGGAATGTGTTTTGCTCCAGTTGCTGTAACCAGAAGGTGCCAGTTCCCAGTCAGCAGCTCTTTGAGCCCAGCCGAGTCTGCAAATCGTGCTACAGCAGCCTGCACCCGAGCAGTTCCAGCCTTGATCTCGAACTGGATAAACCCATCACTGCCACGTCAAACTAAAGCTCCAGCCTAGGAGGAACAGGGCAACGGCCCTGTTGACTCTTCCCCAAGCAGACACGCACAGTCTTGGTGGGAGGAGCCTGGGAGGACGGAGGAACCGTGCACTTTGGAGCATGGGGCATGGAACCGTGCTCGGCAGGACAGAAACCTAGGACGAACCACTGGATTGTGGAATTTTCCTTTTCCAGTTATTCCCCCCTTTCCTTTCTGTCCTATTTTGTGTGCGTGCGTGTATGTATGGGTGTGTGGGTGCGCGATGTGTGTGTGTGTGTGTATATATATAGTAATATATATATATATATATATATTTGTTTGTTTGCTGGAAGATTGTGAAGTGGGAAGGGAGCTGGCACCCAAATCAGATCCCTGCATATCCCACTGTTGAACTGTGTTGCAGACAGACTATTTTATGGAGGAAAGGAGAAGAGGGGAATCAGTCCAGAGTCAGTGTGCAAAGTGTGAATATCTGTAGCATCAATGCTAATGCTTTCAATCACTCCTGTTACTTCCAAACAAGAAACTGCTGTTTGGGAACCTGTTGCTGCTAGAAGAAATGGGAATCTCTTTCCCCAGAGAGCACTGTCCCTCTCTGTTCTCAGAGTGGGCTTAGTTATCCTCAACTGCGTGAAGGAGGAATTAGTCACAGATTTCCGCACTCAGCGGCTCTGTATTTACCGACACAACCTGTATGTTTTATTGCCTGGGTAGCTGTGGCTCTGAGTGGAAACACCTGGACAGCTTTGGCTAAGGAAAGTGTGCGCTTGTTTGGAGAGAGGTGGGAAGGGGACTGAACAGGCTGCCGAGCTGAGCTTGGTTTTACACTGGCACCCCCATCTGTAAATGCAATTCAGTGTTTGAAGACAAGTGGGAAAGTGGAGGACTTTAGACTGTTCTACCTGCCCTGTCGGCTGTTCCTCAGCAGGCAGAGCTGCTTCGGGAGCGCTGCACTTGCCACGGTCCCTAGCCGCTGTGCCACTTGCACCTTCACGACAATGTCCAAAGCGGCTCAAGAACAGCGGTGCTGCACTGGGGTGTTAACTGGGCTCGGTCCATGAGAAGTGCACTGATGGTTGTGATGCTCCTGGGATGTTTCCTCTTTTTTTTTTTTTTTTTTTTTTTTCCCAGTCTATATTCAGCATACTCCAGATAGGAAAATCCTGCCTGAGGATTAGACACCTTAAATAAATCATGGATTCCTCTTCTTCCTTCTGTCCCCATCTGAGTCAGCTTGTAAAGTCACTTCATTAAAAAGCATAAATATCTCAAATATGTCTAAACGAGAGCCTTAGGTACTCACTCCCTCTTCCCTTTGGTAGAACCTGTTTAGTACGGAGAAGGAAGCAATGTATATGATCATACCCTACTTCACAATTTACTGCTGAGAGAAAGTTACAACCCATTGTATCCTCAAGAACAAAAAGTCCTGCTGGAATGTGTTAAAAGTTTTAAATAGAAAGCTCAAAGAGAAAAATCAACTGAGTATTAGGACAGGAGCGCTTTCCTTCAGTGCAGTGTCACAATAACATAGCCCAAAATGAGTCTCACACAGAGAAAACCATCTTGTCATATTTGTTCAGTTGGATGGGGAAGAAGTATCCAGGTAATTTATTTATGATGCTGAAACTCCCCACCCCCTTGGAGAGGATCCTTACCCTGCTGCGGCGCAAGCTGAAGAGGTGCGAGACAGCAGTGAGTGTGCGGGGAGCTGCCGGAGCCCAGCGGCTTGAGCATCCCTATGGGGGGAGCTCGTGATGAAGCCTGTCGGCATCGGGCCTGGTGGATGTTTTGAAATGTTCTCAAACCGTCAGGAGGAAAAAGCAAAAGACGAAAATGGGGTTTGCGGTCGGAGATGCAGCTCTAAGTATTTGTTCCTAAAACAGTGCAGCAAATACCTGGAATAGAGCTTTAGGCATTAATCTATCAGGGAAAGCAGAGCAAGGGGGGACGGGAGAGGTAAGGTACAGCTCCAGGCTCTTCCACTGAGGAGGGCGATGAGCAGTTTGGTTTTAGGAGACATGGTAGCGTTTTACACACTAATGTTGTGTGGGTTTGCGGTGCGAGTAGACAGTCAAAAATAAGTCTAAGACTCTGCAGTTCCTAGTGACAGGTGCCAAGAGGGTTGATACGGGTCTGGGGTCTGTGATGTACAGTGTGAATAAACGCTTGCAGCTCTTAGTCTTTTTTTGATCGACGAAGCACTTTTTTATTAATATTATTTTTCTTTGTATGTAAAGGAGGAACCAGTATCTCTCCATAGCTGTATATATATAACCCTTCTCTCCTAAAGAGAGTAAAGTGCTCCTATATTTTTCATTTTTTTGTCAAAGCAAGAAGTAAATACTTTAGAATTGTTAAATATATAAATAAAGTGAATAAAGTTTAGAATTTTGCATGGGAGCATTTGCTAACACACTTTAATTTTTTATTTTTCTTTCCTGTCCTTGATAGGGGATACATTTGAGGTTCAGCAGAAACACCAAGGCCTTTGAGAAAGGAGGCTGCAGCAGCCCTCCTGTTGCTCTCTTTTCCACTGTGTGTCTTTGCCGGGAGCAGCAAACTGCTGCTCCTCCGTTTAGAAGAGGAAACGCTGAGCCTGGATTCCCTGGTGCTGCAATCCCAGGGAGGGGGAAAAGACCCAGGGCACCCGCGCCGTTGGGTGCCGTCCTGCACAATCAGCAGTTTGCTTAGAGGCTGCAGAACGGTAGGAGAATCTCCCCGTCCTCCGTACCTCGTTCTTCTTCTCCCTTAATTGACCGTCGTATTTCAAAGCTTGATCCAATGACGCCAGCCCAAATGCAGAAGCGGCCGGAGCGCTCAGCCCTGCTCTCGGCGCGGGCCGGAGCTCAGTTCTCATTTGCACTTTCTGCCTTATTCTCAATGCTGGATGGGGGAGCCGCGGCTCTCGGGGAACAAACCAAACTTGCTCAGGTTTAAAACCTTCAAGCTTTTCCCAGAAGGCGGAAAACTCAAGTGCTGTTTGTCCTGCAGAAGTCTCCTGCACAAGGATCTGATGATTCTCATGTTCTTAGGGCTGCTGGCTCATTGCAGCAGCCACCGCACGTGTGTCTGGCACCGAAGCTCATCTTCCTTCACCCGTTTCTTACATATTTTAAGCCAAGAGAAGGGATTTGTCCTGAACTCTGGGGCACTAAAGGGTTCCTAGAGATCCCTGAGTTGCTTTAGGACAGCCTGTTCTGATCACAAGCTGTGCTGCACAGTTGCTTTATAATCTTAAAGTATTTATTTAATCGAATAATGTACCAGGTTTCTGGACAGGGCAATGATCACAGCTGGTGGCAGTATTTATAGCTCTGAGAATAAAATAAAAAGCATATATAATGTTTTGCACTGTTAAGAACATGCAAAGGAACAGCAGGTTTTCAATTACACACCTGAATCTGATTTTATATAGGTCCTTTCATACCTGAGTTACTGCTAAGCGCTTTGTCAGTAACTCATCACTCTGCAGTGCAGCCACTGCAGACTTCATGTGTACTCCATTACTCACAGCCCTGGACATTTGCACTTAATTCTTGGATAGTTTCTGTTTGGAAACCGCTGAGCGAAACCCTGGGGCTCTCGTGCTGCTGCGGGAGCTGGAGCGCGTTCAGTGTCCGCAGAGCCAGGGCTGCAGCAGTGCAGGGCAGGAGCGATGTCCTGCCGCCAGCCTCGCGTTCTGCCATGTAGAGATTTACTTCCTGCCATCAGCTTCTCCTAAGGATCATTTGTGAAACATCTCTTTGCTCCTAAGCAGCAGAAAAACCCCAAAGTGCAGCAGTGTTGTTAGCGTAACGTGCAGCTTTGGTGCTGTCTTACGGACTGTGATTTCCTTCTGAGGATCTCCTTAGGCAGAGGCGATTTGTGCAGCTTGTCAGGGGTCTCAGAAACGGGATTAGTGGCTGAGGGAGGGAAAAGACAATCTGAGAACCAACAGTCCTCAGGATGCAAACGCTATCTCTCCTTCCTGGTGGGGCTGGCCCATGACTGCCGAATATGGGAGCAGGAATCGCTAAGGATGAGCGGAGCGCGGACGCTTCACGTTCTTCCTGTAGCACAAAGGGGACAAACGTGCTGAGAGCCCTGGGCTGAGCAGGGCAGCCTGTCCCCGCGGCAGGAGGTCCAAGTTAGGAGGCTACAAAGGTTAACAACCACCTGCCAAAAAAACAGCTGTGCTGATGCACAGGATATGGGGTGTGCAGAAATTTTATGCTTATTCTCTATTTGCCCCTCTAGTAGATGGCAAATTATTCACAGGTATCAACCCAAGGAGTCGAGAGGCCTTAGCAGTGTGCAGAGTCATTGAGGGCAGCGTTAGCGCAGGCGGTTCTGAAGGGAGATGCAGTCAGGCAGGTACCGACACTGCTGAAGGCCGGTTCTGCCGTCTGTTCCCGTGCGGGATCCAGCCCGGGCTCTGAGCGCTCCTCACATCATCCTCAGTTAAGTGTCCGTTGCCTGGCCTTGCTCAGAAGTGATTTTGTGGCATTACCTTTCCTGAGTAAAAAGCAAAAGCAGCAATTTAGGCTCTTTTTTGAGTCAAGGAATGTGAGTGAACGTGGCCTTTGTTCAGCCAGGGCTCGTGGGATGGCACATTCATAGCTGTGCTGCTAGGAACTCGCTTTGCTCCCGCTTGGGTTATTTTGTCTTCTCCGAAGGGCCAGCCCAGTGACTCCCCGAGGGCTGCTCAGGACTTCGCAGACCTGCCGGCTGCGGAAGGGGCCCATCAGGCCAGCCCAGGAGCTCACAATTCCTGGTTTGCCCTTTTTTTTCAAGAATACAACTTGGTTCTTTACCCAAGTGGGAAGCCACTAGCACAAGAGCAAGGAGCTGGAAGCAGAAATGTAAGATTGGAAACAGCCACATCCATACAACCCTGTTGCAGTGTCCATAGGGACATCCG
>JAUBNY010000084.1:1166747-1176936 GCA_032275445.1 Crypturellus soui | reverse complement strand
TTGTTGTTCCCTCCCATATGGGCAGCACCTGTGGGGTAAAAGAGATTGTGGAAAGATTGTGAAAGAGCTTCTTGGAGTGACAGCAAAAGAAGTGCAAAGAGAGACAACAAAGATAAGGGTTAGAGTTAAGGGATAGTGAGGAAACTTCTAGAGATTTCTTGCCTCACCACAAATGGAAAGGAGTATTAATGATTGGTGTTAGGGGGCCAGCTACATTGCTGAGTAAAGAAACAAGCTCTTGTGACAGGAAGAAGTCACATTCCCTCCCCTCCAGGGCTGCTATAGCCCCTTTTGGATGGGGTGGTAACAGGGCTGAGCAGGAAGGCCATAGCTGCCCTGAGCTTGAGAAGGACTGTGTCCTTTGAGCATGCAGCAAGCAGCTGTGGAGGACTCTGGAAGATACTGTGTGACACACAAAGGCTTCCAAGTAAGGAGCTTTTTCTGCTTCTCCTGCTGCTTCCTTACCAGCGTATCCCGGACTATGACTGGCAGGCCTGTGTCCTCCATGTAGCCCTGTCCCCCAAAACTCTCCATGGCCTCAACAACAACAGCAGCAGCCTGCAAAACACAGAGAACTAGCATGTAGCACATTGCACAAGAGGAGAAAGCATCCAGAAATACCTGATGTCATGTGGCAGTTCCTGCTGGGATGGGGCCAGCTGGATCTCATTGATCTGCTCAGGCAGGTTGCTCATTAAATGAGGAGAGGAGTATCCTGGGGAAGGAAAACTGAGCAACACTGGGAGAGGACTGCATAAGTAGTTGGATCTTGAGAGAATATCCAAGGAGACTCTCTGTCAGTACAGCCCTCTCTATGAAAGAGAAAGCCTGGGGTGTGTATGAAAGTAAATGTCTATTCTGTATTCCAGGAGAGTTTTTAACCTTTTACTTTGCAACCTCTCATGTTCCCCATGTTAATCATGTTTCTTTCCAGCTCTGAAGCTGGTAATGTGCCACACAGAGCCACTCCAGGCTGATGAAGCTGGTTGTTCCTTACCTGTTTCCCAGTGTAAAGCTTGGCTACTGGTACCAGCAGTCTCAGGAGAAGCTTGTCTTGCTCACTGGCCATGTTGGTTTCCACGAGTCCAAGCAGTCTGACTACCTCCATAGCCAGAAGAAATGCCCCTCGGGTCTGCACCTGCAGGCAGAGAAGTGGGGTCCTTCGCTGGCAAGGGCTTTTGACTCGGACTGAGTCAGCCTGATGTGCTGATGAGCCATGACACTACAAATACTCAGAGCTGGGCAAAGGGCTACCCCTCCTGTGCAGACCCACAGCTCCAGCATCAGAGGCTGCCCAGCAGCCAAGCCACAAAGCACGGAATTCTGCAGGCAGCCTGGAGACGCCTCTCTTGGTTACTGAGGCCAGTATCAGCAAAAGAGCTGAATTCATCAGGCTTGTTAAGAAACAGATCAAAACTCCCACCAGGTGTCCACGTCACGAATCCACGTGCTTTCCAAGGATAAAGAACATGAAACCATGCACATCAGCCTTGGAGTACCAGGCCCTGTAAGGTCTTTTGCCAAGAGTGAAAGTTGCTTAGCGAGGAACCTGGAAGTTGAGCTTAAGAAAGCTTTGCTATATTGAGATGAGAGTGACACCACTTTCCCACAATGCTTGCCTCTGCAAATGGGATTTTTTTAATGCATGTTTAAATATTTGCACAGATCCATTGCTGTGCAAGGACAATTGTTGGCATTACACAGCTTAAACGAAGAAGTGCTGCTTGGGTGGGGAGAGGAGCACAACTGGGTACATTCTCTTTGAACATCTGGTAGGGGTGGAGGCCACCTGCCTCTTGTGGAGATAGTGCTCTGCTACAGCTCAGCGTTGATGCAAAGCAGTGAGCTGCTCTGCAGCAAGCTAGGGCCCAGACACGAAATTACTCTTGAAGCCAGAGTGCCGGTTCATACCTCTCTGTCTTCCATGGTCTTAAGATTCACACCTAGGGGCAGAGTTCAGGCTTGCTATGCATCGAGCAGGCGCATGGCCAACGAGACGTGCTCTCCAAGGCCAGTTAGTCTGTGTGTTTTGACCCCTCGAGAATTCCTTAAGCTGGCTGCAAACAGTGAACAGCCCTTCTACTTGTGCACAGGCTCCCAGGCAAGTTGGATGAGGCTGCCTTGGTCTTGCTAAACAATCTGTTAACTCCAATTCAGGAGATTATGTTGCAATGTTTGGATTCAGATGTTACTGACCAACTTCAGAGGTTGTGGCATAGTAGATGCATGCATAAATTTAGGCAATCCTCTCAGCTGTTCCCAGGTAATTGTTATTTATGCCCAGCAAAGAAGTTAAGTCAATTGCCAGATCAAATCCCACTGAAATACGTCAATCCTTTGCTGCATACATCTTACTGTAGCCGGAGACAGCTCCCTCTGACCGTTGTACAAAGAGGCAGGTTGGCTGCTCTCATTAGCAGCTCTGAGTCTCTGCCCTCTTTCCTCCCCGGCAGATCCAGCTGAGCTCCAGGCAGCCTTACCTCCATCCGGGCTATCGTCTGCATGTGGAGGGGATGGTCCTTGAGGAGCTTCCCAAAGGCAACTCGCCGCAGGGCATACTCCCTGCTCAGACTGATCATCCTAGAGAATACAGCCAGGGAACAGAGTTAGACTAGCAATCCTCCTACCTCACCTTTGGGCTTTCCCTCCTGCCCATTCCCACTGGCAGAACCCCACTCAGCTGTAGCATGCAAGCCTAAACCGCCCACAGAACAACTCTCTCCAGCACTGCTGGATCCCAGACGTGGGCCCACAAAGACATAAGATGTCAACTAGTGTCATGCCAAGCCTTGCAAAGTCCCCTCCTTCAGCCCCAAGGCAGCAACATTGCTTTCACCTTCTCATGGCAGCTACTGCACCAACGGTATTGTGGATCCGAGTGATGTTCAGCATGTGGGAGATGGAGGCCACTCCACGACCCTCTGCAGAGATCTGAAAGCATCGAAGAACAAAGGCTGATCTAACCCTCCTTTTGCAGGACCTTGGAAGCTGAAGCACATCTGCCTAGGCAAGAAATGTGTCAGGAGGCAGATAGATAAGGGCAGCCCACTCTGTCTGTCTTCAGGCACCAGAAAGATGTGCTTGCTTTAAAACACAGCCATCTCATTTTATCTGAGTCTTTGGCATGGCTAAACTGGTGACTTTGGAGACAATATGAGCATGATCAGGTCCATTCTTGGACTGCTTGTTCCCACCTGCATGCTACACAGAACTGTCCTGCAGTCAGGTCCAACTGGATTAAGGAAATAACCATCCTAAAATGACTTTGTGTTTGTTTCTGTTTTCCTTCTCCTGGGATTGCTTTAAATTCAGATCAGTTCCTTGAGGTCTCCACAGCTTTGTCCTACACACAGCTCTGTTGGGGCAGGGTTCTGTGGAACAAACAGCCTGCCACAGAGGTGGCAGAAACTTCCCTCTCTCTCTTCTTCATGGGTGTCTGCCATGCAAAGCCAGCCTGGTCCCAGGAAGGTGAAACCTTACTTACTAGCTCTGCTTTGGCTCCATCTAGCCACAGCTCTGCTGTTGCCATCTGGCGTGTACCCAACTTGTCCTTCAGCCTTTGCACTTTGATGTTATTCAGCTTCCCATCCTCATCTTGAACCTTCAAGAAGAACAGGGACAGACCTCCAGAACCCTGGGACGATTAAAAATACATGCAAAGAAGATGTTATTATGACGGGAAAAGGGACGTAAACACATATCCCCACTCCTTCACAGTTTTCCACTATGAAACAGACCTGTTTTACACGTCCTTGAGCATCCGCTTTCCTCGCCAGGGTCAATGTCACATCCGAATCAGCAGCTGATGTAAACCATTTAAAGCCGTGGAGATGATATGTACCATCTGGCTGCTTTATGGCCAGTGTCTCTGTGCCATCAGCTGTAAGAGGGAGCAGGAGATCTTGGCTTTATGGGAACTTTTGTATCCATCAATGCTGATTTTCAGCTTAAGCAGAAGGTCTTTTAAATCACCTCTTGCTATCAAGACGGAATATGGATTAGCTGCTAATCTGTTTCACTGGCCCTGGATAAAAAATGCAGTCAGGGTTAAGTACTGGAAAGAAAATGTCCTCTGCTGAGTCTGAACCTTTCCAGCAATTGTTCCAGGCCAACAGCTGAAAATGGCAGCACTTTGTAGGCAAAACACACAGTGGTTTATAATCCTGCTCCTCCATTTTTTAGGGGGTACCATTGCCAAGAACAAAAAAAGGTCCTACGGAATTGAGTCCTGCAATGATGCTCGTCCCTCTAGCTGCTACTTCATCAGATGTAGGTGACTCCCTTTGCACACTTTTGACTCTGTAATGGAGTTCTGAGATTTCTTGGTCTATTCTGTTGCTATTATCACTTGCCAAGGAACAAAAGTTGAAGGCCAAGACTGTGTCTTCAGTTCTACCTGGGATGGGCCTCAGTGATGCTCTAGGGTTAGATCTAGAGTTAGACATCTGTGGGTTATCTGTGCAAGTACCGCAGCTCTGTATCTGCACGTGTGTGTGTACTGCATGCACTGGTGGCCAGAATGAGTTTGATCCTCTACTATCTGAAAGAGTTATGCAACTTCTGCTGAAGTATCTTAAATCAGATACATGGCTTGGAAAGTTCTCCTCCACCTTTCATCCTTTCAGTTCTTGCTAACACAGTCAGCTGCCACTGCAGTTATTTCCCAGCTAGGGACCCTTACCAACATCAGAGCCTCCCCGCCGCTCCGTCATCCACTGGCCAGAGGTCCAGAACTTCTTGGGGTCACGAGTTGTCAGATGGTCAAAAGCATGTTTCAGAGATCCAGAAATACCCAGGGACTGTTTGGGGGGAGACGAAAACCAAGATGAAAAATCCTAATGCAATAGATGCATCCTGCCCAGACCAAATTTCAATCATTCCCTTAACTCACAAGAGCCTATCCTACAGGCACCGCTGCAAGTCTCAAAGTGGACAATAACACTGTATTCGGTGATGTAAGAAAATCTAAAAGCAAACCTGTGCACAAAGACTTTGTAAGTAAGAGAAACACGGCAGGTGGGAGATGGAGCTGAGTCACAGAGCAAGGAAGGGACATGCCCAGAGGCAGGTGGCAGATGAGCTTTCCTGGAGCCTTGGCCAGTGTCCTGGGCTCTAATCAATGCTGTCAGCGCCTGGGCTCGGTCCTGAGGGACAGTGGAGCTCCTACCTCAATGACTTTGGCTGCTCCATCCGTCATGGCCAGAGGACAGTTGAAACCTCCAGAGAAGTATGAAAATAAGTAGAGTTTGATAGCCTGATGCACACGGCTAGGAAAAATAAAACGAAAACAGAAGTTTTGCAGCAGTTCAACAGCAGAAGGCTAAAATGACTACAGAGAGGCCAAAAGGATACAGGCAATACAGGTGAGAATCAGGCCACTCATTTCTAAGAGGGCAGAAAATTTCAACCAGGAAGAAATGGAACAGAAGAGCTTCTCATTCCTAGAGAGATGGCCAGTGCAGGGGCTGGATGAAAGGCACTGCTTGCCAGCTGTGCACATTAACTGCAGTTCATAAGAACATTAAATGTGTTTCTCTCTCTGGAATACAGTGCAATCACAAGTAAAAGTCCAGACCTGTGGCAGTATTATGATGAGTGCAGGGAAAGCAGGAACAATGTGGAGAAGTGCCAGGCCCCAGAATCAGGAAAGAGACATCAAAGAGTACAACTAGCAGCTGGAGGCCACAGGTATATTATATATATATATCCACATCACAGTGGACAGAGACACTGCTGTTCAAAGCAGAGCCAGGTGTGCCTTTATCCAGGCCTCGTCTGTTACCCATTATCTAACCAGGAGCCTAGTCCTACTAGATGCTGAATATACCCTGCTAAGAACAACCACAGATATTCAGCAAGTCACCAAGCCACTGGCCTTCACCAAGTTGCCCTCACCCATTCCCACACCCCAGTCACCTCCAGTTGGAGTATCTTCTCTCATAAGCCTCAGCAACTAGGCCCTCTTCTGCTGAGATTTCCTTCATCCTCTTCCAGGCCGAGCAGGTGATAATATGATCCAGCCGCTGCCCCCAGGCATCATACTGCCGAAATACAGGCGGATTCGACGCACATTCCCATGCGAGAGGTTGGATCTCAGTTAGCAGACGGTTTCCAAATTTTTCCAGGTCCTGACTCACCTCCTCCTGTATCTGTGAAGCAACAACAAGAGTCTTTCAGCACACCCTGGGAAGATGAAAGGCCTGCAGTCTTATTTCGAAAGACGAAAGATGGAGCCCAACTGTTTCCAGGTGCTAATGAGCTCCTGCCACCTGGCCCTTCTGCGCTTCTGTAATGAGCAGGGCAGTAGCTTGTCTCGTAGGCTTGGCTGGGACAGCTGTGCTCATCTGTCACTTTGTTTTTCCAGAATCCCCTTTCTGAAAAGGCTGCATCTCCGGATTTTACAAAAGACAGAAAAATGTTTGTATGAGGGCTGAGAATCACACAGATACTCATGAATGGGATGGGGGTTGACTAGACGAATTCCAGAGGCCACTTCTAGCCTCAGTGATTCTGTGATTTACTGCTGGATACAAATTCTAGGGGGAGAAACCTACCAAAAATGGAAAGCTCTCATCTACATAGGAAAAAATCCACTGGGCTCAATAGTTACCTGCTTATTGGATTAGAAAAGGAGGGATGGCCCAGCTGTATGAGCTTCAGGTTGGCTCCTGGGGGTCCAGATTCATTCCCACTCTGCCACTAGCTTTCTGAATGTCTCTAGATAAGAACTAATTTGCCTTTTCCTTCGTCAGCGTTGGCTGCCTGCCACAGAGCAGCCTGTCCATAGCCAAAGGAGAGAAAGGGGCACCTGCAGAGAGGGATTCACTCTGACATAGATCCCTGCTTCAGTGTGAGAAGAATTGCCCTCTACCTGCTCCTCCGCACTGACTGTGGCCAGAGCCTAGAGGACTTGCCTAGACGTAAATAACCTTACTGATCCTTAAAACTGGGCCAGATGAACCCAACCTCTAGCATGGTAGGGCCTTGTAAATACATTCAAGTCAGTAATAAGGGTCATAGAAGGGCCTGGTCTAGATTAGCTTTCATCAGAGGAATGAATCCCTTTTGCTCTCCTCTATCCGCACAACATCATTTCCCCCTAAGCATAACAAATGTGGAAGTGAGTCTCCTAGTTGCCCTATTCAAATAGCACAAATACACAACACATTAATTTGCTGCTGATGAAGTTCAAACACTGTTTTTTTTTTCCTTTCTCTGCTCCCTCCTCTATTGACTTTTCATTAAATTATGTCCCGTGCGACTGATTCCTTCATCGCTCTGCCTCTCAGACTGGGGAATGAGCATCCAGCACCTACTCTCTGCTTAGTGCTTTACAAGTCTCAAACTTCAGGCCAACCAGTTTCCTTTCAGATGAACAGTGATACAGAAAGCAAAACACAACCCAAAACATACCTGAGCTTCATATCAAACTTATGCTGTGCTCTTGTTGTTTGCTCTAGCTGCAATTTGGCAGGGACTCAAATGACTCCAATGTTTATCGTGCCTTGACTAAAATCTAAAGGTTGTTTTAGTGGCACAGTCTAAGAGTCCAAGGATTCGTGGATTTCACTAATCCCTGAAGTGCCAGGACCTTTGCACTGTTTAGCAGATAGTTTTTGCTGGGTAGAAGAACGTGAGTTTACCCAAGTGGTTTCCAAATCTGCCAGGCCCCTAACTAGCCAGGGCAAGGAAACTGTCTGCACATGAGAGTGAATTCAAGCTGTGACAGTCCCTTCACTCCCACACATAGTGTGTGTAAAAAGACATTAGGCCTCTCTGTGTGTTCCTGCCTTGACTTTGCCTTTTAATGCTGCCTACGTTAATGTGTCTTTCCAAAGTCAGAGAACAAAGTCAGAGCTCCTGTAAGTGGGACTGCTGAACAAGGTGCACAGCAGCCCTGGCGCTCCAGGCAATCCGCAATGGCCTCCTGAAGGGTTATCCACAAACCATTAGGTTCAGGGCACAAGCCATTAACAAGCAGCATTTTCTGGGCCCTTTTGTTCGTCCTAATCAGTGCTTTAATGTCCCATTAGATGCGTATATTGGAAATGCATCAAAAGTGAAAAAAGATTATCCTTTTCTATTAAAGAAGATATTTATGGAGGGATCAAAGACCAAAAGATAACCGTGCCCCAAAAGAGCAGACGCTTTCTTCTATGCAGCCCAGAAATCATCTTCAAAAAAACAGATCTTGGGCTCCTTTCCAGGAAAATACTTTTGTAACCTTTGGACACGAGCAAATAGTACGAGAGAAAACAACTTCCAGGGAGGCGTCCCCTTCGGTGGGACACACAGAGCTTCGCCTGTTGTTGACGGAGGGATCCGCACGAACCAGGCTGCGGTCGAGCCTGGGCCGCAGGAGGCTGGAGGCTGAGACACGGCTCTCCCTATCAACAACGAGGCAACACCGCCCCACTGGGACCAAACCCAGAACTGTAAGGAAGATTCTGCTGATTTTGTCATAGGTTTTACACTTTGTGTCTGTGGGGAAGGAAAGTGGACCTCACGGAGCCTTTCATTTTTCAAGAGATTTGAGTCATGCTCCTGCCAAAGGTGTGTACTGGGAGGAAGATCTTTCTGGCTGCCTGAACGCATCCCCCTCTCTTCCATATTCCGGCAGGAAGGCCACAGCGATGCTTAGGGAGGCTTCATCCCTGTCTTTAGTGATGGCTGTGGAAAATGCAAGCTCCCAAAGCTGTCATCACACTACTGCACCTGACTGTAAGGCCTCAGGCACCCAGAGGCTGAGCCATGGCCGGGAGAGCATCACTCCGAGCCATGTTCGGCCTCCTTTCCGCACCCAATGGCTCTCCAGGTCACTGTATTGCCTCTGCTGGAGTAAATCACAGAACGAGGCGACACTCAGCTCTGGGAGATGCGGTGCTTCGAAAGGGTGAATCTATGGCAGTCCTTGGGGTGACCTCTTCTCCCTACAGAGCCGCGAGGAGAGCCCCCCATGCAACCTCGCTGAGTGGAGACCAGTGTTGGTCCCCCCTGCAGCCCTGCGCAGAGCCCTTGCTGTCTGCAACCCCTCAGCAACGCCCACGAGCAATGGTGAGAACAAGCAACACGAAAACATTCATGAGGGTCGAGCTGAACGGCACCGTTCGCTCTGAAAGGAGCTTCCTTCCGAGCCGCTCTTCCTGGGCAGAGGGACGCGAGCGACCAGAGCGGGGCTTGGGAGCATCCTCACGTTCAGACCCTTTCCCTGGATTCTCTTGCCGTGGGTGACTGGGTGCCACACCAACACATGCACCCACGGTCCCCAAGCAACCCCCAAGCCACTGCAACACCCAGCGAGGCGCAGGAGCCCACCGAGCCCTTTCTAACCCTGTCTATGCCCTGCCAGTTGTTGTCCCCTGGGCGCGGAGTCAAACAAATGGCATTTTAGAGAGCGCCAGGCTGGAAGGTGGGAGTTGCTCCCAGACACGTCCTGTCTGCGGTCTCAACAGAGCGGCCGCGACGGCGCCGCACGCCCGCGCGCAGGCACCCGCACACGCCGACCTCGGGCGGAAGGTGCCTCTTCAGGTAGCTCCGGAGCAGAGCGTCCTCCGTGTAGGGGTTCCCCGGCATGGGCTCTTCGTGCAGGAGGCGCTCGGCCTCCCGCTTCGCGCGGGGCATTCCCAGGCCTCCCGACGCCTGCAGCGCGCCGGCCATGTCGAGTCCTTGGCAGCTCCCGGCTCGGCCCCTCTTCCGGATGGAGGCGGAAGGCACCCGAGGGCCTCCCCGGCCAAGCGAGAGCTCCCGGGGGCTGCGTGAGCTGCTCCCCGCTCCGGGCCGGCCCTGGCTGGACGTTAGCTCGGATCCCGTCTGGGTTTTACCCTGGTTACTCTGGAAAATCACTCCTGCCTTTCCTCCTCCCTCGGGGAGGAGTCTGGAAACAGCTGCAGGTCCCAGACTAGGGAAAAGGTCCCCGGGAAGGGAGCAGGAAGGGGCCCGGGAGCGCGCAGGTGGCCGGGGGTGAGCGCGTCCTCCTGGCCGCTGGAGCCCTCACAGGCGGCCCGGGCACGGGGCCAGCGTGGGGACAAGTGGCTGATGGGGGGCTGCAGCCCCGGGCTGCCGTGCCGGCTGCGGAGCCCCGCCGCCCGCCGGCGCCCTCAGCACGACGCTAAAGCGCTCCTTTTGGCGGGGGGGAAGGCGCTGCCCCCGGCCCGGCCCGGGCGCTCCCCGCCACCGGCCGCGCCGCCAG
>JAUBNY010000084.1:1147534-1160779 GCA_032275445.1 Crypturellus soui | reverse complement strand
ATGCCATTTTCCTTCAGGCAGGTTTCTTCATGCTTCTGATTTCCTTCATCTCCTTTCACTTAGTCATTGCCCTTCTTTTAATTTTCTTATCCTCTTTAACACTCTTTGCTTTCCTACCTGAGTTTAGATTTTATTCTTTCCGCGCATTTTATCAAATGATGTATGTAGCTCATTTTAGGACAGCATCAGTTAGCTAGTTCTCATATTCCCTCCCGATTCTCACACAGAAACTGCTCTGTAGAAGAAAAAGTACTGGTTGTTGTCATCTCTGTCAGCACTATTCATCAAACCAACTCTCATCTAGATCAGATGAAGTGCTGCTAGTTTCAGCCCTGCTGATCAGATGGGCTCTTATACATCAGTACAACTGTCACTCTAGATGAGATAATTTGAAATGTTGTGAGCTCAGGTTGTTGTTCACTGACAGCTCTAGGAGGGATTTAGTCTGCCACTATTTCTGAGAGACATCAATCAGGCTTAAGGAAAAAATTGGGTATTTAGTGGAGGTTATTCATGATTGTGTTCAAGAGTAGCCCCAAGTATAGTTTCTTGCTACCGTGTAAATTAAATGGTTTCGCTGAGCTCCGTACCTTAGAGCCCAAATTGAGTACCATCGATAATTGAGAGGGAAGGGGGAGGATGCAGGGAAGTGAGATTCATCTTAGTGAGGTGTGTGGTACCAGAATGGTTCTTATATTCATTTTCAGTAAGGATATGTGCAATTGTAAAATAGTTTTAAATTGGCATTGGAGATTGTCAGAAATAGTCACAAGAGGCAGCTCTTCTATATTTTCTTACAAAACAGCCAAGCAAACTGGCCACTAGGTGTTGCTGATGCAGTGTTATAAAGGATACGTATAAAGAAGAGTTTTGACTCGCCGTTTGTTGAATGTATCTATTCCTTCGCTCTGTGCAGACAGATTTTGATATGTCTCTTTTTTCCCCCTTGATGCTGAGGTTAATATTGACTTTGTGTTTTGTTTTTCTCTCTCCTTAGTTACATATTGCTGTCCTAGCAGTAAGTAAATGAATACAACGCACAAAGAGATAATAGAGCCAAGGTTGTGTCAACCCATTTGTGTCTTTTGTAAAGGGAAGTAAAAGTGTATTTGTCTTTTTTTAATGGAACAGTGACCTTTCTTAAATATGATAAATATGAATTTTCTGGTCTGTGTGAGAACATTTTCTAAGTAAATTAGACTTCTGACTCTGAGGTCTTGTATGGATCTGTATGCACCTTCTAGAAGCACTTTCACGTGCTTCACGTCATTGCTTCCTGCAGAATCTTGCCTCCATCCTTGAAAGAAGGAAGCTGTGTGTCCTGCCCACTTCCCTCTCCATAAAAGTCCTCTGTATTAATCTACTTGCTGGCATTATTGAGGAAGTTTTGTAGCAAACTGTCCAGCCCTCAGGTTTTGGACAAGTTATTCTGGGGGGGTTGATACTGAAGGAGTCGCACATTAGCAGCTGCATTGACAGTCTTTTGCCCTGCTCCGTGGTAAAACACCGCTAGGTATTCTGTATATGGGAGCCATAATCTGGGTAGTTAAATCTCAGGCATGAAGAGTTGCCTGTGAGGATCAGGATGGGAATTTGCCTCATTCCTTCACAATTGCACGGGTGAGTGTCTCCTACCTTTCTTTGAAGTGGAAAGTATTGACTACTGATAGAGGTAGGGTATTTCTCAGCCATTCCTTTTTCCGATCGCATGTAACAGATAGTACAGTGGATGTCGTAAGATGAAAATAGCATTGTTTGATCATTGCTGCATGTTAACCAAGGGGAGAATGTGCTCACTGTACTTTCTTGTAACAGATTTACACCAATCCCAAGGAACCGGAGGTAAGAACAAGTTTTAATTAATCTTTGAGGCAGCAGAAGGCATGGGTGAGTAGATTTGTATTCAGAATAGACTTGTGGGCTTACACTCTACCCTGCCATAGCTGCTTGGTGACCCTGTTTCCCTTCTTCTGCTCTCACTCGTGAATGGCAACTCAGTGAGCTGGATTGTGATCAAACACTCCCACTGAGCGCTAGGCTGAGGGCCCATCTTGGGCCTCAGAGAGCGATGTTAATAGGCAGCTAATGGGCATGTTCAAGATGTTGTTTCTTTTCTGCAGAGAATTGGGAAGTTCAAAACCATTCTCTTTTTGAACCACCTTTTTAACAGTCCTGTTAAAATGAGCTTGTTTTTGGTGCAGGGAGGTTTAGGAGAGAATTTATGAAACATTTCTGCCCTGGGATGTGTATGTCCCATGATGCATGTGCTTAGCTATTCAGTGTCCCTCTCTGCTGTGTTTCTCTCTCTTTTGTTTTGTCTACGTGTAACCTATGGAAGACAGGCTAGATAGTGTAATGTATAAATGGAGGTTCTGCATCCATTCTGTCTTCGTGGAGCAGATAGTGAAGAGCTGCAGAATCTTTGCTTACCAAGTTACAAGTCTGCTGCTTCCTGCTTCAGCATCTTGGGAGAGAGGAAAGAATTTAGCTCATAAACATGGCTACCAAGACTGGCATTTGCAAAGTTGACTTGAAGAATTAAGAGTTCAGCTTCTAACAGTCAACCTCATTGTCAATGATAAAAGTGAATTATAGGCATAGAATCGGACTGTGATCAGAATTGGACACTGATTCTCTTGTGTTGAATTAATCTTCCTAATTATTTTCTAAACTCATAGCAAATCATTTCCCTTTAAATGGAAAATCATTTACACTTTTCTTTCCCTTTCTAAGAAAACTTTGAGATTTCTGTGAAATTTAGACACTTACAATCTTTAGACTATGAAATTTTGTATTTGCTATTAAGAATAGCCCTTCTAGTCCTTGTCTCTGTACAGGACTCCAGGCCAGGCAGCCCTGTAATGCTGCACCACCCACGAGGCCTCATGTTTTCCCCTTTAGTAAGGGAGGACATGTACGTCGTGATCATTAGCTGGCTCCGGTGCCTCAGTAGATGTTTAGGTAAGAGAGTGAAGCCCACAGAGGCTGTGGAAGGAGGAAGCAGGAAGTTTATAATTTTTTCGTGATTCTTTCAGTGCTTAGTAAGTTGTATTTGTTAAGAAAAATTGTCAAAAGCTGTGCAATAATTGAGTTAAATCTTTAGTTAGGTCATTTAGTTAATACTATGATCTGATAAAGCTAAGACATGATTGACACTTCTAAGTTCAATGCATCTTTTACACTTGTTAGTGAGAGACGCCTGTTTCTTTTTTTTTTTTTTTTTTCCTGTTCTTGTGAAATCTTCAGACAGTGACTGAACTGTATCAGTTCAAGTTCAAGTACAAAAAGGACGGGCCCCAGATGGACATCATCAGGTAATGGTCTGGATTTATTTTTCAGATTTACACTGTGAAAACTATGTTTTATTGAAACTTGAAGAAGAAGCTGCCCTTTATGATTATAGCACGTAGCTGGCTGAGTCACTAAGCAGTTTTACGTATCATCAGAGTCGAGGACATTCTCTCAACCGGATGTGAACTCCTGAGCTGATGAATAGAAATGTCGTTACAGAGCACACTAAGAAATGTGCAGTAGATGGAACAGAATTAAGGGCAATTCCTAGGGGTTATACCTAATCAGTGTAGCGATGCAGAAACTCGCACAGCTGAGTTTGCTGCTGTCTCAACTAATAGGGTTCTTTGAGTTTGTCAAGGGAGGCTCGTGCTTTCAAAAGCAGCTTTTCCATGTTTGATCACTTTTGCCAAAATGTCACACCAATGAATTTTGTCCTTGAGCATACTCATATTCTGCTGTACCAGTCTTGTGTGTGTGAACTGGGAGATGTTCTGAATTACAACTGCAAAATGCATGGTCAGAAGCTGCATCTTTTTTCATCTTTTTTATAACTTTTATATAGTTCAACACTCTCTTTAGTAAATCTCTATTCTGTGTAGAATAAAATAAATACGACCAAGGACCATTGGGTATAACCAAAGGAAAGCAAAATAATTAGCTAGATTTTAGTTTGCTTCTGCACTTGTCATTTGTGAAATGAATCTTTGGGCCTTGGAACCTGTCAGTGCAGCAAGGGAGCTCTGCTGCCTTTAATGCTCATCAGAAAACAGCTCTGTAAGACTCCTCTGTTCATTGTACATAGTTCATTGTTCATAGTTCATTCAGATAGTTCCTTGTACCCTTCTAAATTATTTTCTTTTTGGAAAATACTTGTTAATTGCATCTGAGTCTGGGCTGTCCTGTCAACCATGCTGTCTGCTACAGCTTTGAAGCTGCTTTTGAGTGTTCTTGCTACACTGAGGGAAAGAGATCTGAAAAATAATATATGACTTGATATGTATTATATAATCACATATTATATGATTGTTTTGTTTGTTTTTTGCTCCAGCTTACTAAGATCAGGCACTTGCTCCTAGTAATAAGCACAGCCTCCCAAAGGAACTCAGCATGCCCTGATGTCCCTGGTGCCGACCAGGAATGGGCTGTGCTGTCTCCTCTGCTTGATTCCCTCCGTGCCTGACACCAAGGGCAGTGTTCTGAGGACCTGCAGTCCCTAGTGGACTGACCTTCTGGCACTGGTACTGCTGACTGCATGATACTGTCGTCATCAGTGTCATCACCTTCTTTTGATAAAACCACTTTTATATACCTGCAAGGTTTATTGGCACGTGAAAACTTGGAATTAGTCCACTTTTGTGTTTGTCTGCATCCTCACATCTGCATGGTAAAGGGAAATTTTCTCCCAGAAGATTTCTGCTCTATACATTGATTTTTTTTTTTTTTTGAGTTCCTCACCATGAATCCCAGGCCCTCAAAGAGGTGCAGTTCTGCAGCTACCACTTTTTGGCATCATTTCTGCTTCACATCCAGTATGTTTTTCCCATATGGGTAAAGTACCTCACCTCGTAATCCCTAGGAGATATCATTTCTTTTTTTGCATATATTCTTTGTGCTATCGTCTCCATCCCACTGTTCCCAAGACTTGCAAAGATGATGTATCAGGAAAAAAAAAAGTAATTTCTTCTAATTACTCTGATCTAGTTGTTAACCAGTGTTGGTCCTCTTACTTGTTGTACTAGCAGTTCTCCTCCATTCCTGAACATACAGGATTTCATTCCTAGTACAGTGGGCTTAGCAAAGTTTTGCTCTTGACAGTACGGAGTCTACCAAACTATTCCTCTGTGAACACAAACTGTTCAACATGATGAGCTAGGAGAGCAAGTACATCTTAATGGAGCTCTTCCTCATAATGACTTAGCCACATTCAGCCTTGGGATTGTGTTCCTGCCATCTTAGGTTGCTTAGTGGAATAATCGTGGGATGATTGTGTTAGAGGCCATCCGACTGGTCTCTTTTGTCACCCAACCAGCCAGTGGATTTTCAGTGACATTTTTTGTGATGTCAAAGCTACATTTTTAAGACCCCTTCTCATTGAAAGTCAATGAAATGTAGGCTCTTTAGTCACTGAGTGATTCATCTAGTCCAGCTTCAACTGTTGAGTTAGCTGCATGGTGTGAGCTGCTCATCTCATTTCCCACTGTAGTCAAGAGAAACAAACTCCTCCAGAGGGCGATTCATCCCACCTCTATTGTAGGTTCCCTCCGTCTAGACTGCTTGCTTAGACTAGCCAGCTGACATTCGGATGGGCGAAGGAGGTGAGAGGAATGCCCCTTAGTCACTTTTGAAAAATGTGCCTCTCAACTAGTTTTTCTTATATGGAATTGGAGTGAGAACATGCGATTCACTTCCCTTAAAACTGCAAAGTGGACTTGAAAACAGCCACTGTGATGAATTGGCTTTATAAGGGCTTCTCACCCCATTCCTCTCATTCCTCAAATTGCTTAGGTGAAAAGCACTTGTTTTATGGTCCTTTTGATCCAATTTAATCATGTTTAAACAAGTGACTCATGACGCTTGTATAATGGGGTACATTGCCCCAGCTACAAAATCTGTTCAAATGTAAATGCCATACCTCTGAGTTTAGAGCTGTTGTTCTGCTGATGCCACCACATCCTTGGAATCCGTTTCACTTCCCTGTTTATTTAGAAGTTGCATGAAGGCATTGTAACTTTGTTGCTGTTGGTTTCAGACAATTCAGTGGGTGCTCTTTGTAATTAGCTCTTGAATATTCATGACTGGGGAAAACAACTCTGATTGATATAGTCTTTTTTTTTAAAAACATTGTTATTCTTTTTCAGCAACAAAATGACCTTTCTGAACGGGGTGTGCAGTGAGGACGTTAAAAAAGCCAGCAGTCTCCTGATCCGTAAACTGTACCTGTTAATGCAAAACCTCAGGCCACTTCCCAATGACATTAACCTGACCATGAAACTCCTCTATTACAATGATGGTAGGTGGAGAACAGAGTACACTGCGGTGAAAACTTCCATCAACTCCCATGATAAACCCAAACCCCTGTAAAATATAAGTGCAAGATAGAAAGGTGAAATGGTAGAATGTATTATATGCAGTGAGAAATGGTGTGAAATATAGTAATGCCTTCTGACAAACTGGGCTTGCATGTGCCTTTTAAGAAAGGTTTCTGTGTAAGGACAGGTGTGCAGGGTGAAAAGGAGATACCCTCTTTTGTTGTAGTTTGAGAAACAGTGTTAGATGGGTTTTACTTTAGAGGGGTGAGAACATTAATGCTATTTTAATGTCCTGAAGTTATTAATTCCTTGAGACTCTCGACCACATGTGCTCAGTTCTTTTTATTATTATTATTATTATTCATTCTGAATGAGGGGCATTAGGAGATTTGCCTTCCTGCCTAGCAGTCTGCACACTAGAATTTCCAGCCTTTCCTTAAGGCTGGAGCCTTTGACCTTGAGTCTCTCTGGAACCCCTGAACTTTTGAACGCCAGACAGGCAGCTTTCTACAAGGTCACTAAACCACAGCACATCTCCAGCTAGCAGCCACACAAGGCCATGGAGCATTTGCTGTCTGTTTTAGTAAAAATTTCCTTGGCGTTCTCCCTCTTCCCCCCAAAACCAGAATGTTTTTAGGAGCTGCCCTCATTACTTGAGCCCTATAAACTTGTCCTTTATGTATTTTAAAGAGACGTGGAGCCTGTTTTCTCTGACAGCAGCGGGTTCTTCCCTGTGTAGTTACTCCTGAGGATTACCAGCCACCCGGCTTTAAGGAAGACGGCAGCCCTGGGAATCTGCTCTTCGATGGTGATCCTGTCAACCTCAAAGTGGGGTCAGTCGCCACTGGATTCCACCTCATGAGAGTGAGAGTAACAACTGAAAAAAAAAGAATAGGGGCAGCTGAAAGCAGGCTGATGCAGAAGAACGGCCCTACTGAGATCTCCCATCAAGGGCTAGACTGTGATGAAGAGGAAGAGGAGGGAAGCCCCAAGGTATAGAGATAGCTCCGTTCAGTTCTTAATGGAGCGGCAGAGTTAATCTATCAAAGCTATCCTAAGAATAAGCATTTTCTAACAATCCAAGGTTGTCTGATAATAGTTTTAGCTTGTAGCAGGGACCCTGCTGAATGCTGAGGCTGCCATTCCATAGGCATTGAATGGTTTTCACCCCAGCGTTTCCACTGATTTCTGGAGTCGAGTATATTCTCCCCAGAAGGGGGCAGCGATTGTACAGAGAGAGGCCCAACGTGTCTCCATGCCTATCCACAGCCATGCACAAAATGGAGACAGTGGCATGGGGAAGAGCATTTCCCCTTGGCATTTCTGCGGGCTAAGCAGCCTCCCACTGTATATTTAGGTGGGATTCTTTCCACTTACCCATAGCTACTTACCCTTAGCTATCTAATCTTCACTGAAACAAAATCTAGCTATCTACACTGCACTTACCCTTAGCTACCTAAACTTCATGCCTAAACAATTCTCTAGCCCCGTGTGTGCTTCTTGGAGGAGGCACCTCTAGCAGGCAGTTAAGATCATTTTTTTAGGTATCAAGGTAAGATCATTTCTTTAGGTATCAAGGTAGGCTTGAAATTGTCCCCTGGTGTCTGACTTCAAAATGACAGAGAGGGAGCTTGAACCTGTAGCTCAGACCTGAAAACTTTCTTGTAGGTGGTCAGTGCCAGGGAACAAACCCCAGTGTAACTGACTCCTCAGAGTAGGAAGCCACTTAGGACAGAATTTTCTGAATTTTCTCAGTAAATTTCTCTTAAGGAGGAATTCTAACAGCTTAGGTATAGAACAACCTGGGAGCTGAGAGGTCTTGAAAACTCCTTCCTGTGAGTGCTGAATTCATGGATTTACCACTTAGACGTGTTTTTTTTAGGTTAGGCTATTAAGATGAAACCTCATTTACTTTACAGAACAACCCTGTCCCTGCCAAGCCAGATTCAAGTGAGCCTGGAGAGGACAAAAATGATATACATCTAGACTGGAACACTGAAGCATCTTCTTTTTGTCTTTGGGATACAGGTAAAAGCTCAATTTTGAAAGTGAAGGAGTTTGTGCTCATAATATCCTAGCATAATATTTTGAAATGGTTAAGCAGAATTTGTCAGGCTGTTTTAATTTTGTGTCAGAACAGATTGAACTATGATAAAGGGCTCCTTGTATATATTTGTTTTGTTAACAGATGTATTCATTCTTTTTTTATGAATAACTTTCCACCTCTATCTTAGCCTGTGTTTTTCTAATATGAAGGAAATGTATAGTTGATCAATACTGAGTTACATTATTTACATTTTTGCCAAAGCTTTTTTCCTTTAGTGGTACAGTTAGATTTTGCTGATGCCATTTATATATGAAAACGAACATAAACTTGCTTGAAGAAAGCACTCTGTCACCTCAATAAATCTGGCTTCTAATATGCCATGTTACATTTGACCTTTGAGGCTCAAATATAGCTTGTGGAACAATACCATCTAGTGACAAAATGCTAAATAGCATTCCTGGAATCTGCAAGCAGTGGAATAAAAATTTTGGGTCCACCTATAGAATCACCTATTTAGGTGTTTTTTCTGCAGATTATCTAATCTCTAATAAGGAGTGAGCTCACACTGCTGTATTTTACATTACAGGCATAGATCCCACAGTGGCATCTCTCCTCAAGATGCTTGTCAGCTTTCATGAAACTCACAGGCACTTGGGGATCCCTATCAAATTTTGTTAAAACTGCCTAGTTAGATCAATACTTATCAGTTAGGGGATAGCTCCCTTCTTCCCCCAATATGTGCACATACAGACACATACCCTTACACAGAGTGTATAGTGGCATAAGCCATGTTTCTTAGGAAATGAAGCTAAAAATTGAATTAAAGTATCAACTTAATGGCTAGGTGTTGCTGCAAGTTCATGTGCTTTATGTTCAGATGAACATGCCGAAATTTTAAAATTACTCCTGAAATTATTTTGAAATTCCTGTGTAAAATACAAAAATATATTGTTTATGTTTCTCGAAATTTGTTTCAATGAAATACGAGATTTTGACTTTAGAGTAATCTTTGGTATGATGTTTGGATTGTAGGTGGAGAGGAAAGGACGAGAATCAGAGAGACAAGTAAAATGTGTTGCTCAAGGGCATCTCCACAGGTGAGCAGGTTGAAATGGCTCTAAGACACACCAGGTGAAGGAGAATTCATTGCTATGGAATATTATGTCATCTAGGATAGCAGGAGATTCAAATAACATTCCTAGATTTATTGGACAGCACATAAAAGCTACAAAATGTCATGACACAGAGGCATAAGCAGAAACCAGAAGCATTTGGGAAGAAACTTTCCTGGGTCAAATTACTTGTTACATCCAGTGCAAGAGTTTTGTGCTCTTCTCTGGAGCTGATGCTTGCAAATTAAATTCAGCATTGGCACAACCAGGTTGTTTTACCTGTATGCCTCTTTGGATTATGGTCCTGAAATCCCCACCCCACATAAAGGTTGAGGGCTGGGTTGCATCTGTTGCTTGAAATAGTTTTCACCTCTCCTCTGCTGCTTCCAGACTATCTTTATGGGTGAGACACAGGTACAGTTGGATCCGGCCCCTCTTTGGCTATCCTCTAGGATAGGCTTCTTGTCCCCTGGAGATGTTGATCTTGTTTCAGTGGTAACTGGGGTGACCCAGAAAACTAGTATGGACCAGACATGTAATTTTAGATAAATAAAAAGTTATGTGAGATTAATTCCGTCCTGAGACTGTCCAGGCCAAACCCTGAGTCAGAATCTGAGCTCAAATCCGTGGGCTTTTGCCGAGGTTTGTTCAGTGACAGAGCAAATCTCTGAATCCCACTGGAGTGACTTGCTATTCCCATGCAAATTGAAAATCCTGTGAGCTTGGATGTTCAGAAATTACATTTTTGCCGGATAAGTTAATGAGAGTAGGAAATTCCTCCTAAAGTTTTCCCTGCTTCTGTTGAAAAGAATCCTGGGGTGTCTAACCCAGACAGCAACTGGAGACTGCAACTTAACGTGTCATTCAAAAGGCATCTCTGAAGTATTTGCCTTGACTGTGGATCTTAGAAATGAACTTCTGTGCCCAGGCTGGTATTTTTCAAACTTTAACCACATTTTTTTTTGTCACATCCTCCGTTTCCTTCTGATCATTGTTTATTCTGTCATCTGTGTGAAAACAGGAGCCTATTCTGTTTGTAGCTCATGGCTGTCCCACTGAATCATTTTCTGACATTCTTTTCAATCTGTCATAATTCAGAGCACCAGTTACCTCCCTCCTGCAGCATGTGAATTTCATTAGAATACGGTAGCAGTAGTGAGGGTTTCTGAAGGTGGTGGAAACAGTGTTAGTACTGAAAAACGGAAGAGTCACTTTATCCATTGTATGCTTCCAAAGACTTGCAAAAAAAAAAAAAAAAGAAAAACAGTCTTCTGCCTGGCAGAAGGTTTCTCTATTGATTTTTTGTTACTATTTTTAAAATGAGCATTTAAAAGTTGGCTAATATTTTGCTCAGTTGAGGAAAAGATTGAATCAGGTCACTAGCTAAAAAGTGCAGGTTATTATGGTAAAGCCATTGCTAATTAAAATTCAACATTATTTTCCATATGAGAGCAACTTTCCCTTCTTTTCTGAGGAAGTAGGTAAAACAAATGACCATTGTGTGTTGCACTTGAAAAAGGAAGCCAAACTGTTGAGAGAAGTTTGTCTTAAAAATCAGGACAGGCTGGTGTGGATGGGAAGTCTAAGTAAGTTTAGTGTTACCTAACAGGGTCAAATATAGGTTAGATGGATGAAGCAGTCCCTTTGGGATGTGAATGAGAATTGCTTATTGATGTCCAGATTATAGTGCAGTAAAGCAATACTATTTTTTTACTGGGTAAATGTTCAAAGAAATTCTCTGGAGCTATAACATAAACACTGAGGCCCAGATTTTCAAAAGTAACTACAGCAATTTGGAGTCCAGTATTTGAAGATGTGTATGAGGCTGATATTCAGAAAGAGCTGAACTCAAAAATGTGGTACCCACAGTCCCAAGTAGCTTTTGGAAATCTGGACCAGCATGTTACTGCTCCTTGTCTGCCTGGATTGCTCATCAGAAATAAAAATGGCACTGTTGGAACTGAGTTTATTGGTCATTTTATAGCTCCTCAGAAAAAGCAGGAATTACTGTATTAACAGGTTTATCTGTAGGATACAGGTAAAACAAAGGATGCGTATCTTCCAAAGGAGAACAAGCCATTCCTGTGCAGGTAGAGCTGTACCTGGACTTTCCTAATGGCCATGGAGCTCCTCTGACAGGGAGCCTTTCAGATTGCAGAAAACTTTGCATGTGCTCAGCTTGCTTGTTACCTGCAATCTGATGATTGATGACACTTAGGATCAAATGAGAAATTGCCCTTTCCCAGCAAAGCATCTCTGTACTTAATCATCCAGAGTTAGACACCAGCATGTAAATTAGGCTCCTCTGCTGACTTCAGTAGAGTTTTTCTGATTGCATCAGCTGAGGATTTAGCCCAGTGTGCTGGCTGCATGTCCTGCTAGTTGCCACTGGTATTCTAGGATTTGCAGCCTGAAGAGTTTGGTAAAACAGGGAACTGTTGGCCAGACTTAGTCTATAGAAGGCTGCTGATGCATGCTCGAGGGCATCCTGCACTATAGATACCTTTTTGAAGGTTTTGGCATACTCCTTTATCCTCTCAGAAATCCTTTAATATTAATTTTTGTCTTGCTAAGTGTTTTTTGTCAACTTTGTGTACACATAAGTAAACATGTTACAATGGAAAGAGTTTGGAATGAAACAGTACTAGAAGATGAGTAAAAGCTGACTCTGGGACTGTCTGCAGATTTTCGCTCTCACAACAAGCCGGAGTTCTGGGGTGGCTCTCAGGGCACTGCCCAACGAAGAAGAATCGAGTTGCCTCTGAATTGCCTCTGCTTTCGCCTTTGCCAGAGCTGGAAGTGCTACGGCTGCGTTGGCACAGCACGAGTCAGTTGTCCCTACTGAGTGTCTGGCCGAGTGTCCTTAGCTGGGACAGACACCGTGCTGACGCTGCTAGACGCCGTGGGACATTAGGAAGTGCATGGACACTTGTCCTTGGGTGGACATGAGGGTAGCTCAGGGGTCTCCGCGCTGCAATTCCCTGTCTGGTATAGGCATATTCCTAGCATACAGATAAGCTGCCTTTAACTGCAGCTGTCTGTAAGTTAGATATCCAGGGAGTGATTCAGATGTCGAAATGTTGTAAATCAGCTTTAAATCAGCAGCTTTAGACCTCTGAGGATGGCCTGGCTGGCCTCTAGCTAGTGCTCCCCAAAACGGAGACCCAGTGCAGGTGTCCTGAGTACCTGGCCATGTCCCCTTCTTCTGAGAGACCGTGTCAGGGGTGGAAGCTGCTGTGAACACGGTCTTCCATGGACAGCACATTCTGAGGAGCATCTGTCCCTGTTTCCAGGCAAACTACTCTTAAAATTGCCATGACAGAAAGCAGCAGAGGGGCGAAGTCTGCCATTTGTGGAACAAGAGGAAAACATTTTTCTGTGGCAATGTCATTATCTTGAACTTTTGCAGAAAAGAAGAAAAAAAAAACAGTTTATCTCTAACTGTCTATCAAGAGAACTGTATCTGATGAGAAGTTTCCAGAACATTTTCTGCTCTAACACAGCTGAGGCTACACAGACCCAAACAATGAAGAGAGAAAGATTCAGAGATGATCTTGCCTCTCTCCTTCCTGTTAGCTCAGGCCATTATGGGAGGCATGAGACACTGAGGTCAGGAAATTCCTGACTTCTCTCAATTTGCATCAGATCCTTAGCTGTATCTTGGGGCCATTCCTGCCTTGCGTGAGTTATTCCTGTCTAGCATACAGGAAACAGTTTCCTAATGATCTCTTCATTGAAAGGTGAGGCTCATTCCCCTGAGCAG
>JAUBNY010000084.1:1093583-1147434 GCA_032275445.1 Crypturellus soui | reverse complement strand
AACTAGCCAGAAGGAGTGACCAGGCCTGTTCACCACCTTAGCTGCAGTTCTATAGCTGTACGGAACAGTTCTAGCTTTATAAGAAGTCTTTGGGAAGCGTATTGAAAGATTGGGTTGTGGTCCTGCAAACCAAACGGATAGGACATATTTCACAGTCTGACTGAGGGGCCTGATGGAGATTTTTAAGGAGAGAGGTTGTCTTTGATCAGTTATTTTTCTTTTTTTTTTTTACATTCTTTGTGAAAATCTGTTCTTTAGTACTTTAATCACTGTGTGAAATGCAGCAAAATAGAGAGGTCTGTAAGACTTCCAGTTTGCTGAAACGGAAATTGCGTTGAATGTCAGCGATGTTAACAGTGAACTGTGGAAAAGGAAGACATCTATTCGCAAGCAGTGATGTCTTGGCATGGCTTCCCGGGGGACACAGACGTGGCTGGTTTCCACAGGGGCACCACAGTGAGCGTCTTTCATTCTTCCATCTGCGTAAATTGGCTTTCACGCTAACCAGCCTTATTCTGCTCTACTTGTGTAGATGAAAATCAGGATTAATTCCACTGATCTCAGTGCAATCGTTTATCTGGAAATTGATACAAGATCAGTGCTGAGTGCTGCGTTGGGGCTTTAAACCTCGGTGCCACCTGCCCTGAACCACAGCATCGCTGAGATGACAGGGGACCACCAGAGATGATTCAGTCCAAGCCACAAGGTCAAATCAGGGTAGATGAGAGCGGGTTGCTCAGGATCATGTCCTGTCAAGTTCGCTGCCTTCTTGGGTAACCTCCAACATTTGATCACCTTTAGAGTCAAAAAGTTTTTTCTTACATTTAAACAGAATGTCTTGTATTTCAGTTTGTGCCCATTTCCTCTTGCCCTTTCACTGGACACCACTGAGAAGAGCCTTGATTTTGTTGTGTTTTGTGTGCATGGAGCTGCAATCTATCAGTGAGCAGATAAGAATTACTGTCCTTCAGCCAGAAAAAAAACATTTGTGAGGGATGCCTGAGGTTTGGGGGACTGCACTGAAGAGCCACTGGCTTGATTTTTGGAAGCGGCAAGCATTTGCTCTGCTGTTAAGTCGATGCTAGCTGCAGCTAAAATCACAGGATGCGTCTTGCCCTGGTTCTCTCTCTGATTAAAGTTTCTTGATGATGATAAACATCTCCCGCAGATACTGTTTGCTGCCATGACAGCTGAGGATCCGTTTGCCTTATTTCACAGATCACAGAAGGGTTGAGGTCAGAAGGGACCTCTAGAGATCATCCAGTCCAACCCCGCTGCACACGGAGTCACCCAGAGCAGGGGCACAGGGTGGCATCCAGACGGGTTGGGAGATCTCCAGAGAAGGAGCCTCCACAGCCTCTCTGGACAGCCTGTGCCAGGGCCCTGTCACCCTCACAGGGAAGAAGTTCTTCCTCACATGGAGATGGAACTTGTGTGTTTCAGCTTGTACCCATTACCTCTTGTCCTACACCAGCCCCCACCGAGAATAGTTTGGCCCCATCCTCTCCCTACCTTCTCCCCTCAGGTATTTTTACATATTGATCAGATTCCCTCAATTTTCTCTTCTTCAGGCTAAACAGGCCCCGCTCGCTTAGTCTTTCCTCATACGACAGATGCTCCAGTCCCTTCATCATCTTTGTCACTCTGCACTGGACCCCCTCTACAAGATCCACGTCTGTCTTGGGGAGCCCAGAACTTTGCAAGTCCAGAATTTCGCAAGTCAAATCTTTTATTCTTTCTGTCCTTATTCCTGGACTGGACTTCTTTGACATTAATGTGCTTGCAGACTTGTCAGGATAGTTACAAGACACCTCAGCGAGTTAAAAACTCCAGGTTCCCAGCAAAGGGCATAAAATTTGCAAAGTGCCAAACCTCAGCATGGGGCAGGCCAGGGACAAAGAGGGGACACGGTTAAATGTTCTTATGCTATTTTAGCTTTTCTACATAGGATGGGAAGCAAAACACATATCAGAAGAGCTGTAAATTCGCTTCAATTTATGCTGGGAATTTTTGGCCAGAATACGTGGGGACACGGGATAGCAAGCTGCAGAACACAAAACTGGGTCTTGATTTTGCCTATCTAAGAATAGCAGTATAGCTATGGTCTGCTCATTCTATTTCATCCACCAGTCTGTCTTGGGAAGGCTTTAATCTAAGTCTGATCTATTTTTAGCCTGATATCTTCTCCAGACAATGTGCAGCTGTCCTGTTAGTTTTATGCCAGAAATTAGTAACACTTGCATGATTCACAAGCTAGCTGTAATCTCACTAAAAATTTCTATAGCAAAAATTACATTTTTCACATGTAGCACAATATCATAAAACGCGTGAGTTTCGAAGTTGCTGTGTGTTCGTGTATGGCCCAGATCCAGGACAAGGCTTGGGCTGAGGGCTGGGAGGTAGAAGATCTGTTTCTGACTTTGCTACTTGATCTGAACTTGTCCTCCCATCCTGTTGTCAATATTGTCCTTTACAGGGAAAGCTTGGGAGCACCAGGGCTTGGTCCTGCATACTTTCATCTGATTCGACGAGGCCTCCATGAAGCCAAAGGCCTGTGGTGGTTGTGTAAGACAAAAAAAGAAAACAAAAAAAAGACAAAAAAAAAAACATTCACGAAGCCCAAGCTCTCCCATCGGTTACTGTACGGCAGGCATCCCAGTACATGTGAATAATTACAACTAATCAACTTCTGGAGGCTTTGGTTTGTGTGTTTAATCAAGGGGAGGGATTTCCTGCTTTATACCACATTGTTTAAGAGGTTTACTTTCTGGTTAAAGGCAAATAAACAGGCGTAGGATCTGACACAATCCCATTTAGAACCACAGTTCTGGGGAAGAAACTTGAGTGTGTGGTTAAGGATGGGACGTGGAGGTTGCACTTGGGGTCTGTTCCTGGCTCTGAATCTCTCTGTGAATTTGTATTAACTTGCAGTTGGCAGGAACAGGACAGGACACGTTAACTTCAGTGAAATACCTGCTGGTTTTGACGTTTAACAACATCTCTTCAATATACAAATCATGCTTGTCTAGATCACTTGGTGACAGATTTTATGCAGCAGAGCCAACTACCTGGTAAAGACAAGACAAAGTAAGAAAACTGCTTTTTACTTGTGTTTTGCTTTACTGGGTAGCTGTGCTGCATGAAATCTATTCCTCAGTAGGGGAAATAAAAGCACTAATTCTAGCTATGCAGCACAGACCAAAATGGGCAGGAGGGTCTTCTTGCCGGGGTGACAGGGATCGCCAGGCAGCCTGTGTCCAGACCACTCAGCTGTGTCAGCCCTGGAGCATTTTGGATGCAGTGTTTTTGGATGCAGCATTTTGGATGGAGCGTTTCTCCCCTCTGCACCCTTGACTTCAGACCGCTTAAAATGGTGCCAAGGAGAGGAAAGCAAATAACTGCCTAAAATGCCAGTTACAGCAGCTGGATATCAGGTCAGGAGCTGTAACACAGAGATCCACTCATCACTCTTTCCTCAAGCAAATATGGCTTGGATGGCACTGGAAGATTTGTCAGCTTGAATTTGCAACGTGAAGCAGAACCTGCCTGTTTCCCTCTGGCAGATTCTGTTTTCCCCTGTTTTTATTGAAAGGAAGTTGTACTTTCTGTGTTAACCAATATTGTGTTGCTCACAGTGAAGAGGAGGGAAGAAAGGGAAAGGGAAAGAGAAACGGTTTGAAATGTGATAGAGAGGAGACCTGAGGTTGTTTCAAGCTGTTTTGCTGTTAATCATTATCGGTGTTATTTCATGCATTAGAAAGCCCATTGCTATGTAGAGATTACCAAAACCTCCTACCAAGGCCAGATAGAAAGGAAGCCTTGATGACGTGTGTGGGGAGGTCTATAGTGACCACATTTTGCAATCTGGAGACCTTGTGTTCATATCCAAGATGTGTTCCAGAATAGCTCGTTATTTACTCCTTGCATTTTATCGTGCTTCAGTTTCAGGATCCCTCCTGGGTTTTGGTGAAACCGGAATCAAGTACTCCTGTTTTAGAATTTTATCAGGACTTCTTTACTCACCTCAGTTTAATCCAAATGAACTTCCTTTTCTCGGCAAACTGGAAGTGCAGCACTGTGTTGTGTCCCTTTTCTTGAGTTTCAGTGAGAGCAAACCAGGTTACCTTGCCAGACTGTGCACATTATCCTTGCTGGGAGGGTAGTAGGACAGGTTACTCTCTGCAGCTCAAGACTATTTTGCACGAGACATGCAAATATGTCACGGTAGTGAGCAGAAGGGATTTTGTCAACTGAGGAGGGCAGGTGACAGTTCTGCTTGTCTGGGTGTCCAGCTATTTGTGCCCTGTCCAGCGTGTATGTTTTGTACCGCTCATCCACGTGTATTCTGATAGATTATGTCAGAATTATTATGTCTTTTTTAGCCCTTTCTGATATGCAGTCCCCTAAATATTTTTCAGGAAAGTATCTGTTTTTCTAGAAAAGAAAGGTAAGTCTCTTGAATAAAACCGTACTTTGCTTAGATGGTTTCCATAAACTTAGATGTACAAACACAGGTACTACATGTATCTCTTCCAGTGAAGCTATTCCTAGAGACCTTGAGTTTGCCACCCTTATGTTTAATATTTGTATGGTTATCTGAAGTTGGTGAAAAGGGCTTCTGCCTTGTAAAATGTTGTGTTTCTCAGAGACCTCGCTTATATTTCTCTCAACACTGGGGAGATAGGTACTGTTTCTTTTGCCACCAAAAACATTCCCACTCGCTGAATCTGAACCTGTTGCTTTCACAAATCTTACAGTCCCAATTTCTCAAGATTTCAGTTTTCTTTCCTACCTAATCACTTTTGTGGAGAACAGGATCATATTAGACAAACCCAAGAACGTCCAGGAAAGGGGCTGTAGTTATGGAAGTTGTATTTCTTGCCTCATGTAGCAGGAACGCGTACCATGAGAATGATCACTGTTTCTGATGGTTCTTACAGATAAGGTGCCTAAACCTTGCGTTTAGCCAGGAAGAGGTAATAGGACCCGAGAAGAAAAGGAAGGTCAGTGAACCAGAGAGGCTGCTTCTGGAAGGCAGGAAGTGATGTTCGTTCTGACACACATTGTAGAAGGTGTGAGTTCTTACTGTCATCTCGCTAGTGAAGAAAGACTTTTACTCTGTTCTCATGTTTAACTCTCCACGTTCCATGTATATTTTTGCATAATTGTCTAGTGTGAACTTTCGGTTGCAAGGAGACAGCAAGCGATGGTAACAGTCGTGACAATGTAGATCAGCAGTGTTTGTTTGTTGTTCTAAAGCTCAGGATTGATGATTCCATGTGAATGGTGTCTGCGTGCTTCTTTCTCACACACTCACAAACACACATCCCACAGGCGGAATTTGCTCCTCTGAGGTTGGACAGTCCTTTGCCAATGTCATCAATATTAACAGCAGCATTTCAAGATAAACTCTGAGGTATCAATGCCTGCAAACAAACAGTCCCGTGATTCATTAGACAGTGCTTAACTTCATCCTATCTACTATTTCCGGAGCATAGATTTTTTTCAAAAAACAGGTTTTTATCTTTATTGAACACACAGATAAAATAATCTATACACAAGTTCTGCTGTTGCTGAATGTTTTTTTTTTCTGACTTTGCAAACAGTGTTGCTATGACTATATTATCAGCTTATTTCTAAAGCAGCAACCCACCAAATATCAAGGGTCTTAGACAGTTACATGATATAAATCATGTGTTGAAATACAGCACTTTTAAAACTTAGCTTTAATAAAGATGCCTTATAACTGCACATGCAGGTAAGGACATTCACAGCAGTAAAATAAGGGATATAGCTCTACCCTGGAAGAAGAACTCTGTGTGCTTTGTGTCATGGAGATTGCGTGGCACTGTGTCAAGACCTAAGGGATATTACTGGAGTGAGAGGAGCAAAATGGCCTTAACTTATCTTACACATTTTTTAAAAGTTGTTCAGGGAGCAGCAGTTCCATTCCATTACACACATAGAAAAAGAATATATGAAATTGCCAAGAAGGTATTGAAATGCACCCTCTTCCCAATAACTTTGACGATTGTCTAAAGCAGTGACAGGGAGGTACAAGTGCTAGAATTCAGCATTATTTGCCCCAAAAATGTAGCATATCTGAAATAATTGGGGGTGTTGCAACAAAGATGCAGGGTGTTTCTTCAGGGTGTATGTCAGCTGCAGAGAAGGCAGCGAGGATCACCGAGGATCTGCCCACACACGTCCTTGAAGATCCTTGCCCCCCAGTGCCATCCCTGGACATACAGGTACCCTGCTAATGTGAATGTGATGCTGTCTTCTCCTGTCATGGACCCCAGGCGCTTGGGAAGCTCCTCACTGTTGTAACTGTGAACCTTTGTTTGGCTGGATAAAAGCCCCTGGAGGGGTGGATTGACCTTACTTCACTAGCTGACCTCAGTTTAAACCCAGCTGCTGATTTCTTGCCTTTCTTGTGCTTTCTGCTTTTTGTTTCCTTTCTTGTCCTTTTACTGTAGTTGGCCATCAAAGAAAAAATCAGAAACCAGACTAGAACTGGCTTACTGGGAAGAGATAACTCTGCAGAGTCGAAAAATCCTAAATGATCAATTGAATTTTGCAACTGGCTGAGTTACTTATTGCAATTAAAAACACAGTACCACAACCGGGCTTACTTGGCCCAAGGCAGACAGACCACTGACTATCCCTGAGCCCGCAGCAGTGTCTGGCAGGTTATGTGGCTTGATACCTATTTCACAAAACAGGTAGAACATGAGAATTCTCCATTTTATCCTCGCGTTCAGTCCTGTGTTCTCATTTTTGCACCTGTGGCCTAATAAGCCAGTTTGTTCACATGCCAGAGCAGCCCAGACGTGGTCGCTCTGCCCGGGTTTTGTAACACAAAACCTGCACACCTACGGGGACCTGTGCTCGTCACGGGGCAGCAGCAGCAGCTCAGCACCTGCCTTGACCTAGAAGCGGGGCCCCGATGTGGCCAGAGCATTTCCCCCCCCCGGGTTTGCACACAGGAGAGAGGCAGACGCGGCTGGGATTCAGGCTGCACGGGCAGCCTCAGCGTGCTCTGTGCTCTGCGCGTAGTGCGAAGCGCCGTGTGCACTGCCCTGCGATGAAAGTGAAGTGAGCCCTGGTGTCACCGCGTAGTCAGAGCGTGCACACAGCCGCCACGGAGCAATCCACAGCCCGGCTAACTGCACAGTGTCCTGGTCTTGTACCCGTGGCCAGAGACTCACCGTCTCAGTTCACGTTGGCTTCTAATCAGCTATTTTACGGTAATGGCTTTTAGTCATTTTCATTTCAGGCTCGGTTAGAAATAAAGTAACTTGTGATGAACTGCCACAGTAAGCGTCTGATTTTTCTTTCCCACAAGCTTGTGGTTACCATCAGATTCTAAGAAAAGCCTTTCCACTGCAGATTGGAATCATCTAAGCCACTTACACATATCCTTTTATTTATTAGCAATTCTGCTTGGCTAACTAAAGGTAAAAAAACCTTTTTCTAGTGTTTCGGCCACATTTCTAGTTAATTCTCATTAACTGACTTAATGTATGTTACACATCGTCAACCTGATTCACTCCTGACATAAAACAGAAGCAATTCGTTAGTAACGGTCCCTTGGCAATTAGGGAACTAAATTACGTTTGAACAATTTTCTTCAAAGATTCTCCTCCTCCCTGTGTGCATCATTCGGCAAGTCCCTTGAATACTTACAGTAATTATGTGCGTGCAGTGAAAGGAGACTGTTGCTTCTCAAACCAAAATAAATGAATATGCGATCTTTGTGCTAATACAACAGTGAGTAATACAAAGAATCACAGACATCCTCCCTTTGATCTGGCCAAGATAGGAGCAGCAATTAAGATTGCAAGCGATTTTGAAAAACCAGAATATTGGGAAGGGGCTGTGAGGGGAAAGTGAATCTCTTGCAGGGTTTTCAGAGAATCAGCGAACAAGAGGAACCCGCGCGCCTTTCTCACGACCACAGGCTTTGAACTGAGGCAGTGCGGGCATCCTCACCCCGCTGAGCCGCGTGCAGGTTGGTGGCACTTCCAAAAATCGTGCTTTACTTCTGGGATAGTGTTTAACAAGAACGGTAGTATCTGTGTTTCAAACTGAAAGTCAAGCCGGAGTCAAACGGAAAATGTTTACCATTGTCTCAACCACATCCTTAAATATAATGTCCTCGACAAGAAAATAACCCCAGCTTCCTAGTGCTGCACAGTAATCTTGCGGACAGGTGCCAATACTCAGTTTTCACCTGAAAAACGATAATTCTTCAGGGGTTTCCACTGCTACGTGTGGTCTAGGAAGTCACCTAACCCCATTGTCACTACTTTCAGTTTTGTAAGGGAGGCAGAAAGAAGAAACAAAACATACCACCTGAGGAGGAGAAGTGTGAATTCTTCTGTACTTTAAACCAGTGAGTTACGAGTTTTGTCACTGGTTTCAGTGGAAAACGGAGAGACCTCCTGTCTGGAGTGGTAGTGCAAAAATCATATTGCTCTAGTGTCCATGCAAGCTATCGGTTTTCGATCTATCTTAGCTGTAAAAGTGATTGGAAGTTAATTAGTGCTTTTCATCAGTGCAGTGTTTTATCTGAAGAACCATGCCTTGGGATCGCCACCTTGGGATTTTGTCTGGCAAAGTCATTTTTGAAGGCTCTGTTTTCCCTGTTAGTCAGCAGGTGAGGTATGAGGCTGTGGCCTGCTGCAGTTCGTGGCTGCATTCGTCACACCACGAGCTGGCCATTCCGGGGGGCCGAGAGCTTTGTACATCAAGGGTAAAGTCACCCCGATGGCATCCCGCCCACGCGTGGAGGTGGGCTAAGTCGTCTCTGCTAAAGGCTGAGTAAAATTTCATTGAGCTCTTCTTGTCATCACAGGGTAAAGAAGAGGGGATTTGCATCTGAGCTGGCACATTTTCCATAGGTGCTTTCCAGAACTAATTTAGGTCAAATGGACCTGTATATCTTTCCTTTAAACTGAGACTTAGATTCCAAAGTCTCGTAGGAGTTTTCCATAGGAAGCACCACCCTGGATATCTGTGTGCCAGACATACTTGTGTTTCCCCGAGCCTCAATAACGTACTGTTCTTGCTCAGAATCAGTTGGTCATTTGGTGACATTTTCTGAATATCTTGCTATGAAATTTGTCATTCAAATGTTAGAAAAAAAAGTTAGTTCTTAAGACACTGGCTGTAGAATTTCCATGGATTCGACACAATCTCTGTAGATCCCATGGCCCAGCCATAGCAGGATTAATACAACTGTCCCCATTTAATTTGCACGGCTTGTTTTGGCAGGGCTGATAATTCCCTGTGCATGTGTACTAAGCGTTCTCTTGTCTCATTAACTAATGTATGTAGCCCTGCATTTAATAGGTTTTTAAGGAGGGAATCTTGTTACAGGGAGGACATTACCCTTAAACGTATTGCAGACAGGTTTAAGGACTGGTACTGCTGTTTAGAAGAAAAGCACTTGAGACCTGCCCTGGAGTGGGGAAAACATGTGTCAGCGGGAAAAGGCAGTGGTAGGCAGAAATAAGGTAATGGTTTTCTTTATAGACATTTCATGGTATATTCTGTCGTATTACTTGTATTTCTTTACAGGCCGTGCAGCAAGGGGATGTTTATTCTGATGAAAGTCTAGGCTTGATAACAGGAAACCCAAGTCCTTTGTGCAGCAAGTGACCTTGAATCACACACAGACCTTTTTTTCAGTAACAGAGGGTAGGACTGTCTAAAACACAGGAAAATGATGTCTCTCGAGCACAGCGTGGCATTTTCACTTGGCTTCAGTCTATCCGAGCCTTTGCCAGCCTCCAAACCGTGAATGTCATCCAGAGCAGGTGGTACAGATGTAAACATGGTTTAGGGAATTGTTAGGAGAGTAAGGAGGACAGTTGCTTTTTGTCCCCCTTTTCTTCAAAATTAAGTCAAAAGAGTAAATTGAAACTGCATGCCCCGGTGGGCAAGGCACAGTGCTGGGACTCGGGAGAGCGCTGTGCATGTCCCCATGGGGGCTGTCACTTGTTTGTGACCTTAAATGACTTCCTCCCTTTGCCTCCACGCAGTGCTGGCCATTGGGGCAGGAGCCACGTCTCACGAGCCCTTGCTGCAGCTACCGGTTTTGCACTTGAATCTTGTCAGACATTTCTGGATGCTTCCGCTGCGTTAATAAAGCAGCGTCTCAAGCTGCAGTTGCATTAATGTGCAGTATTTCCAAAGCGAGTGAGCTCTGTTTATTCACAAAAAGATTATTTTTCCCCCTGCTGTTCCAGTTAAGCTAGCCTGGAATCCAAGATTTCTGCTGATTTCTTTGCTTCTCGCATATCTTCAGCCAGAAAAAAGATTTTGTCCTTCTCCACAGCTCAGCAGTCCCAGTATTTTCCCTCCACTTCCACAACTGTGAAGGACTGGAACATCATCAGAGGAGACTGCTCTCTCCTGCATTCGATGCCATCGCTCATTGCTATTAGGCCATAAAATCGGGACGCAGCAGGCTTTGGAGATGGTTAGCTGCAGGAATGGGAAGCACGGGGAATTCACAATCGCTGGTTCCTTGAATACTCAAGCAAGGGGCAGAGATCTCTCTTTTGGCCTCCGGGTTGATTTTTGAATGGGGCAGCCCAGCACTTGCACGGGGCAAAGGTCCGAGGAGGATCGTGGTGTTACCCTGTAGTAACGAGGTCCTGAGTCAGGCCCAACTCCAGACACACGGAAGGTGTTGCTGAGCGGGCTGTCAGGATGAAGCACAGTTATCTGTACACGGCCAGATATTTCCTTTGGCCTGTGGTTGCTTGGCTGGTACCTGCTTTCCCCCTGAGCGCAGCAGGGCAGTGAGCTTTTACGCTGAAGTTAAAAAAAGAATTGGTCCAGCCACTCTGCAGCAATTTCTTTCCATTTTCAAAGTATGGCCCAGAAAGCTTAACCTGAGTCTTTACACCAGGAATATCCAAAAAGCAGCCTGTAAGGAGGTGCTCTCTGCCTCTCTCTACCTGCTGGATAAGGCCAGATGGGGCCATGCACGGGAGCTTGGGTGCAGTTTGGGGAAGCCCTGTGTGCTTCAGAGCTTCTGTTGACTTCCAGATCTGATGTACAGACAACCCTTGATTGCTCCATAAAGCAGGTTCAAGCATCAACGAGGATCTGACATGGGGGTGCTGATGTTCTGCTTTAGAAGAAGGGCCGGTTTGCAGGCCAGCTCTCCGCGTTGTTGGTGTTCAGAGGGCCATTACCTACACGGGGAGATGGCAGTGCTCATTGGTTGGCCTCTTTTCTCTTTCCCAGGCTTTTCTAGAGAATGTAAGAGCTGAGGTACTTGGCTACAAGAGATTTTCTTCTCTGAAATTGGCAGCTGCTCATTCCGGAAAAGAATCAGCATATTTGGCCACTGATTGCAGAGGGAAAAAAGGGAAAACTGTTTTTTTTTTTTTTTTCACTTACTAAACTCTCCAGTGGGAGACATTGTCTGTGTTTGGGTGACCCATATTACTAACTAAGGCATTGCTAAGGTTTCCCCGCTATGCTTTTCACTTAAAAGATGAAAATAAAAATATTCAATTCTCAAAAAAATGCATATATTCTCCTTGGCTGGATGAGGACTATGTCTGTGCCAAAGTTCTAATTGTATCAGGCCTTACACAGCAGTATATTCAATGTCATGGCTCCATGAGTCAGGATTTTCTGTCTGAAAAGGATCACGTCAAGAAGCCCCAGACAAAAATTCCCTATAGCCCCGCAACAGAGCGCTCTGTGAGGAAAGAGAGTTAGATGTGCGAGGGAGATATTTCTGCCTGGGCATCCTTCCACGCTGGACAAAGGAAGTACTCAGGAACCGTCAATGAGGCTTCTCATGACTCAAGTGCTCTGATAATTGCTCCTGGAGCGCAGTGTGTGAAACTCCGAACCTGCGAGGCCGCGCTGGGCGGAAATGCTCCGTGGCTTTGCTGATGTCAGGGCGCCTTTGAAGTCGCTCTGCGCCGCGTAGGTCACTGGAGCGCTGAGGCAGCCGGTGTGTTACGTCATGAGGGCTGCGCGACGTCGCCCGCTGCAGGAAGCATTGCTCATGGGCAGCCTCGGGATTTTCAGTATTTTGTAACTGTGATTTCCTCTGCTTTCTAATAATTCCACTAATACAACAGTTGCTACTTATTTCATCGGCAGATCACAAGGTTCTTTGTAAAGGAGATTGGACTTCTTTATTCCCATTCAACAGGAGGTAGACACTTAAATCTAAGCTGGAAGTGACTCACCTGAGGTCCCACAAGCCTGCACTGGCAGGGATCTCACATCTTCAAAGGTCCTTTCATCAGATACTTATCTGGAATTTCTAATACTTTCTGTTAAGAATTTTGGCTATTAGTCTGGAGCATCATTAGGGAGCCTTGTGAAGCCAGGCTTTTCTAAACAAAGTGTTTGCCACATTCATTGCTTTGATGGGCTCCATCTCACTTTTGTCTGCGGTCTAGATCACAGTCGTGTGTTCTGGTGACATTTTAAATTGGAGGGAGGCATCTAAGAGAGGTGCCTGTAGAAGGACCTGAGTGTGTTTTGATTTCAATGAAGCAAACATTGAAAGGCAAATCCCTTTCTGAGGGAGGATTCACCCCTGCTTTGAGGTGTCTTCCTGAAGGCTATCAGCCCTAATCTCCCTACGTGGTCTGAATCACCCTAAAGGAAATCTTCCCTCTATTTTTCCATTTCCCACAGAGGAGCCCTCCCCACTCACACTTGACTCTGAAGGAAAAGTGTGAATCCCCATCCAGAGCATGAGCACCTTCTTTTCTCTCCATGGACTTGCTACTGTGCCTTTGTATGGGATGACCAGAACATGCATGAGGAGATTATTTTGCATCCATCTACCCACCAGGCATTACACCTTCCTCTGGAGCATCTGGTATTAGTTGTGGCTGGGGCAGATGCTGGGCTAGATGTGCTTAGGTCTGATCTGGCAGTTCTTGTGTTCCTTTGATGTAAAAAAAAAAATTGCCTTATCCATCGCCTACTGGTGCAAGGAGAGATGAGAATTTTGCTGATGTCCAGTATTTCTGCAGAAACAAAAATCACTTTCTTTGGTTTGGTGATCCTGGAGATTAGACTTGATCCCTATAAATCCTCCAGGATATACATCATTCCAAGGAAGTGTATGGGTCATTCCCTGCCTGTCTGGCCCCTGCGTAACCCAATTTGCCTGGATGATGGAAGTGCAGGTGAGGACAGGGAAGAGTAGGGTCAGAAGAGTTTTTGGCATGTAATGTCAGATACAAGACAGGGATCACTCAGGGGACGGAGCTGCAGGGATGTTTTGTGATTACTGCCCATTCCTTGGAAAGCTACTTCCCTGACGGAAAAAAATAAAATAAAATAAAAGGCTTATAGGGGATTTTGGGGATGACACATCCATATGGAGCTCTGGAAGCCTGTAGGCTATGTAATATATGGGGAATGGATTTTCCAGCCTCTTTTTCTGGAGAAGACGGAAGAACAGGTATAACATTTGCCTGGGTCTAAACTCTGCTTCCAGTAGACAGTGAGGGCTGGATTGACCTATTTAAGTGAAGGAAGGAGAGGAAAAATGCTGTTCATTCTCGGGGGCCCACCTGCTCCTTTGCCTATTCCTGGCGCCGAGTAACATACCTTTGCTGAGGAAACACATGAACAGGCAGCTCTTTGCGAGGGACTAACCCGTCTGCGTGGGCAGGAGGAAGAGGGAGGCCAGCCGCGACAGCTGCCCTCCTGGTAGGCATCAGCTCACAAAGAAGCCTTGATACCTTCTGAGTAAGAGTCAACTCTTGAGCAAAGCGAGGGAGCACATTCCCTGTGCTGAGAGCAAGGCAAGTCTGTTCTTGGTGGTGACTTCCTTTCCAAGGTGCACCTGGGTATAGGGAAGGGGAGTATGGGTTTCACTAGCCCATGCGGGACCTCAGGGCTGAGGACGGATTGCTTCGAGCCTGCACATTGGGCAGAGCCAGGCTGGCCATGGAGCAGGAGCTGTGGGGCAGCTGGCAGCCCTGCCGGGATGGCAGTGGGTGCTCCTCACCCAACGCTTGCTGCCGCCCCGTGTTAATGTACATAAAGGGCACTAGTAGCACTGCTAAGAAGGGGCACTATCACAAGACAACCTTACCCTAAACCTAACTCTAGTCCTAATGGGAATCCTGGCCTCTGTGCCATGGCTCGGGGCCTAAGAGTTAACAGCACCGACATGAGCTCAGCGCACGGCCACCGTGTCCTCGCTGAGCCCCACAGGGATGCGGCAGCCAGGGCAGGACTAACGCCAGGGGCCAGGACTGCCATTCCTGTGCCACAGCCACGTTTCCTTGCCCTCTGGCTCCTGGGAAGCAATGCTGCAGCCACGTCTGTGCTTGGTGGTGTCCCGTGGAGGCGAGGGCAGAGCCGATGCCCTCCTTGCCTTTTGGGGCCCGTTAGCAGAAAAGCCCTTTGGCAACACCGCAGCGGCAGGGAGCCCGTGCAAGACGGGCACCTCCAAGGGCCCTGCGGCAGCGAGGACGGAGCCACGCGCTCTGCCCCCAGTGGGCAACAGCACCTTGTGTTGCCGCTGCCTTGCCACCTCCCACAGCCTTGCCACCTCCATGGCGCTCTCGTATGGAGCGGATCCAGCCCCTCGGTCCTGGCTGGAGGAACCTTCACCCTGGGGCTGCTTTTGCTGTGGCCGCAGCCAAGCCCTCGTGGTCCTGGCCGCCGCCACCAGCGAGCAGATGAGAGGGCTCTGCTGCACCACAGCCTGTGCGGCAGCTGTGCACTCCCTCCCCGCCTCAGCCATGGCCTGGCTTTTCCATCCTTTCTGGCAAGCGGCATTTCCTCGCCCTGGCCGTGCTCGGCCGCGCGCCGTCTGGGTCGCAGCTTTCCCGCCGTGCGGGAGGCCTCCCACGGGCTGGGCTCAGAGGAGAGGCCAGGGGCCCTCAAGAACTGCAGCCCTGACGCCCCCGTCATCTCAGCTGGCAGCTCATCCCCACTGCACCAACCCGTGTGGAGCTGCCCCCAGTGCCCACCTGGCTTTTGGTGTCAGCCACCCCCAGCCCCTTCTCCTGCTGGTGGCCGGTGCCCAGATGCCCAGGGAAGCCAAAGCAACTCTCATTGCTCCTCGGAGGTATCCACTGCTCTCAGTGCATCCCTTCATCACCTCTGTGCCAGCGCATCTGAGGGCACAAGGGGATGGACAGGGGCCTGGGTGGGTGCTGAGTCAGCAGCCCTGTGGTCACAGAATCCCAGCAGGGACCTCTGGAGATCATTGAGTCCAACCCCCTGCTCCAGCAAGATCCCCCAGAGCACAGGGCACAGAGTGGCACCCCGGCAGGTCTGGGAGCTCTCCAGCAAAGGCGCCTCCACAGCCTCTCTGGGCAAACCGGTCACTGGCCGGCTGTAGGCAGCACTGACGCCAGCACCAGGCAGCAGCTGCTCGGCCTCCCGTCCTGTTTTCATTTTCTGTGAGCGCAGTCAGAAAGTCAACACGACAGGACCCCAGCGCCACGCACCCTGCAGCACTGTCACATTTGGAGCCACACACGCATGTGCATGAATCCCGCTGCGGGCCCTAAGCAGGCCCTTGTGGCACAGCCCAGCACCGGCCGCGAGCGTGTGGCATGGCGGGTGACGAGTGCCCACAACTCCCTGCATGACGGTGCAAGACACACGCAGCGGCATCGGGCACGGCATGCAGCACCGGCACAGGGGCACTGGGGCTCTAGGTGCTGGGGAGGACGGCTCGCCACGGCCCCGCTCGGCGCTGGCGGAGCAGCCTGCTCCTGTGACCGCCTGAGACCCAACAAGCTGGGTCGGGTTGCAGGAGCCGTACAGAGGCGCAGCTGGGGCTCGTTTCCTTCCAGGCTGCCTCTTGGCCAGCACACGCACAGCTCCCGGTGCTCCCAGCGCTGCCGCCAGAGCCGGGAGGCTGCCAGCACGCTGGGTCCTTCCCTGCTGCTTGCCGAGCCGCTGTGCTCCCTGCCAGCTCCACTGCTAGTCCTGCACAGCCCTCCCTGCCCCACGGCAGGAAATGCCAGGCTGGGCCAGGAGCAAACGAAGCCGCAGCAGGGAGAGCCAGACCTCACTCTCCCAGCTTTGTGCCTTGGGACCAGGCGGCTAATGGGAGGTGGTCTCGGGTGGCTGGTAAGGGCAGAGGTCACGCTGCCCCCTCGCCATCAGGATGGCCACTCATCTTCACCTCAGTCCTCTCCAGCTCCAAGATACCCAAGAGGCTTCCTGTCTCTGCAGCCTCTGCTGCAAATTGGCAAATTGGGTCTGTAGCCCCATGTGTTCATGTGGCATGATGGCACCCGGCACCTGGTTTTCTTCAGAAAAGACCCGGATCTGGTAGGTCAGTAAATAGGCAGTTCATTTAGCACCATAAATGACCAACTGTGGCCCTAAAATATGTCCTGGGTACAGTTAAAGCCAAAGGTGGATGGAATACTCAGCATCCACGACATGAGTTTGGGGATGTATTTCAGGGCTCCCCAGCATCGCAGCACAGTGGGAGTAGGAGCCAGGGCCAACACAGTGAGATAGTCTCCCAGTAGAACTGGGGATACCGCTGGTCACTGGTGTCAGACACCTTGGTGAAAACCGAGAGCAAGTGGAAACTTCAGAGGTCTGACTTTGTTCACAGCTGTTCCCTTCTGCTGTCTCCCTTTAAGGTAGGAAGAAATTTCTGCTTTCCATTTTGCGTCTTCTTTCTTTCTCCGGAAATCTCCGCCTCCTTTGCTAATTATCTGACTCTTTGTTTCTGCAAAAGAAATGACGGCGGGGTCTTGTGTTCCCACAGAGCAGCGCTGGTTTGCAGCCAAAGATGTCCCAACCCTTCTTGCTGCGCAGCACCAGCAACCGCAAACCGCAGCAGCGGGACAGGCACGGGGTGCTCTAGTGGGATGCGTCCGTGCAGCCTGGATGTACTGCCCTGAGGCCGGCACCCATCCAGCAGAGCCCTTCCAGCCATCCGGCCAGACGCGGCCAGACGCTCCTTGCAATGCTCCTGGCCCTGACCGTTCATCCTTCCACATCTTTTCCCCAGGCGAGATGCTCCCACCAAGCCCTGCCTTCTCCCCTCCCTGGCCAGGGGCTACGTCGGGACAGGCTGCCGGAAATGATACCGTTAAGCAGACACACCTCAACCACCTCCCACTGTACAGGTTCTGCTGAGTTTGGGCCTAGTGGGACACACAGCGACACATGAGATCCCATGGCTGCTCTTTGACTGGCTCTTGCCGCCGTGCCGAAAGGAGCGGGAATGACGGCTCCATTTCTGGCAGCACCTGCCTGGAAGCCTCTGCACACTGTAGGTCTTATCAGGGTCTTATCAGTCTCCGCATACTGAGCACTTTATCTGGGCTCCGCCATCAGCTGCGAGAGACCCGGAGCTGCAGCCGTTTCCATGTTTTCTGTTGCTGGGTAGGCCGAGATAGCCAGGCCGAGATAACTCCTGCAATCAGATACCCCGTCCAGCAGCACGATAGCGCATGCCCTCAGCACTGACAGTGAAAGGAAGACGAGGCAGAGGCCCAGCCCTGCCTCCGAGCTGGACTGCAGGGGCGAGCAGCAGAGGGGTCTTGCTAGCCACCGCGGCACAAGGGACACGTGGCCACAGGCCCCAACTCGGACGGATGCAGGGCGGCTACCTCCGCTCTTGGGCAGGAGAGGCTCCTTGGGCGAATTGGCCACATGTGGCAGCGGCGCCCACGGCTCGTTTGAAGCCTGGTGCCCTGTGCGGGCTGGGGCAAGCACTGGCGCAGCGAGACCAAACTGCCGCTTTGCAGAGCCTCCCCTGGGGTCTCCAAGGACCCCTTCGCAGAATGTGTCATCCCGGAAGGCTTTTGGAGCCAGCTCGGGCTCCCGCTGTGTCGCACAGCCAGTTGCTCCCTGGGGGGGAGGTCCGGATCTGGTCTGCCTGCACCCCGCTGCGCTCCTAGACCATGCCAAAGTCCCCTACTTGGTGCAGACACCACATTCACAGCCGGGCCCTGCCGAGCGCGTCGCCTTCGTCTTGCCTCCAGCCCATTGTGTTGTTTATTCGTTATGGTCGGGTTTTAATGAGGCCGTTGGAGCCGTTTTGGGGCCAGGGCTGTTTCTCCCCGTGTGACCGCGCAGTTCCCGCGCTGAGGGGCTGTGATGTGGTTCGGGGCCTGCAGCAGCATCTGCTCTTGCAGCAACGATGCCCAGGGCCGAATGCGTTTCAGATGGGCTCGGATCTTGTTTCCGTGCTCAGGCCGGCGGCCAATTTGAGCCGGTGAGCAAGAGCCGCGGTCCAGCCTGTGAACACAATGTTCCCTCCTCAGAATGCTGCCAATACCCAGCCTGGGACTCAGGGCACCTTAAAGAGCCGGGACCCTGCCGGAGAGGTTGTCGGTGACGAACTGAGCAGCATGCTCTTGCGGTGTCTGTTCTGGGACAACTTTGCCAGCAGGGCATTGCGGATGCCCCTGGGCACCACTTTCACCATCGTGCTCACAGTGGGCCCAGTACAGACCTGCCTGGGGTGGGGAGGAAGATGCAAGGCTGGTGTGTGTTCATATTGCGACCTTGTAGAGAAGAGAAAGGTCCAAAACGCTGCCGCCGGGCTGGCTGCATGGGGATGCAGCAGGGAGATCCCGACACAGGGTGCTGATGCTACTGCAACCGCCGGGTGCTGCCAAGGCCAGCCGGCCGCAGCAGGGTGCCGGCTGGGCAAACGGCGCAGGTGCCGGTACAGGTGCCTGCGCTCAGCAGCACCCAGTGCTGCCGGTGGGTGCATGCGGTGCCTGGCAGATGGGTGACGCAGGGTGCAGTGTGATGCAGCCCCTGCTCAGCTGCGCCCAGTGCTGCGGGCGCAGGCACCAGGCGGGTGAACGGTGTGCAGGGTGCTGCAGCCCCAGCGGTGCGCGGGGCTGTAGGTGCGCGTGTGCAGGCTCCAGGCGGGTGCAGGGTGCCCCCTGCACCTGCAGCTCATGCAGAGCGAGTCCGGTCTCGCCGGGGGCCTGGGGCAGCGGTGGGGCCCCGGCCGGCCGGGTTAGGCGAGAGTCAGTGAGCACATGATGCAGCCCGCGGGGCCGCGGGCTGAGGTCAGTTAGTCACACCCAGGCAACGGCACTGACTTCACCGCGGGCAGGAGCAGCTCTGCACGTCCCGCGCTCCCCCAAGGCAGGGCAGGAGCACTGCTGGGCGGCTGGGGGACGGCGCGGCTGCACGGGGACCGCACTGGTTATCGGTGAGAAGGCATTATCCTGATTAGGACGGACAGCTCCGACGAGCCCTGCTGGCTCCCGCGCCTGCCAAAATAGTTTCACCCGTTTTAGTGGCCAAAATGTGACCGCTAATCAGGTCCTGCTGGTCCCTGCGGAGAAAGTGCAGCACCCTGTTCCCCCCGGTGCTGCATGGGCCCTGCGGCCCACTCACAGCCCTGGCCCTCTTTCCCGAAACACCAGCTGGGTGGGATCTGACATTTGTTGATGTCATTGGAAGCCGTTTCCATCCCTGCTGGAGCTCAGGACATCCATGGAGCGCCAGGCAACATGGTCCCAGCTTGGAGGCCTGAGGCGCCAGGAGGGAATGTGCCACCAGCCCTGACAGTGGTCTATCTGGGCCACATCTAGCTGGGACACCTGGGGGACTTCAGCTGGGGAGGGCAATTTGTTCCGCTCTGCTCCTGGTAGCCAGCGCTTTGACAGGAACTGGGTTTTTCAGGGGGAAGAAAGGGTTAATCACCCAGGCGGCCACTAATGAGTCTTAACTGGGAATGACCCAGCAGCGGGGAGAAGTGAACCCGTCGTCCTCTCTTGGCGTTTGACCGTCTTCCAGTGCGAATCATGAAACGTTGAGCCCGGGCGTGAGTTCCCTGCTTGTGTCAGGAGGCTCTGATTTATTCTATTTATTTATTTTTGCCATCTGCTTGCAGAAGGCTGTTAGGAGTGAGCGTGAGAAATCCAGATGTGCCGTGGTGCTCACTGTGCCGCAGGACGCCGGCTCCGAGCGGCACTCGGCAGCACGCTCGCCTTTTGCCATCGACACTGGCAACATGCTCCCGCTCGCAGAGCGGCGTTGGGACGGGCCACTGCAGACCGGAGCACTGGCTCGCTGCCCCGGGGGGCTGCGTTGGGTCTGGGGTGACTGAGGGCTGTGTGACATGTGGCTGGTTTCTCCCACAGCCTGCTTGGGGCAGAGCTCCTGTGTCGCATGCAGCAGGATGTGGGCCGTGGAGCTGCTTATCCATCCCCACCAGTGAGGGGCACTTGTGGTGCTTGAGGTCGCAGGGATGCACAGCAGGACGGGCTGGCAGGGCCCCTCTTGGGGCCTGTCCACAGACTGCGGGCGTCCCTGAGCACCCGCGTCGGCTCTCTGTCCGTGTATCCTCTCCTGGTGCCGTTTTGTTCTCTCTTGGCCACCGCGAGGTGCCAGCAAAAGCAGGAGCGAAGCCCGTCACTCCCTGGCCACACCAGCACCGTGCTGCGCCACTGTGACAGCAGCTGCCACTGAAGCCATCGTGGCCGAAGTGGCAGCCAGGCCAAGATCAGACCGAGCAGCCTGCCGGGGGGACGGTCTCCCCAGCAAGATGGGGTCTTTTTTAATTATTTATTTTTCCCAATGATTTTTTTTGCCAGGGCTCCTCCGAGACACGGGAGATGATGATCACACAGGATCTTAGCTCATCCGCTCACTGTCTCATGCCTGGGAGGCTTGGCCGCAGGCCCGAGGGCTCTGGAGGAGAAGGAGGAGGAGGAGGAGGAAAATTTCATCATCCCGCTCCGGCGTCTCGGATAATCGGCCCCTTGTTAACCGCTGCGTCCCCACGCGGGGCGCCTGCAAGGGCCCGCGCTGCTCGCTGCCCGTTAGGTGGTCTTGGCCCAGCCTGAGCTCCTGCGAGCCTCTCCCAGGGCTGCTTGGGAGGCTGGGAAGTGGCTGGAATTTTATCTGCGCTCCCCGCCATTCCCTTCCCACCAGAAGAGGGGGTTTTCCAGCGCCTCTGGACTCCTCTGCACTGCCTGTTTTGGCCCCACTGGCCTTCATGGAGGGAGCACTGCAAAAATCACTCGCACGCAACTGCACTGGACACCCGGCATCTGCCGCTCTGGCCCCACAGCAAGGGTTGATTTAACCATTCCCGGGATGGACAGTTTTCCAGCAGCAGGACAGTGGCTGGCACAAGTTGGGGCTGTGCCTGGCCCCATGAAAGTGCTCACGAGCCCAGACAAAACTCAGTTCTGAGAGAGTTTTTGGTTTGAGTGATGGGGGCCATGGCTGGCACTTGCCAACCCCAATGAAAAAAATTCCAAGACAGTCTGTTTCTGTGCATTTATTTTTTTTTTTTGTAAAAAGAAGTATAAAAAATAAATACTTAAATAGAATTCTCTCTATATATTACCACAATCTTATTAATTAATTATTATTATTATTATATTAATAACATTATTAAAACCCAGGGTAGAGAGCACTGGTGGGCACTGTGGTTTTTCACATGCGCCTGCGCACCGGCACCAGCCTCCCCGAGCAAATAAATAACCCTGCAGTGCAGCCCGCGGCCATGCGTGTCCCCCGCCCTGGCCAGCCGCTCTCCGTGCCGCGATGCAGAGCGAGGACGGGAGTGGGTACGGTCATCCTCAGCATCCGGCCCCAGCTCTTGGCGCCAGCTCTGAGAGCAATGTGGGACCATGGGGCACTTGGAGCTGCCACAGTCCAGCAAGTCAGACCAGAGCTACATTCAAAGACCCCAAAAGCACTTTTGAGGAGAAAAAGGCACTTTTCCAAGCCCCCCAGGCTCAGCGGTGGCGCCCGCGGGTTGTCCTGGCTGCAGGAGCCGTGCTGGAGGCCAGGAGCTCCCGCCCGGCCAGGTGTGAGTGGTGGCAAGAGCGGAGTCCGTGGCATCATCCCAAGCACCGCCACTGCCCGCTCCCCTCCAGCCGCGGGACTGGGGCAGTCCCGTGCGTGCAGCAGCGCTGGGCTCCCGCCTGGCACTCACAGGCCTGCAGCACACGGTCGGGACAGCAGCGCCTCGGCGTCACCCCGTGCAGGCAGCGCTGTTGCACCGTGCCCCAGGGATGCCAGCACTCATCCAGGCCTCCTCTGGCTGAAGCAAGGTGCTTTGGTGATTTGCTCCCTGCTCTGCCAATCCACACCTGGTGGTGCAAAGACTTCTCCGGCTCCCGACACCTCTCACAATGGAGGATGACGCTTGCTGCTTCCCCTATTTTTAACAAAATCTGCAAGCCCTCAAAGGGGAGGGTCCAACCATCCTCCCACCAGCATGAGGCTCATGGCGGCTCCAAGAGGACGGCCAGGGCCGCTCTGCAGAGACTGCTCTGTCCATCTGGGCGCTCATCACCCTCACTGCCACTGCCCCCCTGGAGCAGCAAATAAATTAAAGCACAGGGCAAGGGTGGGCAGGAGAGCGGGAGGAGGTAATAAATAAGAAGGCGAGAGGACTGTTGGAAGTGAAGGACCTTCAGGGTTCAGCGGTGGCCCCACAGTGAGCCAGGGGTTGGTGGGGATGCAGGGATGATGGGTCCCCATCCTGTTGTCGGTTGTTCCCCCTGCCAAGTGCCAGCACTGAGATCTCCCTTGAAGGGGTCTTGGCTCAGCCATCCTTTCCGAATCCTTTTGCAGCTTTCCAGGCTCAGCAGCAGACAAGAGGTGCTGTTGGCCAGGCGCTCACACTGAGCTCAGGTGAGGTAGGAGGATGCGAGCCGCGTGGGAGATGACCTGCACATACTTGCGAAGCACCTGGCAGCCCTGCTGCTTCTTCCTGAAGGCACGCTTATCCTTGCTGTTTGGCCCGTACCTCACGTCCACCTGGAAGATGTTGTAGTTTTTGCAGAGCAGGCAGGTGAGGTTGGAGATGAGGCCCTGTGTGGTCTTGGTGGTGTTGTGGAGGCGGTCAAGAAGCTCCTTGGCTGTGGGGTTGAGCTCCTCCTGGTCCCGCGTGATGTTCCCCAACGAGGCGTTGAGGAAGGCAAAGAGCTTGTACATGGCCACCATGACCTCCTTCTCGCTCGTCCGGTTCTCGTGGAAGTCCGGGAAGAAGAAACCGTTGGGGCTGCAGAGCTTGTCGGTCTCGCTGCTGAAAGGCTCTCCCTGGCACTTCAGCTGGAGGGACAGGTGAGTGTCACCTGGGTCCTGGCCACCCGCCCTGTCCCCATCCCCCAGGTGGCTGCCCCATGGCAGCTCCTGCCCCTGATGCTGCCCCAGCTTGGGCACCCTCCTTCTGGTCACCTGGAGGTTTTGCAGGGGGCTTGTGTTGCTGCTCGGCAGCTTCAGCCTCAGCATCCCCGGGATGTCCCTGGCACATCCCTCTCGCTCCAGGACCCACCACTGCATTCTTTAATGGCTTTTCCCTCCACGTTCCCACAGCTGTCCCGCTTGCAGCCTGCTCCAGATGCCGAAGTGGCGAGAGGCACTTACATAGAGGCTGAAGAGGTCCTGGGCTGTGGCGTTGAGCAGTGCAACCTGCTTGCGGGTCTGCTCGTAGACGTTGGAGCGGCACAAGCTGTTGATGGGGCAGCTGGCGCTGCGGTCATTCACCAGCAAAGCCCGGCCAGCCACCAGCCTCCGTTGCAGCAGGAGCAGGGCCACGAAGGGGAAGACACCTGGGCACAGGGGCAGAGAAAGAGCGGAGGGTCAGTGGATGCCCAGCGCGGCGCCCACGCTGGTGATAGGCACCGCGGGCCACCCGGATCCTGGCCGGCCCCGAGCACCTCGGACATGGGGCTGCCAGGCTGGGCTTCGCCTGGAGCTTCTGCTCTCTGCTTCACTCTTCCTCTTCTCCTGGGGAAAGTGCTCCCAGCTGCCTGGTGCTCCCATGCCTGCTCCCAGTCCGCCAGCTCCACTCAGTTCCACTTCCTCACCTGCCGGAGGGCCGGCCCTGCTCCCGGCAGGAATTTCCCTGCCCTCCTTCCCTGTGGGGCGCCCGCTGGCATTCCCACATTGCGCAAGGGCTCGGTGACGGCCTGTCAGATTTAATCGAATATGCAAAGCGATTTCCTCCCCGTTATCCTCAAACGGGCGCTGCAGGAGTGGGGCCCCACCCTGGCTCTGGCACCCGCTGACTCAGCCGGGTGCCAGCCAGGAAACCTGCACTGGGGCTTTCGCGTTAGTCCCCTGCGGGGTGCAGGAGCCTGGGGACGGCCATGCCTCTGTTTCCCCATCTGCAAATCCAGTGCAGCGGTCGCTTGCCAAGGAGCCCCGGGAAGAGCCAGTGCAGCTGCCGGCGCCGCGGGCCAGGAAATCCCTGGCCGCTGAACAAGCACTCCGTTGAGCACCGAGCCGGGAGCAGCTGGGTCGCCCCGGCCCCGCTGGCCATCCCCGGGGCCCCCTGCACCGGCAGGGCCAGAGGGAAGCTCCATCCCCTAGACCTGCGGCCCCACCGGCGCCCTGATCCGGCATCCCCGGTGCTGCAGACCGGCCACCATCTCAGCCCTCATCTCTGCCCGCTGGCATCTCGCACCCGCGCGCCCTGAGGCAGCCTGCGCCCGCTCCATGGCCAGAGGAGCCCGGCTGAGGGAGCAGGCGGCTGCGGAGCAGGAGCGCCGGGAGGCGCCTGGAGGCCGGCAAGAGTCCCCACCGCTCTGACCCCGCACTCTGCCCCGGTGCCACGAGCGTCCCAGCGGAGTGGCCGGGGGCCTGGCAGCGCGGTGACCCTGCGGCTGCCACCACCAGCAGCGGCCCCGCACTCTGGCAAGCGCTGAAATTGTCTGCACATGTAAGAGCCTCCGCATTGCCGCAGGTCCCGGGGAGCACAATAACCGCTTTATTTACCCTTGCTGCAGCAACGCCCGTGCCCAGTCAGGGAAGGACTTACCTGGTTGTGTTGCAATCGCGTGCCCGAAGCTGCCCGCGCTCGGTCGCGCTGCAGTCGGCACAGAGAGGGCAGCGGGTGCCTGTGGCACAGGCGGTGGCCGTGAAGCCACCCATTTCCTCGCGGCGCAGCCGGGCCGGGCGGCACACGCGGCCTCGCGCCCGCAATGCTTCCTCGCCACACGCGCCCGTTGCGGCGCTGGGCAGAGTGAGGCTGCGGGGCGCCCACGTGCACTGGCCGATGCTGCCCTGCAGCCACGGCCCTGCACCAGGTTCAGAGCAGCCCCCTCCAAAGCCCTGGCTGCATTTGGCAACTTCCTCATTTCTGAGATTTCTTAGTTGTCCCTAATTAAGTGCAAATCGCCTGTGTTTTGCAGCATCCAGAGACCCGACAGGAGTAAAAAGAAAAAAATAAAAGGGGGGGAGGAAAAAAAAAGAAAAGCAAGATTCCCCCCACACCCTTTTTGGAAGTCTTTCGAGTTATATAAGTGTCCAGATGTTGGCCGCAACACGCCAGAAAGGCATTTGGTGCTGCCTCCTGCCAATTCCCAGGGATGCTAACCCCGGGGAAGAGCGGCACTTCGGGAGGCTTCGCTCCGGGCGGCGAGCGAGCGGCAGCGATTGCAGACGGAGCGTGCGCACGTCGGCTGCAACATGCCCCACGCTGGAACCCGGCGGCGGGGGGAGGAAGGGGAAAAGGGAGCCAGGGAGTGGGGGGGGAAGGAATGAAGTAGGTTCAGCAAAGATCTTTTTTTACCTGCCGGCATGAACTTCATTGTGGTCTGTGTCCCGGGAGCAACTTTACTAGAGATTGAGGCTGGCAGGAGAGGTTTTCAGAAATTCATGTTCATACTGGGGGACTCCTCTTGGTTTATATACCGGTCCTCCAGTGAGCCTGTGTTGTAAGAAAGGGGAGGAGGGGGGGGGCCAGGGGGGAGAAACAGAGAAACACTATCATTACTTGCATTGAATCTGTAAATCAGGAAGTAAAAAAGGGCTTGGAAATTGTGAATGATTCTTAGAAATAAACTTCTGATAAAGTTGATGTCACCGGGATTGTGTGTTTTTTTTCACGCACAGGACTGCCGGGGGTGGGGGGAATTTAAAAAAAAAAAAAAAGAAGAAAAACCACAAGGAGCCGCACTTTTTTTTTTTCTTTTTTTTTTTCGCCTTTCTTTTTCGCAGCTCGACCTCCGCATGTCCTGGGGGGCGGCGCGTGGCAGCGGGGGGACTGCGACGGGGATGGTGCGCGGCGCTGCCGGGTGCATGCGTCCTGACTCATGGTTCTGACAGCACTTTCACCCCGTTCCCCGTCCCGGGGTGTCCCGTCCGCCCCCCCGGTGCTTCCCCTCGGCCGAGCGCCTGATCTGGAGATGCAAAAGAGCACCGTGGCGGCAGGGACGGAATCACTCTGAAAAACAACAGAAAAATTTTTTTTGGAATAATTTCCCCCCGGAGAGGAGGGAGGCAATGGTGGGGTTCCCACGGCACGCAAGGAGATGGCGAGGATTGCTCCAATGTCCCTGCCATGCCATGGGGTGGCAGGATGGGCTCAGCACGCTCGGGACCTCAGGTTGCTGGTTTGGGGGGCCAGTGGTGCTTTGCCCCCTTGTAGAACTGCCAGTTGGGCAATAAAGAGAAAAAAAAATAAAAAAGAAAAAGACAAAAGGAAAAAGAAAAAGAGAGGAAAAGTTGTGTTTTCCAATGGAGTGGAAAAAAAAAAAAAAAGGATCAGACAAACCCACCCCGCATCAGTGGGCAAGGCCAGTCCAGCCCCCGGCCCTGCACGCGCCTTAACCCTTCGCGCGGTGCCGGCGGCTCCTGCTGGGCCCCCTCCCTGCCGCGGGGGTAAAGGTGCAAACGCCAGCGCCCGGCGCCAAAAAGAGCTTTTAGCTCCTTCCCCTGGTGGGGGCAAAACGTCTTGAAGTCCAGATGGTTTTTCTCTGATGGACGGTGACGGGAGGGTGTTTTGTTGTTGTTGTTGTTTTGGGAAGGTTGATTTGTTTTTCCCTTTTTTGCCTTTCGGGGAACACCAGGCTGAAGCTCTAGATCAGGCTGGACAAGTTTGTGCCCTGCTCACGCTGGCAACATGAAACCCGCCGGGGGCTGCGGTTGCAGCTGGAACCTGCTGCCGGGCACCCCCTTTACCAGCTCCACAACAAGGGTCGGGGGGGACCCTGCATCCCCCCCATGGTCCCTGGGCAAAAGAAGGGGACAGGGAAAGGGCTCCTGATGGATGAGGAAGGGCTCCGCTCACCCGCTGCTGCCCTTAGCACTGGGGCTGTAGGCGCCAGCAACTCCCAGAGGGCAGGATCTGCATTTACCCCCCTGCCTTAGTCCTTGCAGCCCTCAGAGAAAACGAAGGGGTTTTCAGTAGAGCTGCAGCAGCCAAAAGGATGGGGGGGCTCCACATTTTCTCCTGCGATGTCGAGGAGGATGCGCTCAGAAAAACTCCAGCCAAGGGACCTGGGCATCATGAGGCGACCTGGTCCTCCGGGCATCTCCAGCACATCCCGCCCCATGTGGTCCGAGGGTGCTGGGGTGCTCCTGGCGAGCGCCTCGGGGCAGGCGCAGCACCCTGCGTCGTCGGGCCCGCCGCTGCCCTGCCGAACACTGCTCTCTGCTGTCCACCGCGCCGCGAGCTGCTCCGGCTCGGCGCTGCGCCGGGACCAGGTAGGGACACGCCGCGGGGGACGCAAGGGGACACATCACAGGGGCCATCCCCAGTGCCAGCCCGCGCTGCTGCTGGCACGCTGCTCTTTCCTGCATCCCCCTGCCCTCCGCCATGGCCCCACCAACCCGTCCGCATGGAGCTGGTGCCTTCAGTGCCGGTGCTGCTCCTGCTGCAGCCCCGCACTTTTTCATGTGGATTGCAATTTTTTTATTCACTTTTTTAATGCACTTTTTTTTTAAACATACTGTCTTTTTAACATACGTTTTATTTTTTAATGCACTTTTCTTACTGGCTCACTCATGTAACAAACTCCAGGGTGCACTTGCCTGGCAGTTGCTTTTCTCTTGCCAAGCAGAGCTTTGGAAAGGGCTGCACGCTGGCAAACTGTGGTGGAGATCCCTGCATGAAACCCGGGGGATGCCCAGGCATCTTTGCCTGTCGCTCCCGGGGCTGCACCGGCTCCTATTCCCCTCCACTGTAAGTGCAGGACTGGTGCAAGAGGGAGCCCAAAGCCCCGCGGACAGCTCGGCTCCTGCTGGCACTGTGGGAGTAATTGCAGTAGGTGGCCGTGGCAGAGCAGCACTGGGGAGAGACGGAGGCTGCAGCCGGCTCTGAGGGCAGGGACCGGTACTGTACGCAGAGGATGGAGCTGTCTGCTCCCTTCCCGCCCTCGCTTTCCGGCTATCGGACAAATCCCTTCTGCCAGCAAACGGGAGCAGGCTGCCAGCTAAACCGGGGCTGAGCCACTGCTCTCGGGAGGTCCCGGCACGCGCGGGTGAAACGCGGAGCCTTCGTTTCCTTTTCCCTTTCCCAGGCTCATCCAGGGCCCGCCGTGGCCGAGGGCAGTGGAGTCATGCCGGCGTGCGGGCTGGCGGAGGCAGGAATGCGCATCCTCCCGCGCCGCGTGACTCAGCTGCGCGCGGCGCGGGGGTCGCCAAGCTCGGCCCCAGCTGGCCCCAGGTTCCCAGCGCTGCCCAAGGCCGCGGCATGGATGGGATTTTCGCTTTCGTCTTGTTCTACAGTTTCAGAGACTTGCTGCCCCCTCCAGCCCTGGGATGGGGATTGATGCATAGGCTGTTCCCCACAGATGGCCCCAGAGCAGGAAGGGGATCCGGTGGGAGCGGAGGGCTACTCCCGCCTTCCGTCCTCGCCATGGCCCCAGCCTCTCTGGGTGCTCAGGAATGGCAAGGGCAGCGCGGGCAGCAGAGAGGGCCAGGCACGCCACAGTCGCAGCACCCAGATACACCCCTGTGCTGCGGCCGGGGTAGCCCGAGGACGGCTCAGAGCCCTCACCCGAGGGCAGGGGAAGCCCGGGCTTGAAGGAGCCCGGGCGACGAATTCCCCTTTGAGTCACAGAGCAAGGGAGTGACTTTTCCATGCACAGCATGGCAAGGCCTCAGGCATTTGCCCTGCCACAGCCCCTGCTGCGGCCGCTGCGCTGCCGCACGCGCCCGGGCGGCCCCTGTCCCACCTTAGGGCCCTGCGGTCTGGGGCAGGGCCCAATGCCTGCAGGAAAGCTGTCATGGCGCACGGCATCCGTCCTGGTCACCTACCTCAGCCTGGTCTTCGAAACGGGGCCGAGTGGCTCCCGTCTGCCAGTTGCCCCGGGGGGGCCGTGGCGGGGTGCTCAGCGTCGGCGCGGCCGCCCGGCGCGGGCTGCCTCATGCCGACATCATCCCGCGCCGGGGCTGCAGCAGGCGAGCCGGGGCAAGGCGGGGGGACGAGACGCTGCGCCGGGAGCCCGTGCGATGCTGCCCGCCGCGACGCTGCCCGCCGCGATGCTGCTGCTGACTGAGTCACGGCCAGGCCCGCAGCGGGCCGGGAGCAGCGCTGGGGCGCACGGCAGGGAACAAGTGACTCCGTGGCTCCGCGTGACCGGCCGGTCCAGGCCCCGGCGTCTTTGACTCAGCTGCCCTCTGCCTCGGCCCCCCGGCTCGCAGCAGCCCAAGGCCGGGTGTTTCAGGGCTCCCAACCTTTCTTTTTTTTCCTCTCCACTGGCCCCATGGGTGAAAATGTCTCACGTCAAGGTACGTGGTGGTCCAGCCCATGTCAGGAACGGGCACTCTCGACCTTTGCTGGTCAGGGGACCGAAGTGATTCCTGTCCTAAAGCGGTGCCCCTGGCAGCTGCGCGCCCAGCAGGGCCACGTGCACCGCGTTGCCTGGCCAGGCCTCAGGCTCCCCATGCCCTGACCTCCTAGGCTCATTTTCTGAGCCAAATTGCTCCTCTCTGAAACCCCCTGGTATTTCCCCCCTTTCTTTCGAGTTATTGCTAATTCATTTCTAAACATGTGCGGGCTTTCGCCATCATGGTGCCTCTCCCTTCCCACCTCCAGCTCTATAGCTGCGAATTCCCGGCAGCGGCTCAACCTCACAGTTCCTCAGAAAACCCTGAAAGGACACAAAGTGCTTGTAAAATGAGTTGCATCTCCCTGTGCACCGAGCTGGGGTTTGCAGTCTGCTCACAGCGGTACCCAGGCGGCCAAGAGGGGACATCCCAACTTCCACTGTCCCCAGGTCGGGGATGCAGATGCTGGCGCTGTCCAACCTTGCCCACAGCCCATATCCAGCCTGGTTTGGGGCAGCCCTGGACCCCAGGAAGAGCCTGTTGGCATCCCTCATCCCATCTTGTGGAGAGACCAGCTGCCTCTCCCTGACACACACAAAATCATCAACAGCTCTCACGTATAGGTCAAAGTTTTATTTCCTTCAGTTGTCATAGAAAAATAAGCGAGCGTGGTTCACCCACCTCAAGCAGAAAGGGCAGACTGCCCCCTTCTCACAGTACAAAAAATATATATTTAAATTCATAAATAAAATATTGTTACATTTATATTTTAACACAGTATAAATATCATAAAATATATAGATGCAGTCATATATTAAAACTCCATTTTTAAATACATCTTTCCAGTGCAAGGACATTTTTAAATTAACTCTTCAAATTCAATAAATACATTAGTTGTACAAATATTAGTCTATAAATTAGTCCCGATGCGGGCTGGCCACCAAGATTGGTGGCCATGGTGCATGCGGTCAGGTCCAGAGGCAGTGCCAGAGTGGTGCTTCCCAGCCAAAGTGCATCCTGCCCGCTGTGCGAATAGGAGGCTTGGCGGATGCTGAGGGCATAGGGATGCTGGGAACAGAGAGGTGCTGTGGGCACAGGGCTGCCAATAGGACAGGGATGCTGCAGACATAGGGGCACGGGGACACGGAGGGCATGGGGATGCTGCTTCCAGGTGCTCACAGGGGTTTGAAAACACTGTGACAGGAAGGTTGGATGGGAGCCCTGCGCTGAGACTAGCCACTCCTGGGCACCCACTGGCATCTTGGGAGCTGTTTCCATCTCCAGATGCAGCAAGCGAGTGGCTCAGCGGTGCTGTGAGCCTGCACTGGGTGCTGGGGCTGGGAGGAGAGCGTGTGCAGAGCGGGGCTGCACGCCGGGTGCACAGTGCGCAGCGACTTAGTCAGGACGGGTCACCGGACCCATTGAATCACTGGAAAATCAAGGCAGGGTTGAAAGCAGATGGTGTTTCCGATGCGCGGAGCTGGCAGCCTGCAGTAACCCCACAGGGCTGGCTGCATGGCACTGACCTCGATGATGTGCAGGAGCTGCCCATGCCAGGGCACTGTGGCTCCCTGGTGCAGCTGCTGTGGCCGGTTCTGGGCTGCGCGGACAGCCACAGCATGCGGCAGATGCCAGGACAGCACCCTCGAGCAGCCAGCCCCCTCAGTGCGGCAGTGCAGAACATTGGGTTTTGTGCAAACGGTGCTTGGGAGCCGCCACAGCGTGGGCCGTGCCGGACAGCCACGAGCAACGGCAGGTGCAAGCCCGGGTCCTACTTGCACAAAGGATTCTGCAGTTGTGCACGGAACCAGGCTTGCACGGGCACAAGCAAGGCTGCCTCGCAGCCCAAGGGTGCTCTGCACCCAGCGGCTGCAACCTGCTGCTTCTCACCCTGCCAGTTTCACACGCACAATCCCAGCGGCGTTGGAGGTGATGCCCAGTTGAGCTGCGCATCCTGAAGCAATGTGTTTGGCTTTCCGTGTGTCTGGACTCAGCCAGGTCCCAGAGAGAAACCACCAGTTTTGGTCACTGAGAGCACTCGGGTTAGGGTCCAGCCTCCCGGAGACATCTGTCCTGGCCACGGCGGTGGTGAGGGAGCCCTGCTCCCGCTTGCTGGCCGCGTCTACGCACAACCGCCTTTTGTGGAGCTTCTGGAGCATGACAGATGCTGACAGATGGGACCAACGTCAAGCTTGAGGGCAGCCGTTCCATCATGGTGGGGGGGACAATTCACATACTGTTGGGAGCACCCAAAGTTGATCTAGGAGCGCTTGATTCACTCACTGGCCCTGAGGCCTCTTCTCGACCCACGCCGCTGCCGCCGTGGTTTTCGGAGATCTAGGAGTCCCTTGGTTTCCAGGCTGGTGTTCAGCTTGTGCATGAAGTGGGAGTAGCTCCAGAGGACTTTGCATCCTTCTAGCTTCTGTTGAAAGACTTTGGTCACTTTTGGCTTCTGGGGGAGGGTGATGCGTACGGGCACGATGCCCTGGGCTCGGAGCAGGGTCTCGATGTTGTTGAGGAGCCCGCGCACCTTCAGGTGGGTGTTGGCAAGCCTCCGGAGGAGCTCAGAACCGGGGGCACTGAGGTCCTGCTGGTGCTGGATGATGGTCTGCAGGGCCTGGTCCATGTGCTGCATGGCCCCGCAGAGCTCCTGCAGTGTGCTGGGCACTAGCAGGTCTGCCACATGTCCCCGGGGCAGCCACTCCACCCACTTGCCACCTCTGCACAGCTTTGGCACGTTCAGTCCCTGGTTGCTCTCCTGCGAAGACATGAGCAAGGTGGTCACCTCCCAGTGGCCAGGAGTTGCTGGCCAGGGCTCCATGGGGTGTCTCCAAGAGACACCAGCCCCATAGGAGAGTGGTGGCCCCACTGCACTGACCCTCCTGATGGCAGTGCAGGGAGCCAGCACTTACATAGAAGGTGAAAAGCTCCTGCGCATCCTCTGCCATGTGTCGCACCAGGGAGTGGATCTGCCTTATGTACGAGGCCTGGGAGCTCTTGCCGGCGTCAGTGGGCACTGCACAGAGGATGAGGAGACCTTTGGCCATGGCTGAGGAGGAAGAAGAGAGAGATGGGGAGGTTGGGAGGGGGGATTCAGTGTTGCTTCTCACAGAGATTTGGCCAAGCAGGACAGCAGTGAAGGGAGGGCACCAGAGGGCCACGCTGCCCGTATGGCTCCAGGTGAGACCAGCATCCTTCCTCCTGACCCACCAGCCTGCCACCACTCAAACTACCTCTTGTTCTGCCCACCACCAGCCCCAGAGCAGCAGAGACCCTCCAAGGGCCCAACATGGGGCACTCAAAGCCCTTGTGGCTTCCCTTCCTGCCCACTTCCAGGAAGAGGCACCCGCATTCGGAAAGGTCCCCACCACCACCACCCGCTGGCACCGCTGGGAGAGGAGAGCGCGCAACGGGCGGCCGCAGCTGAGTGACTCAATGCCTCGTTGGGCCACGCCGCCGCGCTGTGCCATGGGGCTCCCACCACAGCCAGCATGGCTGGGCAGGCCCCTCTGCGGCAGCGTGGGCCCGCGAGCAAGAGGGCAGCAGCGGGACGCCAGCACTGACCTACCTGCTAGCACACCCAGGGGCCGTGCGTTGCACCACATGTTTCGGGGCAGGACACTTCTGAGCAGGGTTGCAAGGCGTGCGAGCCACTTCCTCACTGCCTGCTTATGGGGAAGCTCGCCTTTTAAAGTGCCCTGTTTAGGCATCACTTCCGAAGGAGGCGCTCGGATTCAAGAGAAAGAACTAAAACGATGACTGGGGGGCAATGAGCAGGGTGAGTCGTGGCAGGGTGGAGGGGAGGAACTGATGCAAAGCAGCCCCTGGTTTTGTTCTTCGATTCACTTCCTCGAGGGAGTCCTTGCAGTTCCAGCCCTAGCTCTGGGGCAGCCAGCAAACCCCTGAGAGCAGCCTTAACTGGAGGCAAAACACAAGGAAACCAACTTCATAGGAAAGAGCCTCCTTGCGTTCAGCACTTTCACTGATTTCTTTATTAAGTGGAAGAGGTTCATGGCAATGGTAGCTACGCATTAACCTAAAACCAGCCTCTGCTACCCACGCTGTCACCGAAGTGCAGAAACCACCGCAGGGCGACCAGCAGCAGCAGTAGTTTCTGCAGCAAGACGCCAGGGCACGCTGGGCACCGGGCCTGGGACCGCAGCACAGACCGGCTGGCCTTAGCACGGCTATTTTGGGCCGCAAACCCAGGCGTGCCACAAACCCGGGTTCTAGCCCTTGCCCATGGCGTGGCTGCACCGCCTGCAGTCCTGCAGCTGCCCTGGAGGCCACAGCTGAAAATGCAGCTTGAGAGAGATGGAGCCATCAGATAGCAGTGTGGGGCATGGAGAAGGGTTCCTCAGAGGACACGGGCACGGTGCTCCTGACCTCTCTGGGTGGCACCACTCCTGACCGCAGTGCTGCTCCCAAAGATGCTCTTTGCATCAGAGTCTGGCTCCAAGGCTGGAGAGTTGCACTGCTCCATGCTCCTGAGGCTGGAAGCCTTGCCCAGGGCTGCCACCTGGTGCTTGCACCACTCCCTGCCCGGATACCAGGATGCCCAGGGCTGCCCGGGAGCTGCCACGGCAGCCGTATATGGTAAACCCGAGCGCAGCGGGTGCCCACGGCAGCGGGATGCTGTGGCAGGTAGTGGTGGAGGAAGTGGCTGCTGACTAAGGGGCTGGAGGGGGTTTCTCCACTCCTGCAGTAGATGTTGAAGCTGGCGACAGCCAGCAGGGCCAGATAACCCCACAGGCTGCTGCAGGAACACGTGCACCACAGGTAGCGTAGGCACCCTGTGGGGAAACGCAGAGCTGCTGGCAGCGCTCGGCACCAGGTGCTGCTCCTGTACGTCCTCACCAGGCCCTGGGTGTCCCCGGAGCCAGGCGTGCAAGGAAGGAAATGCAATCACCCAGGAGGTCAGCCGCAGAGCCCGGCCCGCGGGCGTTGCACAAAGCTGGAGCCTGCCGGGGTCAGAGGAAACGCTCCAGCAGGCGCCGGGCAGCAGCTGCCAGCCGGCCGCCAGCGCAGCCTCCCCGTTGTTACATTGCTGCGTAAGAGTTATGCAACACCGCTGGGCCAAAAACCGCTGGCCACCAGCCCCATGGCAGTGCAACACGGTGCCCAGGCTCAGCACAGCCTCGGGAGCCGATGGAGTTGCCTTCGTGCCCGGGCTGGGAGCACCCCGGCTACCCCAGGAGCCTGCGCCAGGTACCTTGCAAAGTGAAAGGAATTTTCACAAAATGTTCTTTTGTTTTCCAGACAATTTACCAGGTTTTGCTAAAATGAATGAGATCCCAGCAAATCTGCCAGCTTTGGGGATACCGTCACCATCAGAGGAGCCATGATGGGCTCTAATCTGGAGCTATTTTCAGTGTTACCCAGGCCTTTGGGAGGAGAGGGGCCATGGATGCAAAGCCTCTCACTCAGGTCTGCAAAACCCCGAGGCCTCATGCTGTGCTCAGCCTTGCGACCCACCATGTGCAACACTTGAGCACCAAGACCCTACACGCGCGGGGTTGAGAGTAGGGGCTTGCTTTGCGAGATACGTTTTGGACCCCGCGTTACCTGGCTCTCAAGGGACATTACCATGGCCCAGGTTTCGGGGCTTCCAGTGCCAGGTGGGTGACAGGAGAGCATGGGGCTGCACCTTGCCCTGGCAGGTGTCTCCACTGCCCCTTTCTTCGCCCACCCACGCAGCTGCCCGCCCCGAGGCAAGCAGAGTGCCCGGCCCCTCCGGTTGCTCCTGCTTTGCCCTTCTGGCCAGCACAGGAAGCTGCCCAAAGCAGAATTTGCACTTTCAGGTTAGAGGGACTCTGTGAAGAGAGGAAAACCCAGAAATAATATCGCCTTGAGAACGGAAGAGAGCAGCAGTGACTCATTTCCATAAGAAGAAATACTTGCTTTTCCCAAAATTTCTTCCCCCCTGCCTACCCGGCCAACCTGCAGGAGTCCCTGATGCAGGAAACGGGGCATGTGCAGCATTCAGAGAAGCCAGTGGTGCCTTGCTCAGCACGTTCCCCAATGTCCCCAGGAGATGAGCTGTGAGAAAGGCCACCAATATCTGGTGTTCCTCCTCTGCTGCCGTTTGGTTATCCTACTCTCAACCACGATCCAGGTTTCTTTTCAGAGATGCCCCCAAGGACACCTTGGGTGGCCTCTAAAGGCTCTTTCTGCCTTGTCCCATCCCACCAGCCATCGCTTTGTCTGTATGAGAGAACAAACAAGGGCTTGAGGCCAAATGGCCCAGGCTGGTCATGTCCCTGGGGCTGGATCCTCCTTCTCCAGGTGTCATCCGGGAGAGGGGGAGCTGGTACCAACCATGTCCATGCTGGGTCCTGCGCAACCAAGCAAGGAGTTTGGGGAGATGCATGCGAATGCGCAACCACGACCATCAGAGCTGCTCGAGCACCCGAATCCCGCAGCGTCAAGCACACCCACCATGGTGGCCCTTCCTGCAGTCCTGGCAGGACCCCAGAAATATGATGGGGCTTTGTGGCCCCAAGGGCACTGATGGGATTCAAGACCTGGAACGCAGGGGGCTGCCACAGTCTCCTCCAGTGGCCGTCACGGCTGCCAGGCTTTGACAGGTTGTAAATAGGATAACGTGGGAGGGAAGAAGTTCCGTATCTCCAGGAGAAATTACACCAGTGTGACAAAGACAATTTGTTCAGCCACACACCAATCCATCTACTCCATCATCCAACACATCCATCCATACACACATATGTATCCATCCTAATGACCTATCCATCCATGTATCCATCCACATATCCACCTATCTATCCATCCATGCACCCCGTCCACTTATCCATACATGTACCTATCTATCTCAACTATCCATACGCCTATGCATCCATCCATCCGTCCACCTGAACACTCATCGATCAATCCATCCATCTAGTGAACCGTCCATCAATCCCTCCCTCTCTCCCTCTAGCTGTTCCAAACCAAGCTGGCTGCTCATCCATTCACATCCATTCACATTTAGAGCAGGCTGAGAGGGAACCTGGTCAGTGTCTGTAAGTACCTCAAGGGAGGCAGTGAGGACGATGGGGCCGGCCTCTTTTCAGCAGTGGCCACCAATAAAACTAGAGGAAATGGCCACAAACTGAAGCACCAAAAGTTCCACAGGAACTTAAGGAAAAATTTCCTGACAGTGAGGGTGCCAGAGCACTGGCACAGGCTGCCCAGAGAGGCTGTGGAGTCTCCTTCTCTGGAGATCTCCAAACTCGCTTGACGCAGACCTGTGCCATGTGCTCTAGGTGACCCTGCATGTGCAGGGGGGTTGGACTAGACGACCTCTAGAGGTCCCTGCCAACCTTAAGGATTCTGTGATTCTATGATCCCTGGTCCACCGGGCACACCATGCCCATGACACGCATGTGACACATGGTCAGGACTGGGTGGCAGAGGGAGCTCTGGTTCCTGGAGCTGCATGCTGGCACCTGGGCCCTGACTACCATCAAGGACCCACCAGAGGAGACCCTGGAGCCACAGGACAGGGCACCAGTCTGAGCACCACCCCGCGCCTTGTACAGTGAAGATCCAAAGGGTTTACGCAGCACCTGCACTACGCGAAGTGGGAAACATGGAAATCCAACGGGCTCATTGGATGACTCCAAAAGCCAAGGGAAAGCCCCAGAGCTGGGCTGCCGGCCCAAGGGTGCCCAGCCCTGTGCAGGGGCAGCTCCTCCTTCCGAGTCACGAGTGGAAACAGGGCGCCTGCACCAGGCAGCAGCAGGGAGCCCCTGCCCCTCGCTGCCACGGGGCTCCCAAAGAACCACGGCCACCAGCTTTCGCTGCGCACCGGTTGGAAGGGGCTGGGGATGAAAGAGGAGCACGTCCTGGAAGAATGTGCAATACCCGTGGCGGTTAAAAATAGCACTGGTGACAGCATTGGCTGACTGCAGTTTCTTAATCGCCACAGCGCACGTCACTACTGTCTCATGACTCTGGAAAAGAGTGAGACAGGAAGGAAAGAGGCTGGGGACTTTGTAGGAACTCAGGTCTTGCAAGCGCCCTCCAGAGCCAGCCACTGGGTCACCCACTTGCTTCAGCACTGGGAATAGACCCGAGTGGCTGCTGAGTCGCTGGCACTCCGGCTCTGCCTGGCACCTGGGCCCATGGTGGATCTAGGGGGCAGCTCCTTCCACAGCCCCCTGTGTTCCCACTCTGCTCGCTGAGTGGTCATGGGATGGACAGAGGTTCCCACATGCCGGAGCCACCCGCGCATGTCCCCATCTGACCTGCCAATACTCTGGAGTCGCCTCAGGAGGGCCGGAAATCTGCTTGCTCAGTAGTAAGAAGGGCATGGGTCTCCCCAGCAGCACCCACCTCTGAGCTCACCTCGGCAGCACTCACCTCCAGCCCCTCAACACTTCCCAAAATCAACTGTGTCCCCCGGGCAAGGTGGGCAGTGCTGGCACCCAGGCATCACTGGGTCCTGGCCCCACTGTGGCACCAGCCCTTGGAACAGCCTCACGTGCCAGAGAGCAACCCGGTGCGACCGTCTGCTCCTCCTCCTTCTGACTGAGCGGTGCCGCGGCTCCCTGAGCACCCAGGCAAGCAGAGCAGCCCGGTCCTGTGCACGTTCCAGCACCAGGAGCACAGGGCATCGCATCCCAGCCCTGCTGCTCCTGCTCGATGCTTCTACCTCCTCGTCTCCGCATTTAGGACACAAGTGATACCTGGGGCCACCCACACTCAGGGTGGATGCGGGACTCCATGGTGCAAGGGGGGCACCCGCAGGGCACCCAGGGCAGTGCAGGCAGGGTTCCCCTCACGCAGGGAGGACTGAAGTCCCAGTCTGCCACTGAGCTGCAGCCAGGTGGTATGAGAAAAACTGCACTTTTATTGACTCCATAAAAACTGTGAAAAAATAGAGCTCAGATGATGGGACTTCGCTTCCCTCCTCCCTGCAGCAGGAGTCCTCAGGGCCACATTGAGGGACAAAAAGCCTGACACCAGAGAAGGGACAGGATGGACACCCTGCCCTGGCTACACCCCTATAACAGCAGCCCCAAGGCGGGGACTGAGTGGGGGTCCAGGCATAGCACCAGATCCCAGCCGAGGTGGCCTGGAGGAGAACCAAGCACGACGGGAAGGAGAGCAGCCTCCAGCCCCAGTTCCCAAGAGCTCCCACCCCGGCTTGGGGCTCACAGTGGGCCCAAGCCTGGCCCCGATCAATCTGGGGGATGTTCTTCTCGCCCCTGCACCGAGGAAGCGCAGAGTGGGGAGGAAATAACACGGGCATTAATAGCTGCAAGCACCGAGAGGGAGGTCTTGAGGCAAAGGGAGGGCTGCTCCTGCATTTTGGTCTCTCCCAGGTCCCGCCAGGGTTTTTACAGTAGAGATTTCTCCCTCTTCTTCCTGCAGTTGAATACTGCGGTGTCACCTGGGCGCTGGCAGCTGTACAACAGGAGCCACATCTTGGTCCCCTGGGTCCTGTCCCGTGCTGGCCACCCTGGGCCCGGGAAGAAACAGCCCAAGGGCTAACCCCAAGCTCTACGGTGCACCAGAGGCAGCCACAAGCCAAAGAGGAGTAGCAGGAGCCCTCTGCAACGGGGCAGGCTGCCCAAGGGAGCAGCACTTGCAGCGGGCGCGGGGTCCTGCTGTGATACCGCTGTGGCGCTTGCCAAGGACCGGGGCGCCCGCTGCCACCCCCTGGGCTTGGGGCAGGTGCCTGCTAACTCCTGCTCTCCTGGCGCCGCTGGAGCAGCTCGATGACCTCAGTGATGCCCTCCTCAGGGACCTGCAAGCACGAGCCAGTGTCAGCATTGGCAGCATCAGGGCACTGCGGTACCCACAGCAAGCCGCCTGCCTGCACCACCCTGTGCCAGCCGCAGCCATGGCCAGCGCAGTGCCCTTACCAAGGCGTGATCGAAGTTGAAGGTGCTGATGTAGTAGGCAGAGATGTCCACGGTGGCCAGTGGCTCGGCAATCTGGGCCACGATGCCGCACTCGTCTGGGAAGGCAAAGGGCCCCACTGGTGACCACAAGGGACACAGCCAGAGACCAGCCCCCAGGCATCAGCACCGGGGGCAAAGCCTCAAACTGCAGGAAGCTCCCAGCTCTGCTCCAGAGCAATCCCAGGAAGAGGAGGGGGGTAAAGTTGCACCATGGAAGTGGCGGGTGCCAAGCTCAATGGGGAAACCCAAGTCTGCCCACGACCCTGCATCCCTTTGCACAGGAGCTCCCCGGGGACTCCCAGCAGGACAAGGCTGTGATAAGGCTGACAGGCAGAGCTGCCAGACGTACCGAAGCCCAGGGGCTGCCCGCCGATGCGCACCATGCGCCAGAGCTCCTCCGTGGAGCTGGTTAGCAGCAGCTCACTGGGGAACCTGAAAGAGAGCAGCATCCCCGAGTGCAGCATCCCCTGGGCACCTGGTGCCGGCTGGAGCTGCGGCCTCAGGGAGGGACGCACAGCCGCGGATCAGGGCCGAGGGCGTGCGCAGGGCTGCGCCGAGCTTTGGAGAGCACCCACCTCTTCTGGGTTTCCGCATCCATCACGATCGAGATGTAGCCCTCGATCAGGGAGAAGGCGAAGAACGTGATGGTGTCCAGGTCCTGGTTGCCAGCGCCAGCCTCCCTTGGGGTGCTGCGGATGGGGGCAGTGGGCTGAGCCAAGCGCTGGGATGAACAGTGGCCCCCACCGCAGGGGAAGCCTTGGCTCTGCCTGTGCGCCAGCCGGACCTCTCGCTGGCGGGGGCAGCACCAGGGTTCACTTTGTGCTTCAGCAGACACCGGAGTGGGAGGTGCAGCCCGCGGCCTCGGCCGCAGCCACGTTTCCACACGCTGCTGGAGAGCTGTGGGGCCTCCGGAGCAGGAGAGCCAACGTGGGAGCTGCTCTTTACACATCAAAGGGATCTGCTGCCTGACAAGCCTGGGCAGGGCTGTACTTGGGTGCTCCCAGATGCCCAGATTCAGCAAAATGCAAGGTCTCATCCAAAGGGAAAGTGAATTCTCCAGAATAACCCAAGGCTCCAAGTCCCCAGGGGAAGACAGGACAGAGTTCCAACCATCGGGAAGTCCTGCCTGGGCAGGGTTTCACGCAGCCGTTTTGCAAATTAAAGAAAGGCTTCCTATTTTGCAATATAACCCCTTTGCATGGGCTGTGCTGCAGGAGCCAAGGGCAGGATGAGACCAAGGGCATCAGTTCCTCTAGTGTCTGTGGAAGGGCAAGGGGGCCTGTGGTCCAGATAGGTCAGAGCTGGGGTAACAGGGGAGGCTGGAGACACTCCAGCAGGTCCCAAATAGCCACAGTAGCACCTTATGCCCCAGTGCAAATGCCTCTAGCAGGGATGGATTGGGACAACCTTGCCCACTGCACACCAGCCCTCCCTATGCCAGGCACAGCCGCGAGAACCCCAAGAGACCCCTCAGCGCCCTGTGCCAGGCCGGGAGGGACCCGATGCACATGCAGCTGCCTGCAGTGGGTTCACATGCCAGGTCCCCCCACAGCGCCTTGCCAAACAGCAGTGCCCACACGAGCCGCCAGCACCCGAGCAAGGTGCCAGCACCCAGCGGGGGCCCACCTGTGCGAGTAGAAGAGGACGTCCATGAGCACGGTGGCGATGGCGGGCAGCGTATCAGGCGCCACGGTCACGATGCAGAAGCGGTTCTGGGGGCTCTGCACAGGGTGCACCGTGGGACTGGCGGCTGGCAGGGGACAGCGAGACGTCACCCCAGGCCGGGCACCCAGCTGTTTGGGGACAGGACAGCAGTGCCACCCCGTGGCCACGGCAGCGACAGCCCGGCACCCCTCCGGGCACAGCCGGGCACAGGGATGCGGGCGAGCCCAGCCGCCCACCTGGCTTCGGTTTGAGGAAGCCGTTGCTCACATCATCGTGGTCGACGGGGACAGACTCGCCGTTCTCCTCCTTGTAGATGTCAAATTCACCTGCCAGCGTGTGGATCACCACCGGCAGGTCCTTCTCCCGGACCTGGCAGGAACATGGGAAGAATGAGGCCTCCTAGTGCATCCCTCAGGCTCCATCCCCAAACCGGGAGCACAGGTGCTGCAAGACCCTGTCCCTGTCCCCACTGGGGTGCACATACCCCCCATCCTGCCCACGCACGACTCACCAGAACGAAATCCGTCTGGTAGGTGGAGAGCATCAGCACCGAGACGTGGTGCTCAGCCAGCGGAGCAATCACCGACTTGGCAATCTTGGTGACGCCGGTGGCCTGGCAGCCGGAGGAGGCCCTGCCGTTGGACACGACACTGAGCACCAGCCACGTCGAGTCGGCCACCTGGATGAACTCCGAGGGTGGCAGCTCTGCAGTGGGAGAACCGCAGAGGTAAAACTGAGGCATGGAGGCCGAGGAGGAGCCAGGACCTGTAGGGCACATGGATAGCCCGCGGGGGACACAGGGGTCACACTGGCCTTGCCAAGCAGGGCCTCAAGCAGGGGCAGCAGCTGCTGCAGCCTTTGCTGTCCCTGCAGGGTCGGGGCAGAGCACGAGGCCTGCGGCCAGCCCTGGGGACGAGAGCGCCACATCCCCACCAGTAGCAGGATGAGCTGCTCCTCCGGCCCTTGGGGACACCAGTTTCATAGGGACAGGGCTGCACCTGCTGGAGGGGCCATTGGGCAATTGGGAGGAGGTGGCACAGCCAGCAGACTCCAGCATGAGACCCCCCCGGGCCAGGAGCTGGCCATGTTCCCTGCTGCACCTCTGAGGCGGCCAGGGGCTTCCCAAGAGCAGGAAGAGTCCAGGAACGGCAACAGGATGTACCCGCTGCTGCACGCACCCACTGCGGCCCTCAGCCTGCCCTGCTCCCGCGGAGGCCCAGGCATCGCTCCGGCCACTGCCCTCCGGCATCCGGGTGCTGCAGAGGAGCCCATGGTGCCACTAGGCACGGGAACCAGCGCGGCCCTGGGCACTGAGAGGGAGCAGAAGGCAGCAGCGCTGCGAGCAGAGGCGGCACGGGCAGAAGGAAGGCGGCGGCTGTGCGCAGGGGCCACCTCGTACCTCAGTCAAATGCAGCCAGGGCGCCGGGCAGACCCAGCCATGGCCACAGCCGGCATAGTCACAGCCTGGAGAGCAGCAACATCCCCAGGCCTCGACCCCATGGCTCCAGGGGCCACCAGTGTCAGTGGCAAAGCGGCATGGCAGACGCGGCATGCACAGCCCCGCTGTCCCCACAGGGACGTCAGGTGCCACCAGGCACCCTCCGGGGCCCGGCACAGCCCGGCACGCTCAGGGTCACTCCCCTGAGTGAGCAGCTGAGCTGGCACAGGGCCCCTGGGAGCAGGACAGACCCCAGAAAGCGTCACTGCTCAAGGGGTCTGGGGGATCCTGGACACTTTGCAACAGCTCCAACAGCTTTGCAGGCTCTATTCCTGCTCACATTAGGTTTAAGAGGGTTTACACCGGACAGAGGCTTCAGTTCTTTCCACCCCAAACACAAGCACCATGTCAAGGGCAGCAGCTCCTGGAGAGCCAGGCTGGAAATTATGTTTTTTAGGGCCCAGACTCCTGTTGGAGCTGAGTACCCACCCACTGGCATGGCCAGAACCCACACAGCAAAACTTCAGACTGACCTGAAAGAAGTAAGGACCTTCAAAGAGCCCCTTCCCCTGGTCCGGGTACAGCAGCTCATCCAGACCCCGTGGGCACTAGCAGGGCCAGGAACCATTTCTCCTTCTCAGAGAAGTTGCCTTCAAGCAAACCTGGAGAAGGGGCTGCCCCTAAGCCCGTCCCTCTGAGAGCTGCCAACCCACAGTCACAAGTGAGATGAGCTGCAGGGGCTCAGCAGCCTACACTTGGCACAAATTCAGCCCCAGGAAAGAGCAGGGCCAGGACCATGAGGTCTCCAAGACCAGAACTTTTCTCCTGGCACCGGCTGCCTGCGCTGGTCATGAGGCAGAGACGGGCACTAGGGTTCACAGCTACTCCAGAAATAGGGATGGGGGCCCACAGTGCTAACTCACACGCGAGCCCCACAGTCTTGCCCAGCAGCCCTGGCACTGCCAGGCCGTCCAGCTCTGGCCGGTGCAGAGGTGTCCTGAAGCCAAACGGTGCTGGGGGACTGCAGCGCCGTCCCAGCGGGTGCCGGCACCGTGGGCATTGAGCAGGGCCGCAGGTCAGCGCTGCTGAGCATCGAGCTGAGGCCAAGCCCACACTGGCCGGGTGCCAGGGCTGCTCCGCGGGAGCCGCTGTTGTTGGCACGGTCCAGGCCTGCTCCGCGGTTCCTTCCTGCCCCTCTCCCCAGGAAGGGGCAGACCTGGGCTACGCTCTTCCTCCCACGTCGCATCCTGACGCCTGCTTGCCAGCCGCGAGCTCCCACCGGCTGCTGCACCAAGGGGCTGGGGTCACTCTGCAGTGAAGCTCTGCTGACAAGGGGACCCATCCGCTCACCATCCAGGGCAGCATCCCCTGGCCAGGACTCCCTGTGTCCCATTTCCACCCCATTGTACCCATAGGTGAGCGTCTGGAAAAGCAGGTCTTGCAAATCCTCCTCATCCTCCTGTCTGAGCCACAGGCCCAGGGGGGACTCCAGTGCGAACCAAGTCAGTAACTTGGTCCTTCAGCCGGGCTCTGTGGGGGAGCAGCTGGGCCGAGAAGCCAAACTCTTCACCCCAGGGCACAGCAGAGCTGGAGGAGGTTTCTCCGTCCCCGAGGCCTGGCATCCTGCTGCCCACAGCAGCCGCGACTCCGCCGAGCACTCAAGCAGGGTACCCAGATCCACATCACCGTCGCCACGGACCCGCCATGGCAGAGGGGCCTCAGCAGGATTGCGACACCGGCAAAGGGACCCAGGGCAGACGGCAAGTTGCAGGCTGATCTGCTGGACCTGCACAGCCCCATGCGCGCACCGGCTGCAGGAACGGCGCTGCCGCCTGTCCGAATCGGAGCTGTCGAAGCCTTGGGGCTGCCCAAAGGGGTATCTCCGGGCTCCCAGGCGGCTGCCACTGCAAGAGCCACCTCCCGGCTCACAAGAGCCTGTGACGGGGATCGCAAGTGGCCATGGGCCCTTTGGCTCCTGCGCGAGCAGCCACGGGGACGACGAGGCTCCGGCTTCCAGAGCCCTCTCTGCACAGGCGTCTCCCCCGGCTGTCTCCCGGGCAGGAAGCGCTGGAGAAGCCGGAGGAGCCGCGGCACTTTCCAAGGGCCAGCAGGGCGGGAGGCGGCCGCTGGGGCCGAGGTGCTGCCACCTGCCCTATCCCAACGCTTCCCACTCCCCCCTAATGGCTTTTCAAGACCCCCTGGAGCTGCGCGGTGCTGCAGCCACTGCGGAGCCAGCTGGGCCCGGAGGCTGCCACAGTGGCATCAAGAACAGTCACCAGCAGCTCCAGGACAAACGCAAACAGTCCCCAAGCACACAACGGGTGCAGCCACAGGGTTCACTCGGCCTCGGGAACTTTCCTTCTGCAACAGGTCGGGCTCAACCCCGACACAGCCACAAAAGCAGCAGCGCCAGGACTGCAGCTGCCCCAGGGGCATCGCAGCCCGGGCAGCGCGTGAGAAGGAGCAGCCTCCAGGGACACTCGCGGCCCATCTCACCGTGCCCACCGGCCACTGGCTCAGCCATGCACAGAGAAAACCCAGCAACAAAAGTCCCCGAAGTTAATGTACATGGCGGGGAGGGGCAGCAGCGGCCCCGCGGTGTTGGGAAGCCCCGCGGTGCCGGGAAGCCAGCAATCCCCAGGCGAGGGAAGCAGCTGCGTGTGACGCTGGCAGCCCCCAGCCCCACGGCTGGGTCGGGCCCCATTGTTCCCAGGAATCCCTGGGGACAGCGACGTGGACGAGGACAATGCGGCCGTGGAGCAGCCAGGGTCCCCAAGGCGCCTGCCGCAGCATTCCCGGGGCTCTGCCAGGCAGCGGCTCGGCTGAGGGGTCCCAAACCACCAACCTGGCCAGGACAAGGGGACCCTGGTCCAGCCACAGGTCATGGGCCCCCGGTGCCGCTGCCCGCGAGCGGCCGGGCCAGCGACCCTTGCTCCTTGGGGCCTGGCCAAGGAACTCGGATCCGGTCGGCTCCCCGCTGGCTGCGACAGGAAGGCTTGGGTGGAGGAGCCGGGAACAGCCGGCTGGGAAAAGGATCCGAGCAGGCGACAGCCCAGTGGCGAGGGCGGCGCATCCCACGGGACCGCGGTGGAGCCGGTTCCACAGGGCTGCCGGGCGCTGCAGGGCATCGCGGGCGCCCCGTGCACCTCACCGGGCGCAGGGGAGCCAGGCAGCTGCCCAGCACCAGGGAAGGGGCAAGAAGGGCTTCCTGGGCAGCACCTGGCTCCCAGCAGCAGTTTGGCTCCGGTGCAGGGCACAGGTCGGGCACGACGCAAGCTGCAACTTGTGGAGCTGACGCACAGCGCACCGCCCTCCTGGGCATGCTGAGAACTTACACAACTCGGTTCAGGAGCTCAGAGCAAGGCCCCGGGGACACTGTGATGGGGGGAAAAGCCACTGCACGGTACCTTTGAAGCCTTCCTCGTCCAGCATGATGGTGTAGTCCTCGGGGGTCTCCGTGAGGCTGAAGAACTTGCATCTACCGGGAGATACGGGGAGCTACAGAAGGGCCGGGGAGGGAGCAGCGGCCCCGGGCGAGGCCGCGGTCCCGCGAGGATGAGGACGGGACCGGGAGGAAGGCGCCGCGGTACCTGCAGCGCTGGGGCAGGAAGAGCAGCTTGACGAGCGGGTGCGTGTAGAGCCAGAGGCCGCGGCGCGCCACGCTCAGCACCCGCACGCGGTGCTCCAGGATGTGCAGGTCCATGGCGGCCCCGCCGCCCGCGCCGCCCCGCCGCCCGCGCCGCTATAACCGGGGCTCTGGCACTGCCCCCGGCTCCAGTACCGCCCCCGCCCCGGTAACACCCTCGGCACCGCCCCCGTCCCGGTACTGCCCCCGCCCCGGTAACACCCTCGGCACCGCCCCCGTCCCGCCCCCGGCTCCGGTATCACCCTCGGCTCCGGCACCGCCCCGGTCCCGCCGCGCCGCGGCGCTCGCGCAGGAGCCCCTTGAGGGGGAGCCGCTCGGAGCCGCTCAGGCGGGAGCCGCACGCGCAGGAGCCCCTCGCCGGGGAGCCGCTCAGGCGGGAGCCGCACGCGCAGGAGCCCCTCGCCGGGGAGCCGCTCAGGCGGGAGCCCACGCGCGGCGCCTCTACACAACGCTGCTTTATTCACCCTTTGTACAAAACCGCGTTCGCCGCTTTTATTTTACAAAGTCGCCCCCAGCCCCACGCAGAGAGGAGGAGGGGGAGCCCCCGCGGGCACCGCACTGGGGCCGCGGCCACGGGCACTGCTGGGCCCCCCCGTTCCTGCCCCATCACCTCCTGCCCAGGCCAGCCGCCTCAGCCCTGTCCTGCCACTGCTGCCACCCCCGAGGGACAATAAATAGGCTCAGGGAGTAGGTAAGTTGGGTACTACATATTGGGCTACAGCTTAATACATCCTTGCTAGATAAAGGGGAGCAGGGCGGCCAGGGCTGGCCCTGCACCCCCACCCCGGCTCCTCGCGGCCCCCCAGTCCCGCTGTGTGAGGCACAAGTGCTGGGGAACTGCACCCGGATCTGCCCCGGGCAGCACCGGAAAAACCCCGGGAGCAGGGACTGCAGGGGATACGAGGGGACGGGGACAGCTGGGGGCTGGGAGCACCTCATGGTGGCTTCTCCCTGCCTTGCAGCAGCCGTTCCCTGCTGGGGAGGCAGGGAGGGGACAGACCCAGTGCAGAGCAGGGGACACCAAGGGGCCCCGCTGTCACCACGTGCCTGGCTGAGCTCCCTTAGGCGTCCCAAGGGCCCCAGAGCTCCCGTGCCATGTGCGAGTGCCCCTGTGGTCCCTACACCCCACTGTGCCCCCACCCACGGGATGCCAGCCCGTCCCTGGCCCTGCAGCCCCGAATCCACCCCCGCACAAGCCCCTTCCCCTCCCTCTCTCCCCGGGGAGGGAGCAGAGTCCTTCGGGCCGGGCGCGCGCACAGCCCAGCTGGGCCCGGCCTACCCGGGGTGGCGGCGCAGCACGGCGCTGGCCTTACAAGTATGTGTCCTCGCTCTCCCGGGAGCTCAGACTCTCCTTGGACTGGTGGTGGGGAGAGACCTGGGGGTGCAGCAGCTCCCGGGAAGAGATGGCTGCCCCGTTGCCCTCAGCCTCGGGGCCATTGGGAGGGGCAGCCAGGCCCTTGTCTCGGCTCTTCTCCTTGCTCTTGCGGGCTTTGGGCACGGGGGCCGGCCCGGGGGGGACGATGATAGAGGGCACGGGCTCCAGGGCCTTGCGGGTGGGGGGCTCCGCATCGCTGATGGCCTTGGCGCCGTGGAGGCGCGGGGGGGACTTGCACTGCAGCTCCCCGTGCATCTCCCGCCACTTCTTCAGCTGGATGAGGTGCTCCCGCTCGATCTGCCGCTCCGTCACGGGCAGCTCGATGACCTGGCAGGGACAGAGACTCATGCCACCACAGTCCCCCTGCAATACGGGGCACCCAAAATCCACCCCCACCTGACAGGGACCCACCAGCAGCAATGGTAGTGGGTGGCTCTGCAAAGCAGCGTGCAGGATGTCACCCCAGGATGGGACAGACCCCAGAGGCAGGTCCCCCCCGCCCTCGGCAGCACCTCACCTCCTGCACCAGGAACGCCTCCTGCATGATCTTGGGGCTGAGGGCTCGCAGTCTCTCCATGGTCTCGTACTGGCCCTGGCAGGACTTGAGCTTGTCTGAGGAGCCCAGGGTGTGTTTGAGCAGCACAAGGCCAACCCGGAAGATGATCTTCACTCCTGCAAGGGAGGAAGTGACACAGTAAGCACTAGCAGGGACCAGGTGGCACGGTCACCACGTCCCATGCGATGCTCCTGTGCCCTCTTCTTTCCCAAGGACCTGCTAACAGACCCGATGCCAACCATGTACCGAGCACGGCACAGCGCCATCTGCTCAGCCTTGTGCAGTGCTGGGGCAGCTGCCGAGGCATAGGGACGCTCCAGGCAGGCATGCTCTATGCCCCAGCCCTGCATGCACCAAGCTCCCTTCAATCCCACCAGACGTTTGGCTGAGATCCTGCTGCCTGTCTCACGCCAGCAGCAGCGGCTCTGCCTGCAACATGCTGCCTGGAGAAGCGGCTGCTCTCGCTGGGCACCAGGAAGCATTCAGGAGCTGCTGCGAGCTCAGGCTCGCTTGGGGACGCTTGGCTGCAGACAACTGCACATTCCTGTGGCCTGTAAGAGCTGCTCCCCAAGCCCAGGCTGTGGGACCAAAGCCCCAGCATCACAGGGACCTGCTGAGCACACTGGGCATGAGAGCCCTGTGCTACATCTGCTGCAGCCCTGGTCTGGGAAGGAACAGGGCAAGGGAAAGCAGAGCTGGACGGCACCGTCAGCACCAGCAAACTGGGGGGCGAGTCCTTGTTCTGCTGGCAGCCAGGGCAGGCGATGGCACCTGGAGTCCAGAGCAGATTACAGACCCTTCATGTATTAATGCAGCCATGAATGTGCCCACACGTCCCCAACCAGACACCACACAGACAGTCGGGTCTCTGTCCCAGCAGCCCAGTTTCTTCAAACCTGCTCTTCACCTGCTCCCACTTGCCAGGTGCAAGCAAGCGGCCGGGCAGCACGCTGCAGTGCATCTGCTGCAAGCACGAGGGCCCTCTCTGGACACGTGTCCCACAGGGCACAGGGATACCAAAGGAAGAAGGCCTCTCTGTAGGCAAAACCCCACTGGGAAGAGGAGGGCGTCAAGGAATTGCTCCCACCTTCGCAGAAGAACATGTCCCAGACGCGCAGCACAGAGCTCCAGGGCAGCGTGCGGGAGAAGGCGCACATGAACCACTCCGTCATGTACAGGATGGGGTCGATCTTCTGCTTGCTCAGGTGTTTGTAGGCCACAGGCGAGACCTTGTGCAGCAGCGAGAAGAGGATCTGCCCGTCCAGCTGGATGGCCTCCTGCAGGGAGAACATCAGCACTGAGCTCTGCAGTGGGGTTAAGGCCAGGGTAAAGGACTCAGCTGAGAGCTGGGGTTCAGCTCCCCAGTGCTCAGCCCTGGCCCTAACACCCCAGACCTGACAATCTCCTGGTCAGGTTAAGGGGCTGGAGCTGTGCCCCAAGGATGCCAGAAGCCGAGCCCCAAATCCCTCCCCTCTGGGTGCCAAGGGGAGCCCTGGCACCACATGGAGCCCGTGGGAGCACTCCCCTCTGCCCCCCTTCTTCCACGGGCATAAGTACCCAGGGCAGCTCATGGCCCACAGACTGGTCAGACCCCTGCCATCCCCAGAGGTACTGCCAGCCCTTCACTCACCAGCTTCTCGCTGTAGTAGCCAGGCAGGTACTTCTCACAGATCTGCACTAGGCACCAGAATGCTTGCTGCAAGGCGAGACACAGCGGGTGAGTGCCCAGCACCCGCACACCTCCAAGGGACAGCAGAGGGGAAGGAGACTCGGCTGGGGCAGGAGGTGGCAGAGCCACCTGGGCCGAAGGGCACAGCCCCACGCTGACCAAGCACCAGGGCAATCGGGTCCCAGGAGCCAGGCTGAGCATCGCACCCCACGAGAAGACAGTGCTGGGCTCCCACCTCTGCCCTGGCAGCAGAGGGGCTCTGTAAAGCACCCCATGCTGCAGGCGCAGCCTTGGTTTCCTCGAGCGCGGTGCTTGGGCTGCCTCCAGACGCACGGAGCAGGCTGGAGCCTAGAGCTCCACTCGGGCAGGGCTGTGAGCCCCCTGCCCAGGGACATCACCCTGTGCAGCAGCAGCTGCCTCTGCTTTCCTGCGGGCACTCTACATCCTCCCGCCGTGCCCAGGTCTCCAGCACAGGGTTCCCCAGGGCAGCCCGTCCTCCCAAGCAGCCCGCGTACCTCGGCCGGCATGTGCATGAGCAGCACGGCGGCGATGGGCGCCTGGGCCTGGCAGTAGCCCTCCTCAGGCCGGTACAGCGTGTAGGCCTTCAGCACCCGGAACAGGTCCTGCTGCCTGCGGAGACACGGGGCGAGGAGAGGTGCAGAGCCAGTGGGGACAAACCCAGCAGCCTCCTGCCACAGCACCGGGGGACAGGCAGCCTCAGTAGGTCTCTAGCAAGAGTCCAAAGACGGACCCGGGCGGAAAGTCTGGCTGTGTTCTTAGCCAAGGGCTGCAGAAATGCCCTGGTAGGTGGCAGATGAGGCAGGGAGCCAACCTGCCTCCCTGCACCACTGCTCCCACCAGCGACAGTGGCTCAGGGTGAGGGGAAGTAGCTCCCAGGCAGCCCCGGCTGCGAGCGCAGGGGCACAGACATGCAGGGCCCTGCCGCGCTCTGCGTCACTCAGGCGATGCAGAAACCACCATCGGGCACCTCCACTCTTCACCATCTGATGTCCTGCTGCAGCAATGCCCACCCTGATGGGGTTGGAGCTGGTGCTGATGGCAGTGACCCAGTGACCAAGCGCCTGGGCTACACACTTCCCTGGAGCCCCTGGGGACACCGCATGAGCTGGGCGTGCGAGATAGGGTGACACTACACAGGGAACTGAGCTCTGCGAGCTGAGGCAGACACCACGTGTGCCATCAGCTGCCGAGAACTGGGTGTGAGGCAGCTCCACTTACCCGTGGCCGCCACGCGAGACGAACATCTCGTGAAAGGGGAACTGCCGGTGCAGATCTCGCTCAATTACATCCAGCCACTTGGGGTCTCCCGGGAGGATATCCAGCTCCTGGCATGGGGGGAGAGGGCTCAGGTGAGCTGTACTAGGCGATCCCAGGCACGGACACGGGGCCACAGCGTGATGGCAGCCAGGACAGTGGCCATGAGGGGGAGCCCCAAAACCAGGGAGAGAAGGTGGCCACACAGAAGCACAGACATGAATGTGCCACTGCCATCTGCTTGGCCTCGAGGTGCCACTGGGGCAAGCGGGATCCCTTCACCCATCCAGCAGGAAGCAGCAGCACCCAGAACCCCAGGGACACCCCAGGCCTGCAAGGAGCAGCCGCCAAGCATCCCAGCACACACAGCACCTGCCCCAAGGAGGGAAGGGCCTCGCCTGGGCTTACATCAAATTTGCCGATGTTCTGCTCCAGTTTGACTTTGCTCCCAGATAGGTACTGCCAGGCACGGCCCCTCAGCGAGGGTGGGATCCCCTTCTGGCACCGCAGGCGGATCTGTGGAGAGCAGGACGTCAGGATGGGAACAGCACAGGGCAAAGAGGCCCCCAGAGCAAGAGAGGAGTCAGACCCGGGCAGCACCACAAGGACAGGCTGACCAGCTGCAGCCTCCTCGCATCTGGCACGAGGAGGTGTCTTCACGTGGCAGTAGGACAGGCGCCCAGTGGCAGGTCCCACAAGCTGTGGTGATGGTGGGTGGCCCTGTGTTTTGAGACCTTAAGGCTCTGGGGGCAAACACATGTGGCCAGGCGACCGGGCTCTGCTCCCATGCTCCTCCCCAGCGTGCCAGCCTGGACTGGCCAGAGCCGCAGCAGGAGCTGCGGATGCCAGGCGAGGCGCTAGAAGCCCAGCCAAGAGCTTGCACCTTGCAAACGGCTCCAGGCCAGCCCAGCTGCCCGAGTGCGCGATGCCACGTGAAGCCCGAACACAAACCCACAGCCGAGGTGGGAGCACGGTCCCCGGGAAGCGCCAGGGCGCAGTGTGAGCTCCATGCCCAGGCTGCTCGCAGCAGGGCTCTCCTCAGCCCCCCAGGTGTGGGGTGGCTGTGCAGCCAGGCAGGCCTGGCCTGACAAGCTCCTCGGCACCGCGGGCAGCTCCGGGCCTGCCCTCAGCACGGGGTTTCCTTGGCACGGGGCACCGGCCAGGACCAAAGTGCAGGGTGGGCAGCGCACACCAGCAGCAGGCAGGGCACGCGGCTCGCTGAACCCTGTCCCTGCCAGTGTCCCCACAGGTCAGCGCCACCATGGCCCTCCCTACGGCTGCAGCGTGGCCAGCAGCCACAGCCCACGCTGGGCCCTGCACACAGGACAAGGGGGTTTCAAAGAGACCAAGTGCATCAGCAGGACATTGAAAGCACTGCCAGGCTGCAGCCAGGACATAGCTGCAAGTGGCAGCTGGTCAAGGTGGCCCTGGAGAGCTGGCATCACAGGGACAGGACCTGGAGGCCCCAGGATGGCCCCTTTTGGCCCCGCTGCCCCCAGGGAAGCAACAGTGCCAGTTCCCAGGTCCTGCAGGGCTCACAGCAAGGCAGGCACCAAGGAGAGTTGGGCTAGCGGCACAGCACAGAGCTCTGTGGCTTCTGTGCCTTGTGCCCTACCTGTGGGGAATGCCCCAAGCAGCCAGGAGGTGCCAGGGCTCTGGGAGGCACCGCTGGCTGCTCCCGCGGCCTCACTGCCCCACCAGCCTGCAGGGCTCACCGGGAGCTGGGCTTGCTCCAGAGCAGGAGTCCCAGCTCTGCTCGGGGCTGGCGGCCCTGGGCCTCTCCTGCCCGGCCCGAGCTCGTTTCCTCGCTTTGCCAGTGCAACCTGGTGGCATTTGCATCCCCAGCAGCATGGCAGGAGCGTCATGTGCCCACAGAGGCCGATCTTGCATGTCCCCATACCGAGATACAGAGCAGTTGGTCCTCAGGATCCCACCGTGCCCTTCTGGGGAGCAAGTGTCGCAGGGATGGCCACGGCGGAGAGTCCTGGCACAGTGCCAGTCCCTTGGGAGTGGTGGGAGAGGAAGGAGCCCCCTGCTTGCATCTGCCCTCCTCAAGGCTGGTTAGAAAGGGCAAGCAACGTCCCACAGTGACTCTCAACTCCATGAGGAGCACAAGGCCACAGCTCTGGCGGGATCCTGACCTGGGATAGAGCATGTCAGGATCCTGGAGCCACACGAGTTTGAGCTGGCATATGCCCAGGCCTCAGAGGAGCTAGCCCAAAGCTTAGCCCTAACCTGCTCAAGAGATTCCCGGGCCATGAGCCAACACCAAGCGTGGAGATGGAAAAGCATCAGGGGAACCATAGCAGGAAGGGGGTCAACGAGGTCTCTGGAGAGAAACCCAAGGCCGCAGCTCAACCACCCAGAGTGCAGGCACCAACTGCACTGCAGGATAGACCACACATGCCAGCAGCTCCACAGGGACCCCGGGACATCAGCATGGACACAGGGAAGCTCCTCTACCAGGGGGAGGGCGTGTGGAGTAACTCCTCCCAACTCGGAGGCCACAGTGCCCTGCGGGAGAGCGCATGGAGAGCGGAGGAAGCAGCCTGCAGAGCAAATCGCCCATCCACCGGCTCCTGATGAGCTCTCAGAAATCCAGCCGGAGCAGCCAAGCAGCAAAGGGATTTCTCCCTGCTCACCAGGCACTGAGGGTGCTGGCGCTGCAGGAGGGCACTACAGTGGGGCCAGCAGCGCTGTCAGCAGCCTCACCACGTCCCACGGACACAGCGCGGCAGCCCGGGGGCTGCTGCATCTCGCCTGGCCGCTCCACGGGCTTGGCAGGGCCAGGGAGTGCCCAAGAGCAGCGCAGTCCTGCATGCACCGAGC
>JAUBNY010000084.1:1075933-1091040 GCA_032275445.1 Crypturellus soui | reverse complement strand
GGCCTGCTTGTCCTTGGCCCTTCCCAAAGGCCCCTCTGACGAGGGGGCTCAGCCCCCACGGTGACATCTCAGTCCCCCAGGGTGACTGTGCCCTGTGTCTGCAGACACCCACTCGTCGGCAGCCCTGTCGGCAGCTGCAGCACGGGCTCTGCCTGCCCGGCCCCGTGGGCCAGCGACGCTGCAGGTGCCCCCAGCTCCGTGGGGGCAGCACGGCAGGGGAGCAGCTGGGCCCTCATGCCGGGATCACCGCACAGGCAGTCCTGGAGCAGGAGCGCCTGGAAGAGCCGGGGGCGGGAGGCAGCACTGAAGCCGCTCGTGCACCAGAGGAGAAAGGGCCGTTGGGCAACGGCAGCTCAGGAGGAGCTGTGTCCCGGCTGGAGCGGCCCACGGCAGCAGGGCCACGCTCATGTCTGCACCATGGCCGCCGAGCAGCGGGACTGCCGCCACCAACAGCGTCTGGGGCGCTGAGCAAGCGACGCTGCGGCGGCACCAGCGCCAGGACGGGGGCAGAAGCAGCACCCCCTGCCCCCAGCGGGCAGGGCCGCGCTCCGCTCCTTGCGGATGGGGAAATCGAGGGGCCCGGTGACAGCGGGACGGGCAGGGAGGAGAGCGGGGACGGGCGGGGGCGCGGGGAGCTGGGAACGCGCAAGGGGCCGGGGCACCCGCGCGGAGCCGCTCCGAGGCCGGGATCGCGCGGCGAGGATGGAGGCGCCGCCTCGGCCCTGCCCGCGCCGCGGCTGCCCTGGGTGTCGCTGCGAAAACGCCCCTGTCGCCGCGAGCAGAAACACGCGGCCGAACCAGCTCCGCGGCACCCGCCGCATTCCAAGGCCGCGGCCGCCACCGCGGGCCCTCGCGGCCCGGATCCCCAATACCGGCGGCTGCGCGGACCCACCAGTGACGACCGGGCGCCCTCCCGTCCCCGCTGCGGCATCCGGGGCTTCTCCAGCCGCTCCGGGATGCTCGCGGGGGGCCGGCGCGGCCCCCGCACAGGAACGCGGCACCGGCGAGAGCCGCGCACCAGACAGAGGCCGAAAACACGCAGGAACCCGGCGCCGGGCCGGGAAGAGGCCTCGAGGCAGCCGGGCAGCGGCAGCAGCGAGCGGCAGGCGGGAGGGCGCCCGCGGGGCCTCCCCCGCGCCGCACCCTCAACTTTACCCCCCGCGGGACCCCCCTGCCCTCCGCCCCGGCGGCCTCCGCCGCTCTGAGGCCCCGGCTGCCGCGCGAGCAGCAGCGAGGCCCGTCCATGTTAATGAGCCGGGAGCGAGGCAGACAATGCCGGGGGGGTGGGGGGGGGGGCGGGCGTGGGGGCGGCCACGCGTGTGCGTGTCCCGGGGGTGCCCCGCGGCTGCCGTGCCGCGCTCTCCTCTTTATTCCTGCTTTATTTTTTTTCTTCCTCTTAACCAGGCAGGGTGGCCTGCTGGCATTGCGGATCGCGCGTGTAGTTTGGCCTCGCTTGCAATGACAGCTCAAACAAAAGCGCAGTGTTTGGGGAAAGCTTCCAGCTAACTTTATTGGGGTTTACAGCAGAGAAACTGCAGGCTGGCAGAAGCTAAAGGGCTCTGGAGAAAATTCAGTCCGTAGGCCAAGTAGGCCTCCTTGATGGAGCTTGACAGCCCTCTGTGCGGCTGTCAGATGTTTCCTATGTAGCAGCTATTAATTGCATACCTTATCGTTGATATATTTAGCTTGTGCATGTCAGCACACAAATTGTTAAGAAATAATGTCTTTTCCCTTTGAATTTCTTATAAATTTATGTGTGAATAAATTAAGGTCTTTAATTAATAACTGGATAGAAACATAAGTGTTCTCATACACTGTAGATAAATACTACTTAATATTTATAAGTGCGTTTAGCATTTATAAATTAAAAATGTATGTGCTCTTGATTATATTTTTCTGTTCTTTGGTCTTGCCAAGTTTGAGACTACTGCAGGGTCCAGCTCACTCCACTGTTGTTTGTAGTTCAGGCTAGGAAAAGTGACCTCTCATTGCTGAGATGGCTGTATTAAAACTGCTGAGGTTCAAGGGCTTGTGAGGAAGAAAATAGGTCATTTTAATGATAAAATTTCTCCCAAACTGCATCATCCCTGGCCTTAAACAGGAAGGCAATATTTCTAATGATAAAATAGGTCTGTGACTTGAAGCATGTTAGGGTAGAATGCTTTGGGTTTTTTTTTTTTCTTTTTTTAATTTTTTCTGTTAACTTGATGATACATTTTACTGGACCTCATTTTTTATGCTTCCTAGGAGGAGGCCTAACCATTCCTAAGGGACTGATTGGCTTTCTCCACGGTAACACATTCACATTTGGCACACAGCTTCTTTCTTTAGTTTGACAGACTCTGAGAGGTGGTTCTGCACTAGGAGTGCTCCCGCTTCCCCATCCTACTGTTCTGATTTAGAATAAGATCCAGGACTTGAAAGGACCCCAGTGTTTTTTATTTTGTTTTATTTTGTTTTGTTTTATTTTATTTAAATACTGATAGGCCTTTAGAAAATATTTATCATGTAATTATCACACTTTGCTCAGAATGAAAGAGCTCATCTGATTTTCCTTTAATATGTCACCTGTTTTGTTGACTTATTGATGTTAAATATGGTGTCCCTTCAGTCCTTATAATACTTCTTTTAACCAGTAAGCAGCAGCTCTTACAACTTTTATTTGATACAGGAAGCTTCATAAAATGTGATATAATTAATATATGGAGAAAGCTGCAGAAGTGCTGCTAAGTAGTGACTTATTCTGAAAAATCAAGTGGCTCCTTGATCTGAGCTGCAAATCATAAATTTCCACTTCAGAAACATAATTTTACTAGAAATGTGCTAGCTATGTATCTGAACTTGTGGTGTAGTGAAATCAGAGTGATTCATAAATAGGGCTGAGGCACATATGTATTCACTGAAAGTGGCAGTTCAATTTTATCAGTAGCATTGCTGCTTATTACTATTCTGTCAATATATATCAGGATCAGAATAGTTTAATAAATTTCCATATATATAGTATGCATGTAGGAGTTAGATACATGAGATATTTCTTGATCCTACTGCATTTCTTCCCCTCCTCGCACTTAAAAGCTTCTTCAGTCTGTCTTCCAAACAGCAGTCAGTAGCCCAAGTTATTTTTTTTCCATTCCCATTCTGTCAATAATCAAAATTGTTCACTCTATTTTTGGGACCATAAATCTGTGTTTCATGCTTTCATTAATAGTGTGCATAGCACATGATAAGTTGTATTCATGAGTGGCTTGGTGTTCTGCATTTAGGGTGTAATCATATTTTAAACCACAATGGATTTATCAGTGTAGTCCCCCATGAGTTCAGAGTATCTGATATTTTTATTTAAAAAATTCCAAACTATCTGATATGTCCATACTGATTATTAAGCATAGTGTGTGAAAGGGGTTAAGTCATTTGGAAACCATCCTTCCCTTAAAGTAGACTGTATGTTTACTATAGAATATAATTGTGGAACCACAGATGATTGGGAAGAGGCGTGACCACACACATCATCTGAAAGTACTTCTCAGCTATCCTTTTTGAAAATACTTACATTGTACCTTGATGTTAGTTATTAAGCCTCTCTCAAATAAGCTGAAACCATGTCAGCTTGTCCATGACACTCATTTGGATGTCTGGAAGCTAGTTGCTGTGAAGAGAACTAATGATATATAACAAGGTTATATTTACTTTTCTTTGTTGTTGTCACTGTATTAAGGTTTATTTTTGAAATGGATAATAGACTCAGCTTTTGTTTAGGATGAACATAATTAATAAAACTTTTTTTCCAGTAAATTTATTTGGGAAGGTAGATAATTTGAAAGATTTTAACTAAGCATTTTTTTCCTCCACAAATGAAATATTAGAAGCTTAAATGGGAGAAAAATCAAACATAGCCGGCAGTTAAGAAACAAAGTTTTGGGGTTGTAAATAACAAATGTTCTTAATCTTTGAAAAAAAGGAGATGTCCAGCTCCTATAACAGCAAATGTTAAATATGTTGTATGGATTATTTACGTGTTTCATAGATGCTTCAGCATTGGACACTGTGCTTTATGAAGAAAGTCCGTCACATTGCTTAAGAGATAGGACTATTGTAGTGAATTTTTGGTAGCATTTTTCTTAATACTATACTGAGGAGGAGAACGAAAAGTGGATGGCAGAATTGCTATTGAATAACCAAATGGTTCTTAGGGTTATGATAAAACCTCACCGGTTTCATAATATTTAGCTTTAACTACTTAAACTTTCTTTTCTGAAGAGTGAGAAGGGGGCTGTCTCACCTTGTGTTCAGCTTCTGAGTTTTCCCTCTGTGAACTGACCTTTAGGGGCAAGATTTGTCTTAAGGGTTTTTTTTTTTTTTTTCTTCTTCTTACCCTTTAATGAGTGAATTTTTGTCAGTTAAGCCATTAAAGTGCTGGCGTAGACAGTGTTGTTGTCCTTTTTGGAGTGGTCGTTGGTGCAGTGCTAATTGATAATTGATGCATTGCTATTTTCTTTTTCCCTGTGAAGATAGTGTGTAGTGGCTCTGACTAAAGAGTGTATTTGGAATTTGGAGTGAGCAATAAGAAGTGCGTTGTGGTTTTTTTTGGATGGAGAAGGTTCATTCTAGGCTTTATGTACAGTTAACTTTGTCAGAAGCAAGGAGTCCATGATCTTAAGTGAGTTTGTTTTTCCTTAGTAGTCTGTTCAATGTTTCTCTATATTGTTTGAATATCACTTTATTTAGGCCAGGTATAAGCTGAAAAATCAGCTAGTGTACTTAGGTTGCTCATATGGCTCACACTCTGGTAATCAATTTTCATGGAAGGGTACTTGGCAAGAGCACACCATTTTAGCCTGTGTTATCATAGTTTATGTATGCAAAAATGCTCTTTCAAGGCAACAGACAAGTGATCAGTAGATGTGTGGGCTGCTTCTCTGGCTGATTTTTCTTATCCCCTTTTATACTTAGTGAAGAACAAGTTTGTTAAAAATCCTGAGCAGATAATATGGGGAGGCAGTTGGCTATAGAGTTTTGTTTTTGCATAGTTTTGTGCAGGGGGCCAAGGGGGATGCAGAACTGTTTTCTTGATCCTAAGTGTCTACAGGAGCTGCATGCTGAGGAGGAGAGTTCCCTGTAAAACCAAGGTTTGCCTGGGCCGCAGCTTCCTCTTCTACCTTCAGGGTTGTGTTGGGAGCCCTCTGTTCTCTTGTGGAGAGGGGCAGGCCCAGCATAAACCTTCCTGCTGTGACTTGGATATAATTGGAATTGCCGCTCGGAGCTGGGGAAAGAAGGGATAGGTCAGCTTTCTGCAGAAAACCTGCAGACTGTGCACTGAAATATGGCACTCTATCAATTCTTCTTTTACACTATGTGATTTATTTTGGTGCTTTCTAAAATGTTTCCTAATCTAATTTAGAAAAAGTGAAGTTAGCTGATCTCAAATAGAAATAGATGATAAAGGGAAAACACTGCTAATATGATATTTTAATTCCATGATTTTCAGATGTTTGATGATGCTTTAGTGGCAGCAGATGTATTGACTCTGTTTTTATGATTTAATTTCTCAGAAGCATGAAGAATTTTAAATTCATGCATCTTAGGAGGTGTCAGTGGGGGATGTGACAGTTATCATGCTATTCTAATTATTCAACTTTAATTAAAAACACTTTCTTAGTAGAAGGTGTTAGCTAGGTTGAATTGTTTATGTCGCTGTGACGGTTTTACTGACCACCATGCAGTTCATAATCTGAGAACGAACCAATGCATCAGGATTGGATCTGTTTATCAGTATAGTTATTTAAGCATCATAATTTGTGAAGCTGAGCATCTTCTCCAGTCCAACTTATTATAAGCAAAGATGATAAAGAAATAAGAAGTTTCATTTTTGTAAAAGTTCTGTGTGCACATTGTTTACTTCCTTAAATACAGAATGAGATGGTTTCTTGCTGTAGATCAGAAAGAATGTGAGAAAACCAAGTTCACACTTTTGTCCTTGGGCCAACCTGACTCTAATTTGGTTGTCAAATAATGTGGTTTATTCTCTTCTTTAACTAATGTAGCTTCTGTTGTTGAAACATTTTTAAAAGAAATAAATTGCATATGCATGTGGCTCACAACTTCCATGGCAAATTTCTAATTATCTGCTCTGACCTGAGCATCTTTCTATATCTGGGTGAAAGTGGAAGCAACTTCCATACGCTCCAGTGGTCTCTGTGCTTATGGACTTGGCTTTGCCAGGACCCTCTTCTGGCCGTGGTGAGGGACTGCAGCCCAGAACTTGCTGTTTAGGGGGTATCTGTGTAAGTGACAGTGAATGTCCTGAAACTTCCTGGAGGTGGCCTGCGTCAAAGGAATTGCGTCGTGCTGAGGAAGGAGGTTCTCACCACTTTCCTTGCGCTAGCAAGTATCTGACCTGTGGCAAACTGACTCAGTGTGCTAAAGTGTGCTAAAGCAACAGAAAACTAATCTTGGTAAAGCGAAGTATGTATCTTTAGGTAGTAGAAAATTGAATTGGTTTATCTTTGTGTCAGCTGAGTAACAGATGGATGTATAAGGAGGGGGTTTTGAAAAGTGCTGAGGGAGGACTGGGACTGAAGAACAAGAGGAAGCAGGACTGAGTTCCTTCCATTTTGAAAGCAGCAAGTTTATTTTGGCTACTATAATGTGAAACTGTTCTGTGAATGTGATCTAGGACAAGAGTGGTTGTGACTGGAGTCACAAGAAATTTAGTAAAATAGCAATCTGGGCACAAATGTTGCCTCTTCCCCTTCTCAAACTATCAGTGAGTTTTGGGTATTTTTTTCGATTAGATCAGTGATTAAATAAGGTTAATGCAATAGTATCTGAATGGATGCTATTTTTTAAGGAAGGAGATGCAAGTCAGCTTTCAGAAAACAGTTTTAGCATTTTTATTTATTTATTTATTTATTTTTAAGCTACAATCTACGAACAGTGTCCACGTTAGTTCTTTGTAAAAGTTGACATATAATCAATAGTGAACAGTACCTCTAGGGTGATTTGGATACAGTAGGTATGTGTTTAGTAAATAGTGCGGTTGCATAGGATACTTCTGTAACAAGATATTTGTCATAAATTCATAATTAAACAGTAATAGATGTAAAGGAATCACATATTTTTAAACTTTCTAAAGGGTCTTTCAGAAAAGTGTATTAATTAGACAAAAAGTTACATTTATATGAAAAATTACATACCTTCAGTTACTCTTATCTTTTCAGTTGTATAAACTTTTTTCTAATCTTGGACAAATCCAATAAGGACTTGTCTGTTAGTAGCAACTTCATGTAGATGACTGCAGTATAAATTCTGGAGAGAACATGGGGACAAAGCCTAATATAGGTTTGCAGCAAACAAGATAAAAAATAATAATGTAGCAATTAGGATAAAAATAGTAAGTGTGAAATACAGTTTTTCCAGTCATACATGTATTCTGTGCAGTACTGCAGACCTGGGATGAACCTGGTCACAGCACTAGTTAGTCCACTACAATAACAGTAATCTAGGTTACAGATCTTAAGCCTCTTATCTTTTTGGCGTAGTTACATTTTGTCAGTAAACTTTTCACTCTAATTTTAAAAAATGTATCGTGTGCTTTAAAAAGTAGTTGAAGAAGTGCTTTCTTCTCTTTTACCTTTTCCCATTTGGGGGGAAAAAAAAATGTTTGATTTAAAGGGCTTTTTGGTACATTCGATAGAACGTGTGCCATATCACTGATTATGAAGATCTTAAGTTGTCTGCCTTTTTATGAACACTTCAAACATAGTGGAAAAGTGAGTAGAGAGATGTAAGGTGCAATTTGTAGGATTGCCAGTTTGAATCCAATTGAAGAGTGAAGTAAGTGCTGAATTTCTTTGAAAACTTAGTCTTTCACTCACAAGTCTCATTGCTGCTACTGCACACTCACAAGGAGTTTCTTCGACTAAATGTGCTTCACCGTATTTTCTGGCATGTCTTAACTACTGTCCTTTAAAATGCAGCACGCTTTACACTACTAATTCATATTGATAGAAAAAACTTTGAGTGTTAGTTTACCATCTGTGTTTTAACACCACACCATGATTATTTGTTTTGTTGCAATTCTAAAAGTGACCTTCAAGATAGCGTACTATTTCAGATGTCTTGTCTCACGGGCTGCTTTTTTCTTGTAAACTCAAGTCCATTGATATTATGCTGTAAGGTGTTTCTTGGAGATTTCTCAAATTGTTTATATTCATAAAGGAGCTAAAATGCAAATGTTCTTCGGTTTTGCTTTGGGTATTTTTTTTCTGAGTAAAACAACTCCATTTAATATCTTTTATTGGAGAAGATCCCTAAAATAGCCTTGGCTCTTATGTGCTTGATTTAAATTTACATTATGGTGATTTGTTGAAGAATGTGGATTAAAACTTTGAAAACATTTAGATAATTAATGCTGTCTTGGAATTTAACTATTTTGGAACTATCCACTCTCACAGTTTTATTGCCAGCAGTGAGGTCTGCCAACTTAATTTGTGACAATAGATGTGTTAACTCGACAGATAAAAGCAGGAGGGCTGCTGGGAATTTTTATCATCTTAAGAAATTTGTGCCTTCAAAGAAAAAATGTACAAGTTTTTTTAATATTATTATTATTATTAGTTGTTTACTCAAATAGTATAATGGACAAATTTGGAATACCTTGAATAATCTAGGACCATTATACCTATACAGCTGTTGGTTTGCTGTTAAATAAAATAGCCCTGAGGAAACTTCTATGCTCTGTACACAGGTGCTAGTAGTATTGCTTGCTATCTGGACTCTTATTTTTTTATCTTTTTACATGCTGCATGGCAGTAGTAGTTGACTGTTTTAAGCGAAGTCTGTTAAATTAGCTTTTTCTTTTTTTTTTTTTTTTTGCTTTACAGTTACTCGCTATATTTCATCCTCTTCATGTTCCCTCAAACTCTCTTCTTTGCCACCTTTTTGTCTTTTTATACTATTAAATTCTTTGGGATATAGGCCCTCCTTTTAGATAACATAAGTATAGTTCCTGATAGCATGAAAGGAATTTTGATTGGCTCCTCTGGATGCTGCTACAAACTATAATTATGCTTCATAATTTCTAACATGGAGTCTGACATTGACTTTATATATTCAAATACTCATGCTACAGGATTTTTACCAAAATCTTAGTGGGGGAAAAAAGCTACCAAAGTGAGTGTATTTGAATGAGAGCTCTATGCCGTATTTTGATATTATTTGATGCCATTGTTTCTTTATTTTTTTCCCTTTGAATGATGGTGGTATTGTTCTTATTTATCTTTCAGCTTGTAAAATTATTTTTAATGTATCTTCCAGTGTTTATTCTTTTGCTTATAATATGCAGTTTTACTGTTCTTTTTGTATCTGGCCTGAGAATAAGCACAGAGCTGGGCCTTTTTTTTTTTTTTTTTTTTTTTTTTTTTTCTCCTAGCAAATATCCAGGAGTTTTGTTCTGTGGGGTTATTTATTTGTTTTAAGGACTTGGGGCATTTAATCTCTCTAACAGTTTTTCACTTTTAGTAAAACTGCCTTATTCTTGTCAGACCTTTATTGAAGATATTCCTTAGGTTATTGACGCTTCTTCAGCTTAGGCTGCACTTAAAATGACAATAATAACAGTTTTCCTCTTTTTCTTCTCAGCTCTTACCTTTGTTATTATTATTTTATTTTTCCCCGCTTTACAGTTTGCTGATTTTTGCAAAAAAACATCCTCCTCTGGCACAGAGATGTGAAGATGTAAAACAGACTGGTTGCACACATTGTGCCACCCTGCCCTCATGAGTGCAGATGAGCTAGACCCAGTGTGATGCGGCTCTTTTGAGGCGTGTATGTATGTTTGGAGGCCGTGGGGTGATCCATAAGATGTTTTTTGTATTGCAGAGCAGAATGTGCATCTGACAGGGATGGTACCTGACATAGTGTGGCTGTAGGCAAAGTGTGAAGTGGGAGCTGCACAGTGGGCTGCTTCATGAGTTGTTGTAGAGGAACCAAAGTACTAGTTATGCTGAGGGGAAGCATCTGGAGTTTTGGTGCTGCAGCACAGACAGATGGAGAAGAGAGAAGTTGTTTTGGGGCAATGCAACAAGTCTTGTGATGAGCTACGCATCTCAAAAGCTGGTTTCTTTTGGGTTATTTTGCCTACAGTCTACATCTGATGAAGTGCTTTGGCTGCTTGTTTTCCTGGAATGATGCTTGCTCGCTATTGCATTTCCCAGGTCTCTTTTCATTCCTTCTTAAATCAGATATGCAGGGCCTGAGAGGAAGGTTTAAGCATGTACATATATTTGAAGAGAATACACAGTGAGAGGAATGGAGTGGTTTATGGTGTTTGCAAAGGTATTTTTTTTGACAGGTTTGAAAAGGTGACCCACAGATGACATAAAACAACATCACAGTTTTGGTTGAAAATTTCAGATTTCAGGCCTTCAAGTAAGAGGAAAAAGTGCAGTTGGCTTGTACCTACCTTCCTGGGTGTGTTAAATGCTCTTTCTCTCTGCAACTAATTCAGCATGTGAATAGGCATGCTGTTTTTTTTTTTTTTTTTTTCTTCCCCGCAAAGTAGCTTGTTTGTCCAAAAGCATGTTTATGTTTCTTTTTAATTAAAAAATGCTTGCAGAGAATACGCTGTTTCTTTTTACTAGACAAAACATAATGACTTTAAAATTTTTACTTTTTACAAAAATGTTTTTGTAGCATTTGGATGCTCTGAGCAAAGGCCATTTTATTTTCATGTAGCAGCCATGAGTTCCAAGAGTATAGAGGAAGAATGACAGGGAAATCGGTGAGGAGCCTTGGATGCTACAGTAGCCTCTGCTGGGACCAGAGCCTGGGTGTCCCAAGCTAATGTGCTCGTTAAATACACGGCTTCTCTGCTGCTCATAATTAATTTGCAAAGTAGCTTAAGGCCATACAGTGCCTGTGCTTTTATTTTGATAGCAGTTGTTTGTAGTAAGACTTTGACAGTAAAAAATCAGAAAAAGTTTCCTCTCTGCCTGTTGTCTGACCTCAGGCTTTTAAAAGCTTCCCTCATCCTATCCTAGTGGAACAAGTCCCTGTGTAGAGTACACAGCTTCCTAGATATGTTTTTGGCATCTAACATGCATATGTGTCTCAGAATATCAGTACTGACTTATGTTATTTTATGCATTTTTCAAGATCCTTGAAGACAATCAGTATCTTTGAGGTTATGAATTCCTATTATCTGTATTCTGTTATCACAGAAAGATGAATTTAGTGAAATGATGGATAGTTAAATAGTTTACAGCTTGCATTGTCTTAAGATTCAGAATCTTGTGTGCAGCTGAGGTAGCTGGTTCAATTGTTTTGCTTTTTACTTTAATGATATTTTGCTTCATGAACTATGTTTATGCTAAATATTAAACAGGAATTCCTTGCAACTATCAGGACTTTGTGCAGTTAAGCAAAATCTGAAAATGTAGACAATGAGTTGATACATTCTGCAACAGAGACCAGATTTCCGTCATATATTGCCTGAATTTGGGACCTGGGTTCTTGTAACTTTGATGTCATAAAATAAGGTCAGAATGGGGTTGACTCATTCTCTTCTAAAATGAATCTTCCCCCCTTCCCCGCCCCGCAGAGTACTACTAGGAACTAAAAGCAATTTGTGTTTGCAGACTTTACTATCAAATGCTCTGAAAATTGTTCCCAATAACTTAAGTACGCTTTAACTGCTATGTACTAGTCCCATCAAGACTCATTTGTTGTCTCTTTCTGTTTGTACTCTTTTTATTACAACTATATTCAGGATAGAGAGCATATTATACTTTACAATGGCTGGCACAGCAGGAGTGGAATATCTAGGTGCATCTGGAAAATAATAAAAATTATTTTAATAAAATCAGTGTTATAATAAAATATCCCCAGTTACTCATTATGAGTTTTAAATGTGTCGTAGCTATTTTAGGTTATGCATGTTTATTTTTGCAGAGACATTTTCAATACAATTTCAAAGATCTTTTAAATAAAGTAGGTTATTTTAAAGAGATAGATTTGAGATACGTTATGACTTGCTCGATGTCTAAATTATACTACTTGGCCATTTCACTACTCAGCATATATATACTTTTCCCAAGTCACTTGCCCAAGACGCTTATTTCACAAGTCCTTACAGAGATTTTACACTGAAACTAGATCTTTTAGCTTTTCAAAGGCAAAATCATTTTTTTCTTGCCAAACCTTCAAAAGTATGGAGGTTCCATCCTGAAAGCAAAATGTTCCCCTATATAGTGATACCAAATCTGCCTTGCTTTCTTAAATGATGCCAAACGATACCAAAATTATGTGCTTATCTTCTCTGTAGGGTAAAGTAGGTGATTAAGTTTATTCGACTTGCCTATACAATGTGTGTTTAATGCTGAACATCAGATGTTGGTGTCTCTCTACTGATGTTGCTGTTACCATTCTGTCTTTGCCAGTTTTTGTTGTCCTGCCTTAACCATGTCTTAAGGCATTCAGTGGCTGCAGAAAAGTGGTTTTAACAAAGATTGATTCATTTGATGGTTTATATATTATTTTTCTGTTGCAGCTTCCTGATTCAGTACCATGTTTTTGTTCTAACTGTCAGAATAACAGTTGCAGCTGAACTGACAGTATAATAAAAACTCAAGTTCGATAGGAGTTGTTTTCCGTTGGAGTTGGACAAGAGGTCTGTCTTGTCCTCCTGTCTGTGGCGGTGGCTAGTGTTGGGTGATAGAAGAGTATTAAAATAGGGCAAATGTGTAATGATGCTGTTCCAAAGCATCATGCTTCTAAAAAATTGCATTTCACAGCTCAGGACTTTCCTCAGCGAGACTTAGTGTTTAATAGCCTTTGAGGTCCCATTGTCCCCTGCTCACCCCATGTTAGGTTGGTTGTTCTGCAGTGTAACTACATGTGTTGCATCCTTCTGTTCTTTTGTATCTGCCTAGTGCTAGTTTCATTTGTTGCCCACAGTACCTATATTAGAAGAGATAGTGAAATGTCGTTCCCTCTTTATCCTTCTGTGACAGTTGTCTTCATTTTCCATCAGTTGTACAACAGCTTTGAAGGATCTTTGTCCCACTGGATGTTCTTTGGGCCCATGCCACTTAATTGTTGCCTTTTTCTTAAACTTTCCAATTCTAACCTATACTTCTTAGAACAGAGGAGACGACAATCACACAGAATTCATGGTACACCTGGTTGCTTACTGAGTGGCGCAATTCCTTTTTGTCATCATTTAAAGAACAGTGTATTATAGACCAAATGTAGCAGCCCACTTTACTGCTGATTAGTGTTGGTTTGCTTGCAGGTCATCTTGTGCTTGCACTGGCAAGTGTTCTTTTTTGTGTGTGTTCCTTTGTTTTCCACAGTCATTTTATTGCCTGCTTTTGTGTGGTACTTCTGCAGTCCTTTGTGGATGGCTACTGCCTCGTTTTATCTAGAATTTAATAATATTGAAGCAAACTGTGAGCATACTCTTCTCCCTTCTTCCTCTTCTACTTTGGAGGAGAGAGAAGTGTGTGTGTGTTTTGTTTGTTTGTTTGTTTCTCTCTTTTTTTCTTCTTCCCTCCTCTCACCTTTGATTCTTTGTTTGTTCCTTTAGGAGAAATGTATTTGGTACAGGAGCTAGGGAAGGCTGCCTCTTCAGAAAAACATCTTTACAAGATTTGGCCTGGCAAATAGGATGTGTAATAGGAGCAGGATCTTTTTGTATGCTTTCTTAGGGCATACAAGGCATCTGGATGTGATTTTACTTCAACGATGGTGACTAATATCTAAGATATCCTGGGATTAGGATACATAAAATAACTTATTTGTTTTAGCTTGTCATTGGTATCCATTCTTTGCATTTCTGAGACTCAAGTTTTCATGACACCTAGAGACATAGTGGAATTCTGACACAAAGATAGACAGGAGTGAAAGGACTTGGATTTGGAAGCTGTACAGCTCTGCTGGGCTAAAAAGTCCCAATAACTGGTTACTTGGCTGCTATGCTGGAGCTGTGATGTTTGACAGTCATGTGACAGCTCACAGTGGCCTTGGTCAGCATGGGATTGTTGACACCCTGAGCTTCACGTTATCAGCTATGGGATAAAGATGAAGATTGCATTTACTTAGTGTTGATTCCTGTGTTAGTCAATACAGTCTTCCAATGCTGGAGGGTTTTTCCCTTGGTTATCTGCTTCTTCTTAACCTTTCTTTGGAAAACCTTTCTTACATGTGTTATATGAGAACTGATATTTCTGTTACATTCTTTATGCTCTGGTGAAAGTCCTGTGAGGTTGTTAGTTTGCAGACTTCATTGCCATATGAAGTTGAGAGAGATCCGATCATTTAGAAAAACATCAGGACTATATGTTTTTTATCTTGAAATTCTCTTGAAGTTGTTCATCAGACCAAGCTGCTGTTCAAACATACATTTCCTTTTCAGCCTTTGGGCTAACCCTTATTGTCACCATGTGGTGCTGAAGTTAGAGCTTCTGCCTGATGTATAAACTTTGTTTAAAGTGGGCAGGTAATGTATTAAGACTGTAAAGGATCAACTTTAAGAGAAAAACTGAAGAGAATGGATCTTGTGAACATTGTGTCTGGGATTCTAGTGTTTATTGTTGTTCAAGCAAGACATCTTTCCTTTTTTCTTGAGACATGTAATATGCAAACATTTTAATTTGCACTTCCTCAGTTAAAAGTTTACATTGTGTATTCTTTAAAGACCTACCAACACTTGAAAATCTAGCTGAAGTTGCATAGTTTAAAAAAAGTATATATTTTCCCCCCAGAATGGATAATAAAGTTAGATCCATCTCCAAGATGGTACTAATCATTTTAATACTTCTCAATAAATGCGGTGTAATCACTTGACATGTAACATGAATTACATGTTAGCTTCAGTATTGTTTCAGTTTAATAGCAAGTAAGATTTTGAGGGAAAATTATAAATCTTATAAAGTTACCAGAGGAAATATTATTTGCAGTGCACCATGCTTTTCATCTTATGTGTTTCTTTGAGAAGGTCTTCTAGATGCTCAGTGGGAGATGATATGTGTGTGTGTGTGTGTGTGTGTTTTTTTTTTTTTTTTTAAATTATAGCACATACTAGGGAGACAAATGATCAGTAAAAGATT
>JAUBNY010000084.1:1040075-1068136 GCA_032275445.1 Crypturellus soui | reverse complement strand
ACATCAGGGAATGAAGCCTAGCTCTTTTAAGGGTATTAAATATGTTACTCTTTATTTTTTTTTTCTTCTCCCTTGAAAGAACATATTTTCACCATGTTTTAACTGGATTGCTGTTACACTAAAAATAATGGCAGTGTGCAAAGCCAGGGGGTTTCCCTGAGCTGGATCTAACTTGCAGTAGTAGAAGATACAGTTAATATAGTCTGAATTTAAAGAACGTGGTCTTGTGATACCTTTTAATACTCAATGAGGATTCAGTTGTAACATTTTAATTATTATAAGAATATAAATGTCTTTAAATGTTAGATCTCTCTCAACTTTGTCACTGATAGCTTATTACTTATAACAGAAAACTGCATCAGTAATAAGTATTAAAATATAACACGTAAACTTCTTTTTACACCCACATCCTCCCTGCTGAGAGCTGAATTGAAAAGTTTTGTCTGTAGAAATTAGCTTCCTCTCGACTCCCTTCCCAACAACAAGAATACACTTAGAAACAATCTGACTCCTTTTATTTAATGTCACTTTTTTCCCCTTTCATGTTCCCTTTCATGTTCACCAATATATTTTTTTCTTTCCTTTTTTGAGGAGCTCTTTCTAACTCATGAGACAAAGCATTTATGCTGAAGCTGTCGTTGAATTGCTTATTGCTTCCTATTGGGTCATTGTCTGCATAGTTGTTGGCTGTGATCCTGAAAACATAGATTTCCCTAAGACAGGGCATCCTCTTAAACAGATGCTTGAGCTATTCTTGAATTTTATGGTCTTGTCCAAAAAAGTGGTAATCAGAACATGAAATACAAGATTTAACTGGTTGTCTTAATTACCACCTGTAGATATGAAAGCTATACTTTAAAGTTAAGTGTTTTTTTTTTTTCATCTTGGAGGATATTGTTTCCTCTCTCCCCTTACTAAATAGACTCTAGATCTTTATTTTCCTGTATTTTTCATGAAAGGAAGTTGATACATAGTGTGATTAAGAGCAGAAAAGTTCTACTGATACTGATTATTAAAAAGCAGTAATGCCATAGGCAGTATTCTTTACAGTAGGCTTCTGTCTGCAATAAAGTATTGGGTTTTTTCTTTTCTTTTTTTTCCTGAGGAATAAACTAGAGTTTTTTTTTTTTTTTTTTTTTTTTTTTTTTTTTTTTTTTTTTTTTTTTTCTTTCCTCCTTTCAGGACCACAGAATATCATTTTTTTTGTGCAATACATTTGATGCAGTTCTCTGTTTTTAAAGTTAGCTGTAATATGGTGAGTTGTGTTCTAGGAGGCACTATTTTATATTCCCTTTTTTTATATTGGCTAATAATCGGAAGGGAAAAGTTGTTTGTACCTAGTCATTTTAGTCATTTTACGCATCTCAGAAATCACATCTCAGAAATTTGAGAAGAGCCATCTAAATATAGTGACCTTCTCTCAAACACAGTTCGTGAGTCACGAAGCTGCTGCTTATATGTGCTCTAATAGTAGGAGGGTAGCAGTTGAGTGATAGTGGGATGCTGCTTTTACTGGTGCTTTTAGAAATGTAAGGAATTGTGTGTGTGTGTGTGTGTGTGTGTGACTGCATGCATGTGTGTATGTGTACATCATCCAGCTATACAAGTAGACAAAAGTGCAACTTGCAATCTGAATTGTATTTCATGTTTCTTCTGTGTAGTTCAGAGCTATATCAGTTGACTGGTGCTGTTCTCATTAGTTTTGAGAGAACCTTTTGTAGCATATGTTTATGAAGTCCATTTCCGAGAACGTCTGCAGTATGTTCATAATAAAACTGAAGCCATGCTTCTTGAAATAGCCCCCAAAGCATGCTGCTATTAATAAATAAATAAATAAATAAAATTTAAATATTCTAGAAGCCGCTGGAGTTCAGGGGTTGGTGGAAGCGGAGGAGGATCCTCTGGCAGATCGTCGGCTGGAGCTCGCGATTCCCGAAGGCAGACCCGCGTTATCCGCACTGGGCGTGACAGGGGCTCTGGGCTGCTGGGGAGCCAGCCACAACCGGTGATTCCAGCCTCAGTCATTCCAGAGGAACTCATTTCACAGGTACGTGAGCGGCGAACCTCTTGGTGCTAAAAACTGACAGCCTCTTGTAGCATGTGAGCAGGAGAATGCTGCAATAGCAGTGTATTTTCCCAAGGAATTATGGCATGTAATTAAAAAGATTGACTCCTTGCCAGATTCCTTTATTCTGAAGTTCATAATGTCAGTGACTTCTTAATTTTTATTCCAGAATTGTAATTTTCCAAGATTTCTCATGCACTGTTTATTTGCAGATGGGAATGTAGCAAAAAAATAGAATACTTAAAGTAAGCATCTTATCAAATATATAGGATTCTTAAAGGAGTATAAAGAAGGGAAAATGTTTCATGTCTTTTTTTTGATTGGACAAAAATGAGTGACAAATTTCTGTTTAAATGAAAGTCACTAAATACATTTAATCTCTTCAAAATGCTAATGTTTTTTCTTCGTGGGTACCTCTCCTTAATGTTTTACTAAATACAGCTGATATAGATGTTGGACATAATTTATTCTGCTTTTACCCCTTAATGAACCAAAGCCAAATAAGCAGATGGACTTTACAATGTATGATTTAATGGAGTTCAGTCAGTCATGGAGAAAAATATTATTCTAACAAAGTAATACCTTTAAAATATGTAATTAGGTAACACATTGTAATTCTTCGTTAAAAACAAGTTTCTAGTCATGATTTGGAATACAACCAGCAGTTGGTGTGCCAAAGATTAGCTGTCCCTCTGCTTTGGATGGAATACAGCATAGCTGACACAAGCCAGGAGCTAGAAGGTATAGTGTCTTAGACACATCCATGACAAAGTGACAAAGTTCCTCTCTGTTTGCGACTTCCAAACTCAAAAACTGGGAGTTTCTACCTTAGAGGCAAGGTATTAGCCCACTAGGAAATTCATCCATTAGAGCTGGAATTCAGTGGTCTAAATTAAGCTGAGAAAAAGTTAATTATCTAGTGTTAGATATCTAGGAAAAAAATCTGAGCGAGTCATTGCCTGCAGGTAGGGTGTTTGACTTCTGAAAAATCAACGATAACACTCTTGCTTTTTGTTAAACTGCTTTAGAGTTAGGCTTTGTTATCTTGGGAGTGGTGGTTAATGAGCTGAAAGTGACCAGTAACCAATTGCACCCTGCTCTTACAGGCACAAGTTGTTCTACAAGGGAAGTCCAGAAGTATTATTATTCGGGAACTCCAGCGAACAAATCTTGATGTAAACCTTGCTGTAAATAATTTGTTAAGTCGTGATGATGAAGATGGAGATGATGGGGATGACACAGCAAGTGAATCATACCTTCCTGGAGGTTTGTATTCTGCAAACTAATAAGAAAACCCCAAGGTGTTCTTGTTTTCTTGTGTTTAAGTACTGACCACGTGCTGTGCAATGTATGCAGTAAAAAACAGCCCTAGCTTATAAGAGTGAAAGCTAAAGATGCACAAAACAAAAGATGTCCTGGGATGTAAGGAGGGATTAATCGAGTCAACAGTTGTTCTTTAAATTCTGTTTGAGGGTAGCATGAAAGGGGTTTTTGTTTGTTTGTTTTGTTTTTGTTTTTTCTTTTTTTAGAATCCTGGGCTTTGTAACATCAGTGTTGCATATGTATATTGTTGCTCAATGAAATGACTGCTGTGTGGCTTGCTCATAAAAGTTGATTCTGAAATTTAGTGACTTATCTAATTTGCTAATGTATTCTTAAGATACAACAATTTTTAGAGCAAAACTTATACAGCTTTTTTAAATCAAAGTTTCTCAAAGGAGGGTAAAACAGTTTAAGGTTCTTACAGATAGACTGAGAAATTACTCCTTATCTCAAATGCCCCTCATAAATAAATGCTATAGTATTCTGGCAATGCAGGTTTAATGTTGTGACTGAAGTCCAGTAGTGTCTTATCTCATGCACTTTCTTTTTCAAAAAGACTTCCGGTCGTCTTATGCATTGGTTAAATTACTTAGGTAATCTGACTCTTGCCAAGTAATCCTATTTGAAAACATAGAAGCCAAATCTAATGTTAATTTTTTTTTTCTAGTTAGATGCACAGTATGCAAAGTAAACATCTAAACTCTGACTACATATTAGCTTTCCTCTTTGGGTTCAGAATGATATTGGTATTTTTCTAATAGATGTTTTTTTCTGCTCATCCGGTTCACCAGGAAGGCTCATGGGCTTCCTCCATCTTTATCTCGTCCATCATGTGATTAGACAGAGGTTTCTTTGTTCTGCAGCAGAGGCTTGTGATATCTTCTGGTTTCCCTTGCAGCCAACAAGCATTTTTTTATGTATTACTGCAGAACCAAGAATCTGGTTCAGCTTGTAGACAGGGGTGAAAAATGCTTAATTTGAGTCTGCATGTTTAGAGATCAGCTTCATAGCGTTAGACAGATGCACCGAAGGAAGCAAATTCTTTTCACTCTATCCCTTTGTTTGAAGCACTTGTTGTTCCTTTAGGCATACTAGAATGTGTTCCTCCGGAAACTGCCTTCAGAAGATAGAGTAGAGAGTTCAGAAGTAGTAGAGAGTTCTCTACTAGTAATCATCCAGAGTGAAAGTGCATTTTAACCAAGAACCAGCTTGTGGCAGCATTATTATTCTCTTGGTGCTTCTTGAGATCACAGGGGTCAGTTAATAGAGGCCACTTGAGGACATATGGCAACTGACATTGGTCACAGGGTGCCCAGGCTGCAGTCTGAATTTGAGATAGGCTAAAGTAGTGTGCTGCATTTCACTGTCTTTAGTAGCTACTCAGAAAACACTTCCTCGTTGGCTTACTTTTTAAAACTTTTCCTGTTTTTAGACTGATCTTCTTAAAAGTGATTGCAGCCTCCTAATATTAGTATTTTGTCCCCACTATTCTTTTTACTCTGAGGAAAAACTGGGCTAGCTTTTCCCCAGCTGTTGTATGGAAAGAGAAGGAAATTGCAACTGAGATGAAACCTGCTTTGTCTCAACTTTGTCTTCAAAGGTGTAATTCGAAATCAGTAGAATGTGCAGTGCCTTTTGTGTCTGTCCTTAATTTACTGAAGTTTTACGGGCAAAAATAGCTAATAAAAAAATAGCGCAGAATGTGCTCAGAGCATAGAAGTCTAGCTGATAGTAATGTGCTGTTACGACTCTATCCCTGGTATATTAAATAGCAGTTAAATTTAGCAGTTCTCACCCTTATTGCTTAGTCATGCAGGCTAGATCTCAGAAGAGTCTGATGGCCAGAAAACTTTGCCTGTAACTCTGGGAGAAGAGCAACATCCCATCCTTTCTAACCACACAAAATCGGTGTTTAAATCTTTTACTCCAAGAACTCTGCATTCTCTTATTATCACTTGTCTTGCCTCTGGGTGTTCTTTTGGACCTGTAACATTGGAGTTAATTGGAGAAAACTTTAAGAATTGAATGTATTTAAGCAGTTATTCATTATATAATAAGGTTGTTCGTAAAAGAATCATTTAAAAAAATGCGTACACCAAAAAGATTCTGAAAGATAAAGAAACTTCAGTTGTATGGTTTCAGCTTTGTGTATCTCTTTTTTGATGATGTTAAATTAATACTTTAAAACTTTTTGCTTTTGTTCTTTCCAACCACAAAAAAAGCAAAAGACAAGACTACTTGCACCTCAGAACTTTTGAGGTGCCTGCGTTTTGATTAAAAGGATATGTTAATTTTTACTTTCTTCTTCTGCATGTCTGGTGCTTTGTAACCCTTAAATTTAGGGGTTAGTCCTCTAAATATTCCAAGGCAGAGAGCTGATTTTAAGAGGAAAAAAAACAGTACTGAGTAACTTTCCAGTTACTCAAATTTGAAAATTCTTATTTCATACATCATAATTTCATTAATATATCATTTGTGATAATCTCAGTTAGTAGTGTAAGGATTTTGCCTCAGCCTTTTTAATGATCAGAGAAATTTCAGGTCTTTCAGAGACATTCAAAATACCTTAAATGAACAGCAGAAGTTCTACAGTATATCCAGGCAACTTTAGGTTTTTTGAATCTGAGATACGCTTGTTTAAAAGTCTACTTTTTTTATTTTACTTTTTTAGGAGAGAAGAGAAAGACTGCTTTTCTATAGCAGCACTGCTTACGTTAGTTTGCAGGGATGAGAGATGGGAATTGGAGCATAATACAGGAATCAATTAAAAAACGTTTATTCAGTGGCTTTCCTTTTGGAAAGAACTATGTGTATGTATTTTTTTTTTTCTCCTTTTGAAAAATCAACTTTTTAGGTAGCATTTTGAATGAATGTATATCATCAAGATGAGTAGAATTCTGTTTGACTTTCGATTCCTAGCATAATACATGTTTCTGTCCCTTCCCTGTTGCAGTTTTGCAATCTGTTCCAAAATCAACAGTTAGAAGTACTAAAGACATCAAGTTTGTGACATTTCCTGAAAATATGCATGTGAAGAGAGACCTTACAATTGTCCCTTTAAAAGGGGAAAGGGCATAATGAAAATTCTACTTCAGATTAGAATCTATCCAGGCAAAATATTTAATAAATCCATAGCAAATAGTAATGGAACTATTTGAAACTGAAATCTCAGTATTTGATTTGCTGCTTATGTCTCTTTTTTCCTGCCTCCCTTCCCTTTCCTCTGCCCTAGATACCCTGGTAGTTGCTAGTGAATCATAGGTACTTTCTTACCTTCTTTTTGATGATAAGAATGATCCTGTCTAATTCAGCAGTTGAGGGATGGGTTTCTGGTCTATCAGTGCACAAGTGACAAATGCTAATGGACTTCTCTGAAGAGCAGGACAGTAAAGTCACAGAGAATGTGTTTTGCTTATATGCTTGAACTTGATCTTGCTCTTCAATATCTGTATTCTCACAGAATTAAAAAAAATCTGATGATGTAGGAAGGGGAATGGATTTGGCTTCTAACCCCATCAGATCTAGCATCTTTTTTCCTGCTATAGAAGATGGAAGAAGAGGGATCTCTTGCAGAAATATTGAAAGAAAAATTAAAATCTGATTTGAATTTGAAGGAAGAAAGTAAAGTCTTGGTTTTTCTTGAAGTACAGTTAGTCAAAAAATATAAACTTTGGTTCTTGGGTCTGGTGCTGGAAAAAATCATTGTTGAATTTGCACGAGGTTGACAAGTTCTTTTCTGTGCGGCCAGTTTTGTTCCCAGGAGAGATCAAAGTAGCGGTCCTGGAAATCTTTGGCAGGCAAATGGCAAAACCAATAGGGCGAGTTGCTGGGCTGTTCCTGTTGCTTGCTGGAGGACTTGAGAGTTGGAGTCTCCCATAGTGGGGGAGAGGAAGAAGTACTGGAGTGGTGAAACTGGCAGGAAGGAGGAACAGGGCCTCTAGCAGATTCTCAGCTGCATTTGCTTCTCACAGAAGTGTGCTACTTAGCTGAGAGGCACTGCTATATTAGTATTGCAGAAGGTCAGTGAAAAGTAGATAAAATACATAGAATCAGGCTTACAGACATCTGAAGTGTTTGGTTAGGAGAAGCATAGCCTGCTTGCCAGGTAAGTGTTTTTTTTTTTTTTTTTTTTCCCCTGGGATTTCGGATTTCCTGTAGCTTGTCAAGAGTCTTTTTAAAACTTACTACATGGACCATTATGTCCTAGACTGGGTGCTTTCAGAAGCATAGATTGCACTTTAGTGGATTCTTTACTTAAATAATAGTGCAAAATTTAAGTAAATCATAATACAAAAGAACTATTTGACCTGCTGGTCTTGCTTGCTGTAGCTTTCTTGCATCTCCCCTACATCTCTGGGCTTTGTTCACACAAAAACAGGTTACTACACTGTTTTTATGTGAACTTCTCTGTTGGGGACAGCTGGTTGTAGTTGGGATTTGAATCTCTGACACTTTCAGTATCAATAAATGAAACAGTTCAGTGAACTGTCTGCTCTGAGAGCAGACTTGTGGCTCCTTTTCAGTTTTTGGAGACACTTACCTTTGTGTTTAACTTTCTGTACTCCAGACACTAGGAAAAGATTCTTAACACTGAAAGCTGAATACTAAAGATGTTTTTTTTGACATCACCAGATCCAGATCTTGCTTTGTGGCAACAGTTTTAAAACTTCTGATGAGGCTAAAGCTGAGAAAACCTGGACGTTTTGAAGTCGCATGTGCTCCTTCAGTGCCTTCCAGAGGGACAGAGCCTCGTGTTAGTGTTGCGAGTGGCTAAAGCAGATGAGATTGTGCTGCTGCCAGCAGGAGCCACCCTGTGTGAAAGGGATGCTGTCATTCAGCAAGATGGGAGCGTGATTGGGCTGCATGATCTGCCCATATTTTGGGCTTCCCTGAAGTGTTGTGCGAGTTTTCATTAGCCTCTTCTATGTGCAGATACCACTTACCAATATCCTTCTGTGCAGTAAAGGACAACTTGGAGGTGTTCAGGGTAGTAGCTCCTATATCTATAGCCAGGCCTGTCACAGTATTGAACTTCATCTTTGTATTAAAGCAATAGTACTTTCTTCTAGATTACAGTTGTTTTTAATGTTGGTGCTGTTTAAAGCTTTGTGCCAAGAGCTGCAGCCATGAGCTTGTGACCTAAACAGAGTCATTCTTGGAGAGAAACATTCTACAGAGGAACCTACAGTCTTCAATATCAAACATGGAACCTTGTGAAGACAGCTTTCACCATCAGTTTTATCCTCCTTAAACCTAGGTGCCCTTTGGAATTCTGTACGTGTGCATAAGTGTGGGAGCATATGTGCATTTAACTTCTCTTAGCACTTCATTCTTCCAAATGAAAGGCGTAAGGTTTGAGCTTTTGGGTTGCAGAGATGTGTTTCAGGTAAGGCTCCTTTAGGAAACATGTCTGGAAGCTGGTCCCGTGTGCTAGCTGGTTGTGCTTGATTGTGAAGGTGGATGAGGCACATCGGCTTGCACTGGTGAATCTGAAGAGCAGAAATTCAATTAATGGGTAGTTTTTTCTTGTTTGTTTTGATATTTATCCAGTTGATGGTCTCTCTAGCTGATGTTTTTAAGTAGCTGATTATTCACTTAAGACCCTTGTCTCCTCTTATAGAGGATCTTATGTCTCTTCTGGATGCTGACATACATTCTGCTCACCCAAGTGTCATTATTGATGCTGATGCTATGTTTTCAGAAGATATTAGTTACTTTGGTTATCCATCCTTTCGGCGCTCATCACTTTCCAGGCTAGGCTCATCCAGAGGTAATTTTGCACCCTTTTTTTTTTTTTTTTTTTTTTTCTTTGTAATAAGTAGTTTTCTGTGCAAAGCATTAGTGATGGTACACGCTGGTGGTTTAGATGCAAAAGTAGGCTGCAGTATGTTTTCAAAGATGCAGAGTAGATAAGTGAACTATTGCTCACTGTTAAAATTATTAATGACTTCTGAATACAAGCAGGTAAGTTTAAGAACCTTGATAATCATTTTAGATCTAATGGTTGATCATTGCTGTTTCAAACTGTTGTAAAACTTTTGCATGCTAAGTATATTTTAAAATGTGTAGTGCAAGTACCTACTAATTTATATATTACATTAGGACTATTTAGTTTTACTCAAAAACCAGTAACAAGTGATGACATGCAGCATTCTTAGATAGAGGAAGGTTGCTCCTTATGCTCTCTTCTTTATATGTTCTTAAAATGTCCCATGGCAGAAATTAACTTTATGGACTAAGGAGAAAGATGTCTAGGTACCAGAGAGGGAGAAGAAATCTGTATAATATTTTTGGAAGCATTTTTATAGTTGACTAGGGGCAGCTGTTCATACTTGAAAATGAACACCTTGAGCCAGTGTTAAGATGTTCTACATGTTTTTGTAAGGCATATTGCACTGGAAGATTTATAATAAGCATACAGCAACTTTTAGCTTTTTGAGCTATTACAGAAATGCCCGCAGTGTTTACAAACTGTTAATCCAACCTCTGCTGTCAGCATTTGTCTAGTACAGTTATTTTGCCTTTTGTGAACATGATATAGGATATTAATTGCCAAACAGTTAAGTGCCTGTTACAAAATTATTAGTCAAGGGTCAGCGTGTTGTTTGCTAGAAGATAGTAAGTGCAGCACTATATGGAGTATATTTGTTAGACAAACTGTTGTTTTTTGGCTTGTGTAAAAGCTTTCCCATTTGTCTAGTATAGCGAAAGACCAAAGACTTGGAGTAATTTATTGAAATTACGATACGATAATGTGGGCATCTTATACATGTAATTCCAGTCGACTTTTGTGAACATAAATTAAGTACTTAATAAGTTAAATGCATTATGTGCGTGTACAAATATTCAGCATCTGACATAACTCCTTCTAAATTCCTCCTTTTTTTTCCCCTTTCCTAAGGTTATTCTATATAAGAAGTTACCACGAATTTTATAATCCTTATTTTCCATGCATAGTTGACTGTTGGAAAGTTAGTTTGATTACCTGATTTAAAAAATTTATCTGCATGAGCGAACTGCAGAGTACTGGCTTTAGACAGTTTGTAGGCCAATTGGAGGGGAAGCCTTTTGGTAAGGAACATTTTCCTATGAGGATCCTTTTTAAAATTTGTCTGACTTGAAAAGTTTTCATTTGGTCTACTCAAAACAGATACAGTTGAATCCAGTCCCATAGAGTATTGCCTTATAGAAAAGGGGTTGGATTATCAAACATTTATACAAGAGCTTTTTTTTCTTTCCTTTTTTATGCTTGTTTTATTTAACCTTTTGAAATTATTTTTTTGGGGGAAAGTTGTTACAAAACTCTCTAATAAATACTCTTTTTTTGGTTTGCTTAAATGTATCTAACAGACAGTGCAGATATAGGGCTTTTTGTTCTTGTTGTTACTAGATTGATAAAACAATACCAAAAAATTCTGCATATTGTACTGCAAAACCTTAAATTAGCATGTTAAATGTATTTGGCTGCTTACAGTTTGAATGACAAATAAGCAACATGCTTTTGCATTTTTGTAGCACACAAACTGTAAGACTTTTTTAGCTACTATTTTTATATTTAGTGATTCTAAAGTCCATGTGCTTGAAAGGGTTAATAAATTGAATGTTGCATGTCAGGACTTCTTTATTTTTATTCTTTATGAGTAGTTATAAGTGCTGTTAGTTGCATCCTGAAGGGTCTTTACTAGAGAGTGGCTTACTTTTATCCCACTGGTGTGACCCAATTGCATACCAGTTCTCCTTCTTCCCTTAGAGAGAGACTCTGAGCTGTTGCGTGAACGTGAATCCGTTTTACGTTTGCGTGAACGAAGGTGGCTTGATGGAGCCTCGTTTGATAATGAAAGAGGCTCTACGAGTAAGGAAGGGGAGCCAAATCTGGACAAGAAGAACACGCCGGTTCAAAGCCCTGTTTCTCTAGGAGAAGACTTGCAGTGGTGGCCAGACAAGGTATGGAAAATTTTTGAACATTTTACTTGTGTGTTATACAGTAGACTTCATGTTTTCCAAATAAATACTCTTTATTTCCCAGCTGAATTTCTCAGTGAAGTGTGTGTAAGATAACATGCTAACATATGATTTATTATGCACTTAGGATCATTGTGAATAACTAATTACACCCTTATAATCCTGTCCTGCTGTTACCTCTGTTTTAATTTCTTCATGAGGTTGTTTGTTTTGTTTTGTTTTTTAAGCCACCACTGTAGATTGCAAGGCTCAGATTTCTTCCCTCCTTCCCTGGTCCCTACCTCCTTCCCTCCCTCCTCAGAGACATTAATAGGTAATAAGGAATTCATGAAGCAGCTTAAATTGTCCTTCTGTACAAGAAAGCTTTTTTTTTGGTTAGTTTTTTTTTTTTTCCAGGCATTTTCAGTTTGACTCGATGAAGCTTTTAAGAAACAGCAATGAAAGCTGGTTTGTGTTAGTCTCTCACAAAACAGGACAGCGAATAACAGAAATGTCTATTGGCAGCTACTTAAGAATCCTTTTGATTAGCTTTGGTTAGTTGAACTTCTTAGGTGATGGAAAGGTGATGGAGCCAGCTCATCCTAGAGACCATTTCTAGGCATGTCAAGGAAAAGAAGGGGATCAGGAGTAGTCAGCATGGATTCACCAAGGGGAAGTCATATGTCTGACAAACCTGATAGCCTTCTACGATGGATGGACGATCGAGAGCAGTGGATGTTGTCAAAGGCTTTTGACACAGTCTCCCATAACATCCTCATAGGAAAGCTTGGACTTTCCAGGAAAGGAAGTGTGGACTGTGTGGACTGTGAAGTGGAATGAGAACTCGCTGGATGTCAGAGCTCAGAGGGTGCTGGTGATAAATAGGGCTGAGTCTGGTTGGAGGTCTGTGGCCAGTGGTGTCCTGCAAGGGTCAGCCTGGTACTCTTCGACTTGTTCATCAGTGACTTGCATGAGGGCACAGAGTGCACCCCTGAGCAAGTTTGCAGATGACACCAGACTGGGAGGAGCGGCCGACACTCCCGAGGGTTCTGTTGCCATTCAGAGAGACCTAGACAGGATGGAGAGTTGGGCAGAGAGCAACCTCATGAGGTTCAGCAAGGACAAGTGCAGGGTCCTGCACCTGGGGAGGAATAACCCCAGGCACCAGTACAGACTAGGGGGGGACCTGCTGGAAAGCAGCTCCGCGGTGAGGTATTTGGGAGTCCTGGTTGATAACCGGTTAACCTCCAAATGAGGAAGAACTTCTTTCCTGTGTGGGTGACAGAGCCCTGGAACAGGCTGCCCAGAGAGGTTGTGGAGTCTCCTCTGGAGATTTTCAAACCACACCTGGATGCCAACCCTGTGCCATGTGCTCTGCTGGAGCAGGGGGGTTGGACTAGATGATCTCTAGAGAATATGTGATTCTGTGATTCTTAGGCTCCCTAATTCCACTTTCAAGAAAAACTTCCCCACAGAAGATCACAGAAAAATGGAATGCTAACTATATGTTGCCAGCCATCTATATCTATAGTCATTTTCTTGAGGAATTATCTACATGCCTGATAAAATGGATGAACAAAATTATTTTCCAGGGATGGAAGTGAGAGTTTGTGTTTATTGGCCAAATTTTATGATTTTTGGAGCACCTCTTCCTAGCGTTTCCTCTGTTCTTTGTTTTCAGTATCTGTGTGGTTTCTCCTTTAATGTTTGCTACTTTCTTTCCCTTTGTCTCCATTTTGTTCCTTACAAACTAAACAGCTTGAAGGGGGAAGTGAATTGGAAAGCTCGTTTCAGTTTACAGTATCCCACCTTTAACCACCATCATCACCAATCTGGTTCAAATTAAGCAAGGCTTTAGAAAAAAGAAATCTAAGAAGTGGCCTCCCAACTAGACTTTGCATGACTAAGGCATGATTTTTCTGAACCAATAACACTGACCTCTTATGTCAGGGAGAGCTGGCAGCTTTTGATCGTTTTGCTCACTTACGGGAGTAGAATGAGAGAGTCATCTAGCTTGGGTAGAGAGTTCCAGGGTTTTACCATAAAAGAACAAAATAAAAATAGCGTTTGCAGTCTAACACTCTAGTTATGCCATAGCCTCCAGTTTAAAACAGAATGTCATGTGGGAGAGGCCTTCCATCCTTTTCGAAGAGCAGACAAATGTTTCATCCTGTCTCTTGGCTGGATTTTTGTCACTGAAGTTGTGCTGCCTCTTTCTTGTCATAGCCCCATGCCAGGTGGTGGTGGTGGCTGCAGTGTTCAGCACAAATTTTACCAGGTAAATAGTGAGGGAGGTGGTTGAGCTGAGAGACCAGTTGAGACATTCTTTTCCTTTTGAAAATAGGGAAGGAGATCTCAAGGTGTTAACAGAAGAAGACAAGCTGGTGGAAAGATTAAAGTATATGAAGAATCATTGAGAAATCAAAGATTCTTGTTTGCAAGGTTTTTTTTTTTCTTTTTTTTTTTTTTTTTTTTTTTTGGTGTTTTATGGTTTTGACTTTTTGCTTTGTAAAATGGAATTGTAGCAGTCCACGGTGAAGACAAATTTGCAGATTTTGTGAGGTAGAATAAAAGCCTGACAAGAATGGATCAAACTTCTGAAAAGCTGGTGGTATTTCCAACTATATCAGCTTCACACAGAACCTGAGTCTGATGGTATTGACATGCTCCATAAATGCAGAGGTGTTCTTTTTTTTCCACCAAATATTTTAAATCAATTCTTAAAGAAGTCAAGTCAAAGAAGTAATAACCCAGCAGCTAAACAGAACATACCTATTTGGAACAAATACAGAGACTTCAGTTTGCACTGAACTATGGTCTAGCAGGAAAAATAGCCATGTTTGTTGTATTAGATAGTGGTTCTGGTATGTACAGCAAAATGCTTTTGGAAGTACTTGATACAGTTTAGTACTACTGCAGTCTCGTCACCTTTGAGCTGTCAGAAGAACCAAGAGTTTTGTCTGCAGTTCAAATGCTGAATTGTGTGCAAATATGTAACTCTTTGGTCTGAAGCCAGTATTTATAACTGAACAGACCAGACTGGTTACAGTGGTTACAGTATCAACTTTATGTTGTTCACTCATCTTCGTGCTGTTGATCTTTTGAATGGCCTTGTGGAGGTTTATGCAGCCGGGCTTCTGTTCTTTAGATCAGAGGTGCTAATGTTCTGGTAGGTGGAGGAGAATGACTTTGGTAGGTCTCTAGAATTTACCTTATGTTCCTAAGACTGTTTTTTCTTTTTTTTTTTTCTTTTTTGTTAATTTTTTTTAAGGTATTAAAAATTAACAAAATAAAAAGTCACAGTGAAATTGTACCAAAATTAATTGCTTTCCATACCTAACTTTAAGGCATTAGGCTAGCTAACTTTTGAAGATTCACTTACACTAATGAAGAGAAGTATCTGCTTAGTGTGCACTCTGTTGTAGCAGTTCTTTCTTGGAATACATAATGTTATATGTTGGAAAATAATAATTGTGATTCAGATTAGCATTACTGCTATGTGCTGGCTAATGGATGCCTCCAGAGCACAGTAACTCGCTTAGGACACTCACTGTCTTTTGAAACGTGCAGTTCCATGTGCGCAAATAAGGGAAAACTAGGTGAATATAGACTTCCAAAACTGAAAACCTTTGTTTCTATTTGAAAACTTTTGTGGCTTATTCTCCTGACTGAAGAAAATTCTCCTAACTGAAGGAACAAATAAATTACTCTTTTGTTTTTGTGTGTTTTTTTTCTTATGGTTTGACCTTGAGAGCTCAGTTTCCCAGATGTTTCTGTTAAGTTATCTAGTCATTGCATTAGTTTTTGCAGTGCAAGATAGGTGCAAATGTCTTATCAAATTCTTCAAATTCATGAGTCTAGTTTTCAATGGGAAACAGAACTTTGGAAAAGTGAGATTATAATTGTTTCCTACGTGCTGCAATATTGGTATGCTGCTAAATCCAAGAAAAGAAGGCCTGAGAGAACCAGGTGTTGAGCAAGATGAGACCGTTGAGTAAAGTGGTACTAGCTGAGTACCATATGAAAATAAAATATTTAAAAGAACAAAAATGAAACCTATAACCCATAACTGGAAGCTTGTCTGATGTGCTAGGTCCTAGTGATACACTGAAGTGACACTTTGATGCTGCATCAATGTGGAAGGCTAGGCTGCTTTTTTGTTCTGTTAAAATGTTCAGATTTTTAGAGGGTAACATTTCTTTTAAGAATATCACAGGTCAGAAATCTTCCCATCTTTAGTTACAAAAGCAGTATTTTGTTCTTAAATTACATGGAAGAAGTATTGCTTGTTGTTTGTTTGAGTATATGCTGAGTTTATGGCAAGCTCTTTTATTTTCAAGTCCAAAATTCTTCGACATTTTGAAAAAAAAAAACTTAGTAATTTCTCTTTTTTTAGTATGGGAATTTGTTACATTAAAATTTTGATGGGTAGGTTTTATTATAATGCTGACTTAAACTTCGTATTTTGGTATTTGTAGGATGGAACAAAATTTATTTCTATTGGAGCTCTGTATTCTGAACTTGTCGCCGTTAGCAGTAAAGGAGAGCTTTATCAGTGGAAGTGGAGTGAATCAGAGCCTTACAGAAATGCACAGGTACTGCATACCCTTAAATAACACCTTAAGAAGGCTTCATATGCTTCGAATATCTAAAGTATTTTTCTTGTTTTCAAAGAATCCTTCGCTGCATCATCCACGAGCCATGTTTTTGGGGTTAACCAACGAAAAGATAGTGCTCCTTTCTGCAAATAGCATTAGAGCAACTGTTGCCACTGAAAATAGCAAGGTATGACATGTGGGATGTGACTTTGCTGAATCTGATAAAGCTGTTTTTCCAGCTACATGTATTGTAGTTCAATTGTTTCTTAAGGTTTGCCAGTAGCAGAAGCTGATATTCTTCATTCACTTCTTTTTTTTTTGTTTTTTGTTCTATAGAAATACAAAAACATAACCAAAACTTATGTTTTATGAAAATACAAGAGTTTAAAAAACAGAGAAAACATGAATAGAAAAATTGATAATACTTAGATTTGCAGCAGATTTGGAGCTGAAACAGTGAAGGGATATGTGTTCTACTGGGTTATATGAAATGCTTGATTGTTTCACTAGAATCTGACCCTGGTTTGGAATAGAGAAGTCCGTTCATGTTCTGGGTGTAATTACTGAAAATCTAATGGTATTGAAGTTTTCAGTACTGTGGAGGTATTTATGTAAGCTTTTCTGGCCAGTCAGGAGTCAACTTGAAACTGTGCAGTATTTGATTTTATAAAATGTATGTACTTGTTGCAATGCTGTAGAACATCTCTCTGTTTTGTCACTTCCTTTGTCTGGACTGGAAAAAAGGAAAAATGCCTCAAAAGCTCAGTTCTAGGGGAAGAAGATGTGGTGTGGGATAATGTCATACATGGGATTACTGAAGTATGCAAAATGTATTTTTTTTCTTTCAAAAATAGTAAACGTTACATTAAACTTAAAGGTGCAACTCTTTGTTTTCCTCTACCTCTTCTTTTTTTTTTTTTTTCCCCACTACTCTTGCCTGCCCTTCCTGTTCTTTAGGTTGCTACCTGGGTTGATGAAACCTTAAGCTCAGTAGCTTCTAAATTAGAGCACACTGCACAGACGTACTCAGAGCTTCAGGGAGAGCGCATCGTTTCTTTACATTGTTGTGCTCTTTATACATGTGCTCAGCTAGAGAACAACTTGTATTGGTGGTAAGTAAATTTTGGGTTTGCGATGTAGTTTTATTTGATATCTTCATGTGTGTGAGCTTAGGTACCCATTTAAAAGTTTCTTTATACTGTTTCTTTGGTCCTAAGCAATTTGAATCTTTAAGAGAACAAAGTTATCTATAGAAGGTCCTCGTATGATTAGATATTCAATTCTAAGGTTACTTTGTGAAACAGTGCAGTATATTTTAAGCCTTTCAGACCTTTTGCAAATTTTAAGTATGGCATAAACATAACCAGCTGTGAAGTCCCCATTCTGCTCTTGGGGTCTGATCTGCTGGTTTAATTACTTACAAAATCTGAAATGTTAGGCTTAATCGTCAAACTTTTATGATAGAATGTTCTGTGTTCACAAAAAAAAAATCAAAAATAACACTGCCAAAAGAGCTCCAAAGTGCATACCTAACTTGAGTGAATTTATTATCATTAATGTGTTGTTAGTGTGCATTGTTTTTTTTTTTTTTTTTTTTTTTTTTTTTTTTTTTTGACGTTGGGATTTGTTGTGCTCATATGTAACAGAAAAAACTCAAGTAGCTTTTAGGTATGGATGGGTTAAATATTTGGTGTTGAGTTGGAAATCTTAGCATTGAATTACCTCAGTGAAATGGCCTTTCTCCTTGTATTCTGATTGATGTAGATAGCAGCTTCTGCTACTATTGACACTTAGGTGGGATGGTCTTTAATATCCTGAATGGGTCTGGAGTCTTGTAGGAGACTGGAGGACAAGTCAAGTTCTGCTTGTCCTGAGGGAAGCTTTTGAATAAAAACATCTAACTTTAGAAGTGGCTGACTAAAACATGAAGTCTTGAAATCTTACACTGTCAAAATCAAAAATCAATTAAGAGGATTTAAACACGTGTTTAAATGCTGTTGTCAGCCAAACTGAATGGAGCCAGGTACAAAAGAATTTTTTTTTTTTTTTTCTCTCCTCTCTCCCCTCCTTCGCCCGTAATAGTTTAAATTTCTCAATGGATCTTGGAGTCCTTGAGCCATGTCCGCTAAGAGAAAGTAAGGCCTTTGGCAGGTGGGGCTTTTCACCTTTAAAAGTGAAAAGGTTTATCCTGGGCCGTAGTGAAGATAAGACAGCAACCTCTGGAAATTGCCATTAATCATAGCAAAGCTGTTAGCTCATTCATAGGGGGCCACTGCCCAACTTCAGCTCTGTATGGAACATGTCAACTCAGACAGGTCTGGAGGCATTTTGAACTGGAATGAAAGTCATCGGTTGGCAGGGACATTTCTTCTGCACTCTCCCCCTTTGTTGTTGTCCTTCTTATAAATTAGAAAGTTGAGATGAATTCTGGAAGGTGGGGGTGGATATGGAAAAAAATATCACTTCTGCAGTGATTTGAGATTTTGGAAAAGGTCTTATGGAGTGCTTTGTATTTAAACATGACTGTATTAAACAGGATAAATTGTTCAAGGATATAACACAGCGCTTCTTTGATAGCCTTTTGATAATATTATGTGTTTTTCCACAGGGGAGTAGTTCCTTTCAGCCAAAGGAAGAAAATGCTAGAAAAGGCCAGAGCAAAAAATAAAAAGCCCAAATCTAGTGCTGGTATCTCCTCAATGCCAAACATAACTGTTGGAACACAGGCAAGTTCAGCTGTCATATTTGACACATTTATAGTGCTGTATGATGAACCTACAGTCTGTTTTTAAACAAACAAAATAGAGTGGCATTTCAGATTTCTTTCCTATTATGCACAAAAGTTCTATAATTTGGAATTAAGATACTATATTTTAATTATATGACTGTAAAATGATGTATTCTGCTAGTGCATATTTTTAGCCTTATTAATGTTATCGTTGTAAACACGGAGGAAAAAACGGCACCTACGGAAATAATAAGTTCTAATTTCTCTGCATCTTTCTTACCTGTTCTGTACTTTGAAGGTATAAAAGTATAGACATGTTATGCTTAAAAGAGCATTTAGCTTCGTAAATGACCTTGCATTTAATTGTCTGCATGATTAGGGTCTGTGATTGATTCATGCAGGGCTATAGGCATTTGGTTTTAATTTTTTACCCCCCAAAATATTAATAGCTGAAGCAGAACTTTGTTTCTTCTCGTAATGATTACGAGAACTGGTGTGAGCTGAAGCAATTGGTTCCCAGTCCATTCTATTCTGCTCTGGGATGATTTGTTCCTTTTTGAGCTGAACCCCTCTTGCACTTCTAAAGCCGTTGTTTTCAGCTGCCAGTTGTACAACAGCCCCTTTCTTCTAACAAAGTGCACAGGACATCACACTGACTTTCCTGGTCACCCAGTTGCATAGGTTTTAATTTCTGTTTTTTGACTGATAAATATGTTCCTAAGAAAATGCATGTGTATATGACTTTCCTCACTATGATCCACTGTTCTCATGGAAATAAATACTTTTATCTTTAGGTGTGTTTAAGAAATAACCCCCTCTATCATGCTGGAGCAGTTGCTTTTTCAATCAGTGCTGGAATTCCTAAAGTGGGTGTCTTAATGGAATCCGTTTGGAACATGAATGATAGCTGCCGATTTCAGCTTCGGTCACCAGAGAGCTTGAAAAACCTGGAGAAAGTCAGCAAAACTACTGAGGCCAAGTAAGTGTGCTAAAGGGAGAGACACCCTTGCACGTGCACACAGAGCCCTTGTTTAACATTTTGTTTGTTTGTTTTGTTTGATTATAAAGGAAGAAAGGTCTTATTGACTTAAACGTTTTGATACCTCATAGTCTCTTCATTGTAAGTTCTGCTAAATGTGCAGAAATGCTTACTGCAAGGAAGGTGTCTCAGTTGTCTGAAATAACTAGGCAAATATGAAGGTACAAGAGGAATACTAGGTTAAGACGTAAGTGTTCTTGCCCTTCACTCTCAGGAAGTATTTCAAAATGTTTCCAAGATCTCATATTTGGGTACACTGAGAGTGGTTTTGTTCATGAAAATAAGTGCTTTTAAGCCCTTCATGGTGTTGTGAGACATCTTTCAGCCTGTCCATACTTTGAATAAAATCATTTGGATTGGCAATTGTCATTTAAATTTTTCTGTAAAGGTTCAAGTTTACTTATTTCAGAACTTCAGATGACTATATAAAACTAAGAATTCTTTTTGCCACATCTGAGAATATTTGTACCCTGTATTGTTATATTTATGCTTAGTAATGTTAAGTTAATTCCTGATTAAGAAGCACAGCACTAGTCAGAATATGAAATGTATTGCTTTGGGTAGGGCGTTTTGTTCAAAAGTGTGAAATTATTTAATTAAAGTATTTGCTGAAAAATATACTTGGATTATTACAAAAATCATTATGTGGAACGTGGCTGGTTTCCTGGACATAGTGACAGTCTGACTGTTGTTGTCATGAAAGAGACTTCACCTTCTTGTTTCTTTGTCTTAGTAACACTTCTTGTTGTAGGCCTGAGAGCAAACAGGAACCAGTGAAAACAGAGATGGGTCCTCCTCCATCCCCGGCTTCCACCTGTAGCGATGCATCCTCCATAGCAAGCAGCGCATCGATGCCATACAGTAAGTCATGTAAATAGCTCATAGTAGTGAGAGATTTGTGCAGTTAAGATGTTTATTAAATAACAGTTGTAGAAAGATAAGGCATTAATTTCAGAAATTGGAGAAAAGTAAAAATCCTTTTTGTCTTTTCACAATTAACAACCATATATATATGAAAGAACTTAAATGTATTAGCATAAATAATGACTACTTGAGGTAAGGTGTAATTAAGTAGACATAATAGTTTTTTTCAAAATAAGAAGGTGATTTACAGAAAGACAGAAGACAAAGTTGTTTTTTATGTCTAATTGGAATGCCAAAGTGAGCCTGTTTAGGATCCAGATATTGAACCTGCTTAGGAAAATTCCTTTACAGATTTAGATGCTCTTGCACAATTTACCTCGGAAGTGAACTTCAGAGGTGCAAAACTGTAGCTGGTCATCCTTATTACACAAAAATGTCTAAAACCAAACAATCTTTACTAGGCATGTATGAGTAGTTGGGAAAGTTTTTATAGTGCAAGTTGGTTTTCAGGACCTGAAATTCTGTGTCCTGAGCCCTGAGTCAATGTAATTGACTTCTGATGCATCTTTCTTGTTTGTTTGTTTGTTTGTTTGTTTTTGTCCTCCATTTAAACGCGTACATCTTATAAAGGGTTTATTACAATACCATCATTTGAAGGAATCTTCTCTGTGGCCCTGTAGCTTCTAGTTGTTCACATGCTGCAGTTTTAAAAACTGTTCAACTAGAGAATCAAATGGCCTCATACAAAGATTGAGAATCTCTTATGCTCAGATCTGCAGTACTGATTTATAGTATTAGTAGAATCTTCTGTTATTGATGCCTTCTGTTTTGTAGCTCTTTAAACTGTAAGTATCCTATGACTATAACTTTGCTTGGCATTTTGAACTGCTGTTTGAAGTTAGTGTTACAATTGGCTGAAAAAAGTGGGTTTTTTTTCTTTAATCATGTTGATAATACTACACTAGAGAAACTCATTTCAGGAAATTAAAGTTTTTGTCATAGTTAATTTAGCCGAGTTATGAATTATTTTTTGATCCTGAGCTTACTCTAGTTCCTACTTGGATAATGTCTTGGAAACAAATCTTAACTATATTGCAATTACTGAGAGTCCAATGCTATTGCAATTACTATGAGTCTATGCTGTTGTTTTAGAAATTCATCAAAAATGCATAGGTTACTGGACAGGCAGACTTTTGCATAGGGCTATAAAGTGCTCTTCAGCAGTGGTGAATGCAGGATGTTACAATCTCAGTCTTGTAGAATAAATGAGTGCTGCAAAATGACATGTATTCTAATTACATTGTATAATGACTTTCTTTAGCCATGTTTTTCTTTTTTTTAATATATAGTTTTAATGTCATTAAAGATATCTTTGTTCCTGTGATTAAAAAGTCCTGGTGCTAATTTAATAGAAAAATGTGAAAGTGGCATGATACACTGTTACATATCTTTGACTTAGGTGGTTTAAAAAGATTCTTGTTAACTTCTGTCATTAATTTTAGATTTGAATAATGAAACTCTCCTTTTAGGGGAAAGGTTTGATGTTTACTTTTTTTTTTTCAAGTTTTTATTTATTTATTTATTTTTGTGTCAGAACGACGACGATCTACTCCTGCCCCAAAAGAGGAGGAGAAAGTGAATGAAGAGCAGTGGTCCCTGAGGGAAGTTGTGTTCGTAGAGGACGTTAAGAATGTTCCTGTTGGCAAGGTTTGTCTAAAATGTTCTGTCCCACTATCTTAAAGATAGATTTTTTTTTTTTTCCATGTAGATAATCTCACTGATTAAGTGTGCTGCATACTTTGTGCTGTACGCTTTGAACTTTGTATATAGCAAACCTTAAACCGTTAGTTTAGGGTGATACCTGAGAATGTCTTCTGCTTCTACCTGTATGACCCCTTTTGCAGATTTTTACTTGTGCACAACAAAATGATAGCAATCAACTGAATATGTTTTGGCAAACAAAACAAAAAAAATGCTGAAAATTGAAAGTAACTTTCCTGTCCTTAAAAATGTAACTAAGTGTTTTGATGTCACATTTTAAAAAAATAATTCATCGGGGATTGCAGCAACAACTACCACATTTGTCCTGTTAGACTGGAAGGTGGGTTATATGTATTGTGACTTTCAAATACCAGCTGAGCTAATTCTTGAGAGAATCTTGCAATCAAAGAACAGGAATATTTTGATAAGGTATAGGTAATGTGCTTACTGTAGAGTATTTGATTTTTTTTCTATTAATATGACAATAGATGTATTTAATTTCACTAATACAAAAATCTATTTGCTCCTTGTGATCATGATTTTCTCTCTAGTAAAGCCTTCACTGTGACTGAGTGCCACAGAGGAAAATGAACTTTTTTCGTGTTTAATTTCTCCTTCTCTATTGTGTGATATCAGGAAGGATTAGGTCATCAAGACAGTTCTTTGTCCCTGCACCAGAGAAGACTTGTAGACAACTCTTCAAAAATAGGAATGGCAACAGAAATTTTCTGTGAAATGAAAAGGTTGGGTTGGTTTCTACTTGGTTCATGGAAGATTTACAAACACAAGAAGCAAACAAAAAAATCTTCCAAGGGAGGAGACTCACAATGATTTTTCACTATCTTATTTAGGTCGTTTCTGTAGAAGAAGGTATGAAAAAACTTAATTTGACAAAACAGATACCTATAAGCAAGGTTTTGAGATCTAGCTGATGTCACTGTCTTCCACTTTTACCAGCTGAGACCAGCTTGAGGACAAGCAAGGTTGCCTTTATCTGTCCTTCCCCTTTTCAGAACAGGGGAACGACATAGATTTGCATGCAGTTTTTGCATACAGTTGTAATGGTGTCTTGCTTAGTGGGCAGCATTGGGAACAAACACTCTAATAAATATAGATGAGTTTAAGTTTTGGTATACTAATATTTTTCACTAAGTACACTGAAGGGCTAAAAACATTGTCTTCTGAATAGAATTACTAGTTCTGGTCTATTTTGTATCAGTCATGTAAGGCCAAGGTGTATTTTGTTATTGATGATCATAAAGTATGGTATACTTTTCCAATGCTGTGTATTATCATTTGCATTTTTCCTGTTACAAATTTGCAATGCTTTGTTACCTTCCAAGTATAAACAGAATCCAGCACAGAGTAAAAATGAATTGCCTAATGATGTCCAGATTGGGACAGAAATACAGTTTTTATGTATTCTATATATTTTTATACATTCTGTTTGTAGTTTGGTTCAGTTCTGCTATGATATGGGAAGGGTTTAACATTGCAGTCTGCAGAGAGGACACTGTTCACAGTGCTTTCTCACAGACCTTCAGAACAGCTAATGTTGTTTGTTGTGAAACAGTTAGTGATTTAGCTTTTTTGTGCTGAATTAGAAAGATAATCTGACTCCCATACAATCTGAACTGTTATTGTTTGTGTAAGTAATTGAGTGTGTTGAGATGTTCAGATTGCAAAAACAGTCAAATGGATTTGGGCTTTTGTAAGTGTCCTGGCTTAAGGAGTCCACCAGTCCTTTTAGAGAACGCTTCTCGATATCTTCATCTGGTTTTCCACGGGCTTTTGTTTACTGAATGACTTTATGAAAACTCATGTTTCTCACTATAGATTGCTTTTGTAGCTGGACAAGTCTGCGTATGAATATACTACTTCCCATGTAACCTGGGAGTTTGTTACCTTTGGCATCTCAGAAAATTGGCTTGGAAGTGCTGCTCTGAGTTTTAAGTACTTGATGCTACAAGGCATTGTATTAAAAGCATAATACTTAGTTTACCTCAGATCGCTGTCATTAAGTAAAATAGTGGTTGAGGACATGAATAATGGGACTTCTTCGAGAAATACTGAGTGCTAATTTGTCAGATATACTTTGATCACAGCATAAAGTGAATTGTACTAAAATAATCCTTCTTAGAGTTCAAAAATCTTGCTTTACATAATGGTTCAGGTTTGAAAATGTAAATGAAGGAGCAAAAAATTGATTGCTCTTTTCTTAACTTTAGCAGGAGCATCTGAAAATCTGTAGGTTTATATCCTGTAGAATAAAGTGAAATTGCCATAAGATTCCATCAAAATGTTTGCCCCCTTTTAAAAGTATTTTCTTAGTACACAAAATGTCAGCTAATGCTTCAGGATGGAAGCTTCAAGTTCTTCAAACTTTAGAGTTCAGTCTGTATCTCTAAAATAACTTTATGTCTGGAAAGATTGTGTTCCTCTGATCTTGGGTGCGTGTGAAAACTTTATGAAGACTCCAGAAGGTGCTTAGTTAAGATTCTTCCTAGGACAAATATTAAAGGTGTGTTTGTGAAGCAAGTAGATGGCCTCAAGTTTTAACATACTGGTTTTCTCTTTGGACTGGTCCTTGGGCTGACCTATTAACAGTCCTGCACTGCGTTCCAGAGTCAGGGCTTGTGATAATTCGGTTAATTATATTTGGTGCCAAAGGAACAAATGCCCAGTGTGTGGTGAAAATGCAAGAATTCTTGCATTGGTCTATTCTTGAAAGAAAGCAAGAAGGCAGAAGAGTGTATCAGATAAAATCTTGGCATTTAGTTGTCTTTTTCCTTGAAGTGTGTTCTTTTCTGATCTGATTTCACTTTAATTGTGTTCCTGGACTCGGGACAAAACCAAGTCTTTATTAGATGGACTTGATGATTGGTGATTGTCAACTAATAAGCTATAGAAGATTGTCAAACTAGTGAAAGACTGATCGAGTGGAAAAGCCTGGCATTTATCTCTTCTGTTATTTGCGCTGGTATAAACAGGCCCACTGGTCTGAGAAATGTGATGAAAACCTCTTCTTCCAGCGTAGCTTAGGCAAGGGTGGGGCTGAAGGAAGGTGTCCTTGCTGTTCACAGACACTGAAGGGCTAGAAGCTGGTTGTATCCATCCCATGTGATTTGGGATATCTACCAACTGACATTAGCTTCTGGTTTTCTTGTTCTGGAATGACTTTAAAATGGTATCTGGAACCACTGTTAGAAAAAAAAGGGTAGGGGACCTGGGTTGGAGCTGCTTTTTTCTTGTTCTTTGGCAGCTGCGGTTCGTTTTGGTCTGAGGCTTCCATTGGCAGTGTCCAAGGCCTCCCCAAACTGCTTCTGTTCATCAGAGTTATCCTGGATCAGGTGAGACTTCCATATCTTACCAATTTTGCAGTTTCTATACCCGGAAATCTTATCCAGTCCTATGGATTTTGTGTAACACAAGTTGAATTAAATGGTGTATGTTCCTTAACTTGTACTCTGGAATATATGTTTTAGTCAGTCACTTAAACTTTTGATTTTTGATTTCCTTTCTGTCCGAGTGTGAAGCTTTCCAGTCGGAAGGACTTGAAAGAGCTCAAGGCAGATGCAGTACTAGAAAAACTCTAAGATCTTGTAGGAGTCTAGTTTTAATCCTTTGAAGCTGAATACATTTTAAGATTGTCAGTATTTCGTTGGAAATGCTCTTTCTACTTTGAGAGGAGAGGTAGAAATGTTTTCTGGTATTAAAATTATTTCCATTCTAGCTAGCAGAAAAAGAGAAAGTGAGCATAGATTTTTCTTGGTCTTCTGCTGCCATGTCTTGAGAGGTAATATGGTGATTCCGGATAGGGAAAAATTCTACAGATTATCAGTAGACCTAATCAAGCTTAATTTTGAAATGTTCAAATACTGGTAGTCATCTTTGTTTTTAAGAGGATAGTCAGTCCATCATTAATGTGATTTTGGACAGAGAACCCTAAGAGGAGGCGTTGGAAGAGAAGCAGAGCTAAGGTCTTGTCTCCATTCGATTTTTGAAGAAATAACTTCTGTTGAAAGCTTTCTGCCCATCAGCGTGTCTTTTTCATTTGGCTTTTGCATGATGCCCTAAAGGAATATGGCTATGAACAGATAGTAAAGGTAGAAGAAATAATGAGTATGTTCATCTTTGTTACTTCTGTTATCTGTACGTATTTTTTTTCCCCTTCTACTAAAATGAAAGATCAGATCCAGTTATACTATAAGTAAAAAAGTGAATAAAAAGAGATATTTTTCTTTAGGAGAAACTGACTTTAACATTTTTTCCCCCGTTCTTTTAATGTGGTCCTTACAAGGCAGATGTTTGTGCATAGTTGTGTAAAATACTTGTTTCTAATTGAAAGTTTTAGAAAGTGCACAGATGGTGAGAATTTGCATAGCAATATGAACAGGGTGAGCACGTGGGTTCTATAAGCTGATGTATATAAATCCTTTAAGCTCAGTGTTGTATTTTGTTCTGGTTAATGTGCTTTTCAGTGAATATAGACTTGTGGCTCAGTTCAGCTAGAGGAATGTTAATGCTCATTTATCTTAAGTTAGTGGCAGTCCATTGAAATACATCTTTGCCTGTCTGTCTGTTCTCTGCAGTTGCTATCAAATTTCTATTTAAGTTCTTTGTTGCTTCCGTATACATGGAGAAATTATTTGTATTTTTTTTGCAGACAACCAGTAACTGTAGTACTAAGTGTTAAACTGAAGAAATTAATTTTAATTATTGTATGAAGACACAATTTCCTTCTCAAATAAAATTTTAATAAACATATTTTCCAGTTTTCAAAGATGAACTCTAAATGATCTTAAAAAGAAAAATAGCCGCAAATGAAACCAACTCTAGCATGTGCATCTTAAAAGATTGAGCCTTTATTTTATTTTATTTTTTATTTTTTTGAACATGTGAAAAGAATTTAAATGGTTGCACAAAAGCAGCCAGAAAGCTTGTGAAAAAAGCTTTGACTTGGAGGTAATTTGCCTTCACCACTTCCTCCTGCAAACTGTTTATAAACTTGAAGCTTTATGAAGGACGGTTTTTAGGTCCTGTTAGACATTGACTATTTAGAATCATCTGTTTTCAGAAGAGACCCAGATGTAAAAGGCTTTTTCAGCAGCTTTTAGTCACTTAAAAGAGCTGCAAGTCACACTGGGAGTTGATGGTTCAGCCATCAACATGTGATTGATCTTACAGCCTTGGAAAAAAAAATGTGATTGTACCTTGATTGAATTACTTTGACCATTGATTTTGACCGTTGATTTTGACCATTGATTGATTATTTTGAATGATTTTTCTCAAGAATATTATCTTGTAAGCCTCATATCAAATCTGTATATTCTAGATAAAAGTTAATGTTTGTGAATCTTTTGTGTAGGCATCAGTCTGGAAACTTTCTGGCAGCCTCTTCTAGCTATTGGTCGCTGGGAGCTCTGCTGCAAAGCGCCAGCGCTTGAGAAGCAAGTGCTCTGCTTCCTTGCGCAGCCAGGGCCCCTTGGCACAGAGGGCCTTCTGCACCTGGCAGGACCTTCTTTCTGTAGAGGATTTGAAAGGCTGCAGCTAGCTGGAGAAGTTGGGAGCAAACGGAAATGTCTGAATGGTTGTTACCTATTGCATCTTGAAGACTTAACACCTGCTTTTTGTTATGGAACACTTTATTTTTATTTTATTTTATTTTTATTTTTATTTTATTTTTATTTTATTTTTATTTTATTTTTATTTTTATTTTATTTTTATTTTATTTTTATTTTA
>JAUBNY010000084.1:1013922-1039975 GCA_032275445.1 Crypturellus soui | reverse complement strand
CCGGCCCCGCGCCCGGCCCGGAGCGGAGCCCCCGCGGCCTCGGGGCCGGAGCGGAGGGACAGGGCGGCCGCGCCGGCGTCCCCCGCCTCACCCTGCTCTTCTCCCCCGGACCTCGCCCGGGGCCTGCGCGGAAGCACCGCGTTGTGGTTCGAGCCCCAGTGGCTCCGGCCGCGCTGGCAGCTCCTGCTTCCTCCTCTCGCATCTGCCGCTCGCGGCTGCTGCAGACACGGCCCCGGGGCAGCAGCCGGCTCCAAGGCGGTCCGAGCACCTCTGAGAGGGCCCTATGGTCAAGCCGCCGTCCCTGGGGGGGTCCCGACCCCCCGGGGAGCCCCTTTCACATCCTCCCGGCCCTGGGCACGGCCTGGCAGGGAGGGCCGTGTCACCGGGGCGTCTCCGCGGGGAGCAGCGCCGCAGCCCGGAGGCAGCAGCTGGTGATGGGATTTAAGCGAGGCCCTGACTTAGTCTCCACAACCTGTGCAGGTTTTTGGCGCTCTCAGTGCTCTCCTAGGGCACCAGATCCAAGCAGGGACTCCCAGGCTTCACCCGCAGGTTATATAAGCACGGGGAGCTCTTCTGCAGTTGCAGCCCTCCAGCTGTGATAGTGACTCTGCTTGCAGGGCTGGGTGCTGCAGTTAAAAAGCAACAGACACATCAAGAAAAGCATAAAGACAATGCCCTTGTAATCTCCTTTACCAGCATACTGGAGCTGCGGTTTCCTCGCTTGGCCTATGCTGTTTACCCAGAGAAGCCTCTGCAACTATCACATCTGCTTGGCCCTCCAGCCAGGCCAGGAGCAGGAAGGTTCTGTCCAACAGCAGCTTTGGCATCTTTACCCTGCAGGGGTGAAACTCCCCAAGCTCCTCTAAAAATAAAGCACACGAGGATCGCACAGGGCCCAGCACGAAACAGCCTCCGCAGCCTGCGCTGGGTCTTGCATCCAGTTTGAGCTGCGCTGGATGAGACCTTCCAGCGCCTCTTCTGCAGCAGGAGAGGGTCCCTCGAGCTGCAGCCCTGCGCCCACCGCTCCGCAGCCCGATGAAGTTAGGGCTCCCCGCTGGAGGGTAAACTTGCTGCAGCAGTAACACAGAACACGGCTTTGTCCCAGTAATGACACAGAGGGGCTTTACTGGCATCAGGACCCTCACAAGGGATAGCTACAGGACAGTAAAACCAGCAACTTAATCAACCTCTACTCTTTTTTTTTTTCAGGCAGTTGAAGCTTTAGCGATCCTCCCCCATGAAGTGGAAGGCCCTGATAAGAGCTGTTTTGCACTGGATACACAGTGTGTTTTAGCATTCAACTGTAGGATTTAGATAGAAAGTGGCAGGCCCATGGCAGGGCTCCACACAAGCTTTTCTAGTGCTCCCACTTGGGAGTCTGGAGCAGGAAGGCTGCAGGGAGCGCTGGGCGCTCAGCGCTGTGCGGGATGCGGGCAGGGGCTCCTAGAAGAGCCTAGGCTTTGCTAAGACCAAGAATGTCACCTAAGCAGCGGCCTCATGTTCAGGTGGGGACAGCGGGGAACTGTGAGCCTGAGGAGGGAGCACGGTGACGCTCCTTGCACCAAGCACGGGGACAGGTCGTGCTACACAGAACAGTAGGATGATCTTAAAGACAGCCCCACCATATCTGTGTCTTGCAGAGGACATAGCAACGTCGCTTCTCCTCTCAGACCTTTCTTCCCTGCAGTGCTGAGCGGTTGTAGAACGCTCCTTGCGAGCAAAGTCCTCACATGCTGTTTTAGCAGACTGCTGCCACCACAGCCCTGACTCTAAGCTAGGCCTCTGGGAGTTGTTCCTTCCCAGAAGATTGTACCTGGCTCTTGCCTCGCTGCTTAAAGCCAACAAGAGTAATTAGCACGTCTCGCTGCAGGGCAGGAGCACCTCTATCCTCAATCCCACGCCTGCGAAGGAGCTGTTAACTCAGGATCCTACAGCAACTGGGAGCAGGACGCGCTCGGGTGACTAAGTGCTGAGCTTGTCAGACACGTGGGCATCTGACACCGGCATCTGTCAGGAGCTGCAGCTGGGAGGGGCGCCAGGCACCTGGGCTGGGCCGGCGCCAGCACCTCTTCCAGCATCGCCACTTCCTCTCTGAGCCCAGGCCACAGAGGAGGCTGGAGGATGTTGTCTCTTCCTTCACGCTCAAATCTCTCTTTCCTAAGCCTAAAATCAGGTAAACAGGATGTTACTTCAAGCCCTGTACAAAAAAAAAAAAAAAGAAAAAAAAACATAAAACCCACCCCATAATCCCACTTTGGATTACCCGAAAAGAGCAGAGGTACCATAGTCATGTGGCTGCTGGGCAACAACAGACAACTGCATCTTCCTAGACCACTTAAAAGTTGATTTTAGTCTTTTGTTGTTTTGTTTCACCATGTTCTCCGTTACATTTGTATCAAACTGACATAGCTATGACTGAGAGTACAAAAATAACGTATTTTCAGAAGCTAATGCTCTCCAGGACGGAGAGGTGATAAAGCAGCAACCATGTATTACATTTTACAAGAAAACTTTCACTAGTTAGATATAAATTCAGAACTGACTTTGTAACCTCCTGTATATTTAAACATAAACCTTCTGTTTATGTCCATATATCTGTATTACAACACTATAGCTTTGTGTAGCTTTTAAACTTCTAAGCTAAACTTCTTGTTAAACTTCTAAGACCCTTTCTTGCAGTGTTTCCTATAAAACAAAAGCTTTTTTTGTAGCTGGCATGTAGAAAAAAAGTATTTTAAACTTGAATGCTTTTGAGTCAGGCATAATCTCAATCTAAAAAAGTCACTGCAGACAGAATCCCACACAGAGATAGGTGTTTATTTAAACAAATCACAGACTGTACAGGATAATCATGAAGTTGTTTAGCATGCGCAGTCCCAGATCATCTTTATCACAACAAATGGCAGAGTACACTCATACTGAGGGGAGATAAAATCCCAAGTCAAGGTCAGCGCAAGCGACTCTTGCAGATAAGTCTGAGACAGAGGAGGAATAAGGGACATACTAAGTGTACTGCAAAGGAAGTTTTTAATTAGAAAAAGTTAAATGAAGCTGCAAACACTGCAGTTAGATTATATCCTTGATCAGTACAAGCCCCTTCTACAAAGATGGATCTAATCTAACCTGGGCATGACCTCAATGCCGCTTCGCCGGGGAATTCAACAGAGAGCAAAGATGGACACCAGCACTCTAGCAAAGCACAGATCACTAGGAGACTGCTGCGGTCACGTATTGGGTCACCGCTTTTACACAGCTTTCAGGCCTTATTAACTCCCCTTCTCCCATTAGCCATCCAAACACTGGGTTCAGTCTCTTTCCAAGCTAGAGTCTGCATGTGATCAATTAATATTACTACAGCTTGTCACAGCAGCCCCGGAGGGCTGCGGGACTCGCGTGGTTGGGGTTACACAGGCGGCAGGGCAGCCAGATCGTGTCTCTGCGCTCTGCAGCTCCTATTTCTTTCTGCCTCCTCTTTCCTTGAGCGCCAGGTGGATGAGTGAGCCGCTCGTCATGTTGTAATACGCCAGAGAGTTTGAATCTTTGATGAAGATGCCCTGAGGAAGGAGAGGGAAAAAAAGAAGTCACAACAGAAATGTTAATGGCCCTCTTGCCCCCTGCCTTCACAGCCCCCACCATGGACACGGCCCTGTAAGACTCTGCAGTCTCCAAAAGCAAAACCCTGCAGAGATCTCAGAAGACTGGCACTGGTGGAAGGGGTATTACTAAAGCACAAACAGCCAGTGTATATCCCTACACACACAGGGCTGGTGGCCACCACTACAAATAAAGCTATTTAGGGTTTGGGGTTTTTTTTTTTCCCCACCTTCCCCCTCCCCCTCTTAAAAACACCATTAAGCTGCATTTGTTGCTAAGGATCCCCAGGCTGGGGAGGCAAGAGCACAAAGTACACCGCTTAGGTAGTAGGTTGGGTATGTGCAGACACAGGACTAGAAGTTCTTCACAAGAAACTGGGGCCTCTCCAACAGCTTCAATCACAGGAGGAAGAGGCAGCAAAACCTTTTCCTTCTGTGTTTTGGGAAAACCCTTCAGAGCCACCAGGGCTTCAGGGTACTCCCACCCACTTTCCAGAGCACACACCACAAGGAATTGCTTTATTTAATGTGAAAACAAGCAAACAAGCAAGCAAAAAGCTTTTCACAATAGAGTTGTGATGAAGAGCTTGCCTTGGTGAGCAACAGGCACTATTATCCTGCTAGCACTTACACAGACAATGTAACAGCCTTTGTTTGCAGTAGTCTGATTTCAGAGAAAGCCACCAGGCCTCCAAGGCCTCATGTGCAACAGAAACATGAACATCTACCTATTACCTTGATGCGACCTATTACAGGTTCTCCTTGGTAACATATGGTGCAATACCACAGCCAAAAGTGCTGTGCCAGCAGGAAAACCACTCCCCTCTGCTTTCCCTGCCACCAAAGTGGGTGCATTTGTGATTTTCCGTGCTTTCTTTAAAGAAAAAGTCAGTATTTCTGCAACAAAGCACTGAAAGCAGCATTCAAAGGGCTTACACCCACCTCATACTGCAGCTTTTGCTTCCCAGCCGGCATCCCTGTGGCCTCATGTATCTTAACCTTTATAACAGACACCTAGGAAGAATCAAAGAGGCCTCAGTCAGGCCTGTTTTGTACAAGCAGCTCCCCCAGCCACATAACTTCCCCTCGTCACGAGGCCGCAGCAGAGGGAGCACCCAGAGTTTTACAGCTTCAGTCATGCAGTTCAACCGCTGCTCCCAGAGCAACGACACTCTACAACAGCGGGTAAAGGCTGGGTTAATAAACAACATACCTGGTCTGAAAGCGGGAGGGTGAACACCAGGACTTGGCCGTTCAGCTTCCATTCAGTCTTGTCCTGCATGTTGGGAACCTGGACTTTGACTGTGACTGGACCCTAGAAGAAAACAAAGGTAACACGTCTCACAGGCAAGGCAAGTGAGGATCTTGATAACACAGCAGCAGATAAGTTATTTACAGATGTTTCTGACACTATCATGTCTTATATAGAAACATCTTTGCTTTCAGTGCTAAGAAAGCCACTGAACAGCTACCAAAATAACACAGTTAGCTGAATTTCTCCTACTAGTCCTTGTCATTCACTAAGAGCCCATATGCTACTAACAGCAAAGTTCTTACATTCAGCATTACCCGAACAGCGCAAATAAAACAAAGCATTAAGCAGCAGACAGCTTCGCTCTGCACGTGACTGGGAAGACATTATTCCCTCCCTTAAAGGATTTAAAATTCAATCCAGGAGGAAGGCAATATTCAGGAAGGAATTCACTCTAACGTTCAGTTCACAATACTAAGGAATATAGCTCGTTGTCATGCTAACGTGTTGACATTGAGGTATTAAATCTCCCTGCATCTGCAGCTCAGCAGTCTCTTGATTAAAAGCCGATTAGCAGCTTGAGCTCTTCTTTACATTGAAATGAACCCACTTCTTACTGTCCTTAATTACTGTACAGAAAAGCACCACCTCACTAAGCCGCTGTACGCAGCATTGCTCTCTTTCCAGTAAGATATAAAGTAACTCAATGTTCTCAGGAATGACAGGAGGAAGGAGCCCTCTCTAGGGAAGTCGCATTCTCTTTGCATGCCAGCTCCTCTGCACATCAGGCCCTTGATTTCACATCCTCTTTAGGCACAGGAAGCTTCTGCAGGGTCAGAACTCGCGCTCTTCACGGTGGCTGTGTGACTGCAGCAGTGTTTGGGCATACCTTGTTCCTACGCAGAAACTCCTCCTCTGGCATCAGGCTGTCTTCACTCTTCAGCTTCTTCGAAACTGGCTCATCCTCCATAGGCGGCGGTGGGTGAACGGGAGGCATCGGAGCAGGAGAAGGAACTGGTGCCACGGGAGGAGCCGGAACAAATGCTGAAACGGGACAGAAGGGGGAACAAAACTTGCAGTCACACACATTGAGCGCACAGCAGATACTTCCTTATCCAAACACCTCAGTGGACGCACAGCAGTTGAGAAAAATGCTACAGTATATGAGGAAGTCAACACAACTGATGGCAGCAGGCAGGTTTAGGCTATTAGACAGCCTTTGCTACAGATACAGTCCAGACACAAGCAGTACAAAAGCTTCCTGCAGCTCTCACAAAAAAACCTAAAAAGCTCTGCTTGACAGACAGCAATGGCAGCCCCTCAGAGGGATTTTTCATAGCATCATAGAATCACAGAATGCCTAAGGTTGGTTGTTTTCACGTTGTGCTTTTCAACTTAAACATCTAATGCCATTAAGTCACTATGAGAAACAAAGCTAGACAATTGCTTCTCCTTCTGCAGCAGGAGCTTCTGTAACAAGCTGCAACACCCAGGAAGGTACAAGGGATAACGGTGATCAGGTTCCCATGGAAGCCAGACAGGGACGGGGGAAAAATATTCCCCCAGGAAGGCAGAAGCTCATGCTGTATTTCTCACTTCAGCAGGAGGTTTAAGTCTCCAAGCAGGAGTACCGCCAGAGACCTTCCTAACACAGAGAGCTACCCTTGGCAGTACCTGTCTTCACCAGAGGCACAGGAGATGAAGGCGATGGGGGAAACTAATCAAACATCAAACCCCCATAGACAGGAATCAGTTGACAATTAAAGGACCAAGGTTACCAACCTGTTGGGACAATCATGGGAGGAGGGCGGGGGCTCATGATGGGCGGAGCAGACGGTGGCATGGGGACAACGTTGATCCGCGGTGTATGGATTATGGGGGGCATGGGGGCCGCTATGACGGATCCCGGCGGCAAACGGACTACTGAAGTCATAGGGGGACGAGGCATGACTGGAACTGCAGAAACCACCGCGGCACGAACAGGGGGAGGCATCTGGAGAGAAAGCATTTTTGTTAGCAGATACACACAGGAATGTCAGCGCTGCTCAAAACTCAGCTGGAATTCCAAGGGCGATACAGTGAGGGTTTCTGCTGGGCACAGATTTGTCGTAAACCTTTGCATGCCCACCACATGGACGCCTGAGGAATGGCAAACAAACCTCCCTCCATCTCACAGGTGGAGCTCAGTCATGTAGCAGAACTGGAGCAACCCACAACGTCGAGACGATTCAGAGGCAGAGGGACGTGGGAGAGTGAGGCACACAAAAGCATTTTTCGCCTGCCAGCATGTTTGTGCTGCGTTACGCCTTTCCACCCTTCTGTCCAGAAGGCTCCCAACCAGCTGCCACCCACACTTTCTTCCTCAGATTTTCAATTCCAAGGCCAATTCTTGCCTCTGCCCAGCTGACCGTCTACTTTGATACTCCCAATAATGAGAAACTAAAAAACCCTACCTAGATTTTTAGTTTCAATTTCTAACAAATTAAGGAGGTTCCCACTGATGGTGCAAGAGCAGCCTTAACTCCAACTGTGACCATTGGGCTTTATTAGGACTTCTTTCCAATTAACTACAGCCACAGCCTCTTGCTTTTGGAAGCCCAAACACTTACTGAGGGTGGGCGAGGAACGGATGTGATGGGCGGCGCACTTGCTGCGGGGTTCGACACTGATGAAGGAGGAGGTGGCTGGGGAATTTCATTGGGTTTGCTGGGGCCAATCTTCTCTTTGCTGTCGTCTTCTGGCACCAGTCCCTTGGCCTTATGGATGGCTTCAATTTGCTCTTGAAGAGTGATATTGGCCTGAGCAGCCTGTTGGGTGCGGGCCATGCTGCCCGAGTGGCCATCCCAGGTCACCTTAACAACACAAAATAGATCAGAATAATCTCAGCCTGTCAAGGTTGTAAGAAGAATTACAGATAAAAGAGAGAATTCATAAAGAACAAAATGTAGAGAACTTCCACCCCTGAGCACACAGAATACTTAAGAACCCATCAGAGTTTGCACACTACCTTTTCTTCTGGTTTCTGAATTTCTTCTTCACCAATCTTTTTACCAATAGCAGTCTCTTCCACACCAAAGATATCCGTACGGCGTTCTGCCAGCTGCTTCAAACTGCTTTCAATATCCAAGCCTGCAGAAATATACAGGCACAAAAAAAAAAAAAGTTGTATTGCTTGGGATAAGACTAAGTCAAACACGATCTAACCTCTTTTAAGGATTTTTAAACCATTTGGTGCCAAAGGGGGGGGCGCAGTGTTGCCTTTTCCAGAAACGGACAGCAGCTGTCCTGCAGCTAAAGAGCTTTGCATTCCACTTTATAAAAAGGCTCCAGGGTGTTCACGACAAACTTATCCACATAATCAGCACATTACACAAGCAGAAGGAAGAATCAGCTTTAAGATGGTCCTTATCAGTGGAACGGTGGGGTACAAAGCTCACAGAACTAATCTAGGAGCAGGGTTTCACAAGGCAGGTATTCAGACTAACCTGGAGCATAAACTTCATCGTCGCTCTGTTTTTCACGGATAGATCGATCACGCTGCTCCAGCCAGCGAGGATCCAGGAGCCCAATCCGCATGTGCTCTTGCATTTTACTGGCAGGAATTTTCTCTCCAGTGATGGGAGAAACAAGATACTCGTCTGGAGCTGGGGCCGGTGGCAATGGCTTTGAGGCTGGAAAAACAAAACCACAGTGTTAAAAACACATTACCAAAGAAAGCAGCCTAGAAAAAAAATGCAATATGTGACTATTCTGTAAGAAATTGAGTTGCTCTTCACCAGTATGATTTACCTTTGGGATCATAATCTTTCCGCACAATCACCTGATCCGGTGTGGGAGGAAGAGGTGGTGGCATTGGAGTGTCTGGAGGAGGAGGAACTTTCTGACCTTCATCTTCATCATCTGAGCCCTTATTTAGGGGGGGGAAAAAAACAGCAATCCATCTCATAATTAAGTTCCCTCAGTCAAGTGTCTACACAAAACATTTACCAGAACAGCACAGAAATCCTATGCAGCACTGGGATAACTTATACAGCTCCTAAGCAACAGAGCTATTTTTTTCCTCCAGACAACTCTGCTACAGCAGCTCCTCTGGACAAGCACGATTCAGAGAGCCAGCAGGCCCAGAGGATGAAGCAGGCACTACTCAGCTTCCACATTACCACAGCATGGCCAGCAGGGGCTTTTGCTTAACCATGCTCTTGTTCTTGGTTAAAAGCCAGAATAACTAATATACTTTGGGAAGAGGAAGAGTTTAAAATGAGCCATCTCTGTGCTTCAGACTCTGCACAGAAAAAATATCTAAAGGCTTGATCACCAAAATAAAGTTCATACCATTAAGGTGGCAAAATTTCAGGTATTTATCACTTGAAAACTGTTGTGGACTATGCTAAGAATATCATACTCAAGCAACTCATCAGAAACAGGCTGCTCTGAAGTGCCATCAGGAAAAAAAAAGAAAAAAAACCCCACTAATTTTCTTAAGAAACTGAGGAGTTTATTAGCAAGAATAAACTACACTCAGATCTTATGGGACTCAAAATTTATCTCAAAGATGAAAGTGTTGGCTACTTACCTCATCCATATCCTGCACTTGTGTGTCCTGATCTGGCTGTGGTGGGGCCTCATCTGTTTTCTCTTGCTTTTCATCTTCTTCATCCGATTCCACCTCCATTTCCACCTCCTCACTTTCCCCAAACTTCTCATAACGTTCCTGTATCAGGATGCGAGCTCCCAACTCTTCGGGAGTCGTGGGAGGAGGGAAATTCCCTGCAATGCAAACAACATCTTAGTTTCCCTGTTCCATTTAATTATTGAACAGGCAGGTGGAAGTACCATTTTCTCAGAGGAAAAGCAGTTTCTTTAAAGAGCAGCAGTATCAAAAAGCTCACAGGAGCGCTAAGGTGGAAAAGGAGTAGACTGAGTCTAGAGAGACAAACATATACAAGTGTCACTTCCCCACTTTCATCTGGAGAGCAGACTCCAATGCGTCCCTGAACCTCATGCAAAGACAACATCCCTGACTCCTGAACAAAGAGCATCCTGCACACAATCATTAAAAGGCTCTTTCGTTTTTTTTAAATCTTTGAAAGATCCGCAGTTGTAAAAACCGATGTCCATTTTTAAACAGCATTTTGGGATCTCTCTCAGGAAGAAAAGCATAAACCCCAGTCATAATCAGTAAAGTTTTGAAGAGAGTACAATGTTTAGCTGCAGAACCTTGCTCATTGGGCTGGAAGTCGACTGTTTCCACCACCACAAAGTCATGCCAGTCAATCTGGGCATAAGCAACACGCTCCTTTTCTTTCTCCTCTTCCTCTTTCTTTCTCTCCCGTTCCTGGAACTTTGCCCACTCCACTCTGTAATACACCTGTGCAAGGGGAAACAAAACACCACATCCTAAATTGGAAAACACATCACAACCATCTCTACAGCATCTAAAAGTTTGTTATAAATTCTTTTAGGAAGCAATTTTACAAGCATTACAAGCTTGACGGAGCATGTTATATTTAACTTAAAATTGAAGACTTGCCTTCATTTCTGAACATTTCATTGATCAAAATACTCCAGCTTTTAAAGCAGCTTTCTGAAGCTGTAATTGCAAGGTTCTCAGATTAAGACTATATTTTCCAGATATGATGCAATTTGGGTATCACTTTTTACTTTAAGCTCTTCAAATGGTGTAGTGCACAATTAAGTACTCAAAATTCCCATGTACTTTGAAAGTTATTGATATATACCTTATATAATATACACCTTATATAATATACAATATACCTTGAAATATACCTTATGTACAACAAGCATTCCCCTGTATTCCCCTCAAGTATCCCCAACAGGTCCCTCTGTGCTCTCACATATAAACTACTCCCAAAACTAGCTACTAGCTTAAAAAGTAGGCTCAAGGACCCTGATATTCAAGTGAGTCTTGTGAATATGCTATGTCCATTTTATTCTCTCAATCAATTAGAAGCACCAAAAAGGAAGAATTCAAAACAACCCAAATGCTTTAGCAACTTTGGAAATCATCCATATTTTACCTGATCTAGGACTTCTTTGGGATTTTCAGCCTCCTTCTTGAGTTTCGTGAGCAAGCCTTTAGGCGGGATTAAGATCTGAAACAGTTTGCATGACAGTTGATGGCATTTTCTTTCACCAAAGCCTTCTTAGTACCTATTATACTCTTTCAACATTCATAAACATACAAGACCCCTTGGGGCTATGTTTCAACTCTCCTAATAGTAGTTACTGCCTATACTTGCACTTGCATTTGTTCATTATTGGCTCTGCTATCTCTTCTCCATACTTAAAAAAAGCAACTTCCATCTGCACTATAATAGTGTCTGATATACCCAAACAACAAACAGGCCACTGCGTTAAAATACTGCACCCTTGTTGCCAACTAGAATTTCAACACATCCACTCTACTCAGCCACAGATTTAAACTCCTTGAATTGCCTTTATTTCTAGTCCGGTTGTTTTCTAGAGCTCCAGGAGCTTCCAAATGCATTACATTCCTGCTGCTGAAGGATCTGTCACAGCTAACCTACCTTGGTGTACTGTTCAACGAGCTTAGTGAAGTAGTTAAACAGACTGTGCTGCGGGCGAAGGAAGTCAAACTGATAGTTCCTTTGCTCCTTCTGCATCAGCTGAGTTAGGAACTGCCGGCCGTTGCGAGCCACAAACTGTGCCGTTAGCTTCACCACATCCAAGTCAAAGGCTGAGATCGAAGGAGGATCTGCAATGAACTCAAACTCTGGAGGTGGCTCCTTAGGGACAACAGTCTCCTGGATCACCTGGGCCTGCACCTGCAGGGCAGAAGAGAAACAATTCAGCGCACTCAGAAAGCTGCTACCAAGCAAACACTTGGAGAGCTCATTTGTGCTGCAGCTGCGGGAAGTTGCGAAACTCCAGATGTTTGGGTAACTGCAAGGATGGGAAAAATTACTAATGCAGGATATATTCAAGTCCAAGCACTTGGGCCTACTATAAAACAAATGGCACTCTGAGCTCTAACAAAAGTGGAAGCTATCAAGACTCCAGGGAGGGTCAATCCATGGTCAGCCTAACTGTTGGCCACACCAATCATGTACAAGAGAGATTCAGTCAGTGCCCTTTTTCCATCCAACATACACTTGGCAAAGACACACAGAATTCTTAAGTACAGGACTACACACAATTACTTAGCAACATTTTGTACTGCACATTTTGAGAGAAAAAGTTTTCTGTCAGGAAAACACAAGCAAACGAAAAAAAAGAAGGAAAAAAAACCAGTAAATATTTCCATGAAACAGTGCATGTAACAAGGAGTTCAAGGATTATAAAAGATTTGCCTAGGACAGAAGTCCTAAACTGTTATAACTCAGTAGTGGTAGGTATAAGTCACCATGTCACTAAATTTAATTAAAGGATACCAATTAATACACTATATTTTTACACACAGTCTTGAGCAACCAGAGGATGAGTATCTGCACAAAGAATTCCAGGCATATTCCAGTGCAGTCTTTACTGCAAATGTATAAATGAAATAAGCCCTCCATTTGCATGTCTTTCAGAGCCTCTTTCCAGATACCAGGATGTGAGAAAGAACCATTAGCAACCAAGTTCTCAACAGAAGTGACAAGGAAGAGCTCACCTTCTGGGGAAGCTGTTGCTGAGCAGTCTGCTGCTGCTGCATGACCTTGGGAATGGCAGCCGAGGGTTCCTGGGCCTTTCCCTCTTTGAACTCGCTGACTTTGTGCCGGTAGTAGGCATGGTAAGGATCATTAGGATTCAAGAAGTTAAACTTGGGGTTATTTATCTCATTCTGACGAATTCGAGCTTCAAATTCTGGGCCATTTCTGGAAGAGCAGAAAAAAATTTGTTTAGATGAACGGGGGGCCCCTCAAGGGCAAGGGTCCACTTCTTTCATGGGTAGACTTGTTGGAAAATCAACCTCTTGAAAGGCAATTTTCACTACAGGAAAGGACATTACTGCTCTCTAAGCAACCCACATTCATCAGAGCAGCCAGTTATGCAAGTTAAACACATGTGTCCCAATTTATTATGTGAAATTCATGGGCAGTGCTTCTCAAGACACTTAAAACTTCATAATTACGAATGTTCCACAAACTCATTTGATTTGCACACAAACAAAACCACATACTGGATGACAAGTTACTGGATTTCCAGGTAGCTTACTAGACCAATTTTCCAGGTGGCTTACTAGACCAATTTTATATCACTGGGCTATATTTACAAGTCTTTAAGAATATATTTACCTTTTTCAAGTGTTTTCAAGGGGGAAAAAAACAAAACCTGAGGCTCAGGCAACGATCTGCCAGTGCAGACACCAACCACACTAGAATGCTGCATTTATGGGAGTTGTAGTTTGGGTAACTTTTAACTTACAAGTTCAGTTATTTGTTTTCTCTCCAAAGCGAACGGCTGTTCATTTCTCAGAGTAGCTTGAGGGATTTGACAGCTGCTGTACCGTGTTTCTATTCATTTTCAAGCTACCTCTGAATTTTATGTTGGCACTAAGTTTCTTCCAAAAGAAGAGGTCTCTTTACCATACAAAATGATACTACAGTCCCTTTCTTATCCTCTAACCAAGTCTAGACTAAAAAGAGAGCATTTTAGAAAGTAGTTATGCAGTGGATTATCATTTAGTAATTGCCTTAAACCAGCAGTAAAAACCACCCTACTTTAGAGGTATGAAAACAGAGCGTTTTTGGGTCAGACTTGGATGGCTACAGCCGGAGAAGACAAATCTCAGCCAATGAAGCAGTTTATCAAAGCTGTACACAAGCAGGTATGAGACAGCCTCAGGACTCAGAAACAAAAGGGGCTCTTTGCACTGGAAGTTCACCACCTACTTTTTGCCCACACATTGTAAGATACAGCCATGACACCTCCTCTTGACTCTGTTACTCAATGGAGCACTGGAACTACGATCCCTTTGCACCTGCAATCTCCTTCCCTTTACGTCAAGTCACTGGCAGATACCAGAAACCTGAGACCACCTGAGCAGTCATTACCTGGCTACGAAGCTGGCGGTCTTGTCGACAATATTCCTGACCTCTGGAGGAGGGTAGATAATTCCCACCACAGGCTTGGCTGGGGATGCTTCCTCTTTTGGTTCCTCTTCTGGCTGTATTAGGGATAGACACATATATACATATATTAGTAGGTCAAGATACTAAGCGGTAATAATCTAAATCAAGGGGGATAAGAGAAGGAACTCAAGTATTATTTTAGTAACAATCTATCAGCATCAGCGTCTGAAAGCACATTCTGGTAGGCTGCAAACTGAGTCAGTTAGCTTCAAAAATTCCCTTCCCTTCTTTCAATTTCTTCATCACTGCTGGAAATAACAATCCTAGCACACCTGCACAAAACACTTTGCCATACCACGCTTAACTAACGCTGCCTCAGAATGATGCACTCCAGCCAGCAACCCAATCACTTGGCAGAACTACCTGTTCTGTGCTCTGCATCCCACCTCCCGAATCATTTTACATGAGAAGAGGTTGTCATCTTAAAAGTGGCAGCAAGGACAACGCTAAAACACTGTTGCGAGTGAAGGCTTTGTGGAGACTCCAAGCCAGATGGCAGTTTTTTGTCGCATATAATGTTAAGAGGGATATTTTATAAGGAGAAGAGCACCATAAGCCTTCCTACTTTTCATTCCCATTCCCTGAGAATGTCTGCAGTGAAAGAGAAAACAACACTGCCTGTGAGAGACACTTACTCGGATACTGTGCTGAGTTGCCTTGTTAATTCACATTTATGAAAGCAACTGGGTATTTACCAGGAAGCGGGAGTTTACTCTCCTCCTGAAAGTGTTTGCTGTCAGCACCTGGGCAGGCACAGCTGCACGGCAGCCAATGCACCTCTACAGCATTAGCAGCCACACAACAGACCCGTTCAACATATTCTTTCAAATTAAATTGCAAATTAACCCTTCCAGTTAGACCAGCTCCTTACACCAGCTTATTGGAGAGGTGCGCAAGGGCTAACAACAAAAGGGAGAAGCACAGGAACGCGAGACCACAAAGGCACTGAAGCTACCCTGGAGCCACATGCCGCGTTTCAGGAGGCCCAAAGAGGCTCCTGGAGAGGCAAATGTGGGCCACGAGAACCGGGAGCACCCGAGGGCGATACCTGCACGGGGACCCAGCCCACCCGGCTCGCCAAGGGGGTCTGGGGAACGGCCGAAGGGAAAGGCAGCCACGCAGGGGCAAGAAGAGGGCGCTAAAATGGTCGCGAACGGCAGCGGAGAGCGAGAGCCTGGGCCCGCGCGCCGCTGCGGCCCGCGTACCGGTTTGCTCTCGGCGGGCGGCGCGGGCTGCGCCGGAGGCATCGCTTGCACGGGCCCGGCCGGCATGGTGGCGGCTGGGGACGGTGGGCGCCGCTCCCTGCGCGCGGCCGCTCCTCGTCCGGTACCGCCGAGCGCGCGGCGGAGCAGGCGGTACCGCTGGCGAAATGGCGGCTGCGTCGGCGAGCTGCGCACGCGCGCCGCCCGTGACGTCAGCAACGCGCGAAGGGGACGCGACGGCGCACGCGCGCCTCGCGGAGGGGGGGTGGCTCGGGGACAGGGAGGCGCAGAGCGCATGCGCCGGGGAAAGTGCCATTAACGAGGCACGGAGGGGGAGGAGGTGGAACGTTCCATCGCGGAGGCCGGGGGTGGCCGCAGCGCCGCGGAGGCGGGGCCTGCGCGGTTGCCGTGGCAGCGGGCGGGAGGGGCGGTGCCCGGGGCGGAGGTTCCCTCCCAGCGGGTCGGCACCGGCCCCGCGCGTGGGCTCCGTCCCAACACACCGGGACCGGCCCGGTTCGAGGGGTCCGGTCCGGTTCGAGTGGTCCGGTCCGGTCCACTTCGAGGGGTCCAGCCCGGCATGGCGCACCTCCTGGGCAGCGCCACGTGCATCGGCAGCCTGCGGGCCGACATCAGGGACCTGCAAGGCGCCATCGCCGACGTGTTCTCGCGGGCCGGGGCGGTTCGGTACCCGTCCTGGAAGTTCCCCGACAAAGTGTCGTGCGAGCTGGACCTGGCGGAGCTGCTGGAGCGCTACGACTACGTGGAGGACGAGCTGGAGTTCAGCCAGCACGCGCACGTGGTGCTGCTGGAGCTCGTCATCGACAGGTGGGAAGGGGATACCCCGCTCCTTGCCCATCACTGTAACCTGCACCGGGCCCTGCGGATCAGCGGGGCCTCTGCCAGGGCTGTGACGGGCGTCTGCTCTTTGGGGCATCCCTGCACAGCGGCTGTCGCGCGGTCGCCGCGCGTCCATCCCCTCCACTATCCGCTGCGAGCAGAGTGTGTCTTTGCAGCTGCAGGGAGGTTTTAATCCCATCACAAGTTGCTCCACTGTGTGGTCTGAGTGTTGGTATCCGACTTCCTTGGCCAAACTCATGTTGTCCAGAGCATGGGAAGGGAGCAGAACCTCTTAGCCTCCACCCTGGCATTGCACCGTTAAATGCCAACAGCTCTTCCCCTGCTGCAAATGCTCTGTTGCTCTAAGCCCTGTTTTGTTTCTGTCCGAGGAGGCTCCTCCTGCTGCTGCAGAGCTTCACAGGCTACGCAGAAAACCTGCTCAGCGAGAAGGCGATTCCGGCCACGCAGCCCGTGGGGCCCTGCATGTCGGCGGGGCTGACGGTGCGCAAGTACTGGAGCAGCATGCTGAGGCTGGGAGCCCTCTGCCAGCAGCTCCTCTCCGAGGTGGGACCTGGGTGCCCTGCAGGCCACTGCTCACACAAATGTCCCTCCCCTCAAGGCACAAGCTGCCTCAGATTTGCTTATGCCTCTTGCAGAGGTCACCGTCCCCTTCTGGATGCCACATGGCATGTGTGGCAGTGCAGGGGTAGCAGAGCAGGAGGAGCTCTACCCTGGCCGTGGTCTTCTGGCTTACCCATGAGACAAGAACAAGAATGGAAGTTAGGGGACAAATTTCACCGTGAAAGCAGAGCCTCCACCTGGCTGAGATGACAGATATCTATGGCTGGAAAGCTACCTGGCAGCTTTTAAAATTCAGTTTCCTGGCATTCCCCATCAGGGAGTACCCATGGCCTGTGTGAGCAAATTAGGCTGGTGTTTACAGGCCATTTATCTTAGCTGTAAGATATAAACGTATAAGCTATAGAGCACAATAAATAGGAAACCCCGACTGCTTGGTGACACTGCTCCTCCCACAAGTTCCTGAAACTTCTCTCCTTCCAAGAGGCCTCGCTGTCCTTTTAGCCACTTGGCTGCACTCTCCCTGATGCCCTCTCTCCACATGTAATGTCTTTGCATTCAGTTTGATGTGGGTCATTTGCTGCTAACGTGGTTGCACTGTGCAATCTGGGCTCTGTGTTTTCTGCTGTGCTCTCTCCACCAGAAAAATAATAGCAGAAAAGACGTCCCCACACCGAAAGCTACCCCTGAGCGAGTGAACACCGAGAAGCAGTGTGTGAAGAGCTGTTCCCCTACAGTTCCAGAGCCACCCTCATCCATAGGTGCTGCCCAGTCGTCCTTGTGCCCGTTGCAGAGCATTGGTGTGGCAGGCGGCGACGTCTCGGCCAGCTCGCTGCCCCCGTCTGCGCGCAGTGTCACGGAGAGCATCTCCACGCAGACCCCCGAGTCGCCTCTGGCACCCTGTGACGTGTGTGCCAGTGCTCAGGCCAGCCTCTGGGAGGTGAGCAAAGCCATCGCCGGCATCTGCCAGAGCCAGAACATCCCCTCGGCCCTGAGCAGATTCCACGAGACGCTGGAGGAGACCATGGGTAGAAGGACCCTCTCTGCAGTGGACATGAATTACTGGGCCTCCGAACAAAGCAAGGACCTCTCCCGGATCAGCAAACATCTCCACATGCTGCTGCAGCTGATAAACCCTCTAAAATCGAAGCTGGAAGAAGCGGAGAAGCAGAAGGATGAGCTGCAGAAGAAGGTGGAGGAATTTGCCAAGTTGCTTGAGGAGGAGAAGAAAACTCAACAGAAGCAGAGGAAGGAGGCTGAGCAGTCCCTGGAGGCAAAGAAGAAAGAGCACTTGGAGACTGTAGCCAAACTGGAGCGGGACAAGGAGGACCTACGGAGAGGTACAGTATAATTCCATGCATCCCTTCCTGGGACAGTGTGTATTTGCAGGAGAACCGCCAATGTCATGATAAAGTCTTGGTCGCACTGCAAAGAGCGAGGTTTTTGCCTTGGGTTTTAATAGACCCGAAAGTCATCAGCAAATGCCTGCTCCCTGACGCCTCCTTTGCTGAACCCCTCCATCCCCGCTCCTCAGGGTCTCATTTCCACCCCTCTGCAGCCTTCCCAGGGCTCTCCGTGCCCGGTGGCTGCACAGCATCCTGTGCCTGGTCCCTGCTGTGAGGCCCTAGGCAGTGGAGGCTGGTTGTCTGTGTCCTTTCACCAACCTCCCTCTGCTGAACCAGGCATGCTGCTGTTACTGGATGAGGAATTCTTAGACACAGTCATTTGCTGACTCCTTATTTTAGTTTCATTGAAGAGCTATGAAAAGTTTAGCTGAGTTTTCTCACTGATTTAGGAGCTACTCTGCTGGAAGAGCGAATCTCTACCTTAAAGGAAGCACTGGCTGCTAAGCAAGCTGCTCTGCAGGAGCTGGGTAAGGATCCCTAAGGCTTCATGCAGCTGGCAGATCTCATCCAGAGATCTTGCTCTCATTTTATGCTTCGTTTACACATAATGTCCTGACTCCCCTGAAATCTCTCATGCTTAGTGCTGGTGGACAGGAAAGATGACCCGTAACAGGATGTAGATGGCCTCCAGCGTTATATTGGCTCAGCATCATCTAGTCAGAGTGGGACAGACAGGGATGGGAGCAAGGTCCCCAGCTCTTCACACCCACACGGATGACCAAAGAGTGTGAGGGCCAGGGAGAGGGTTTTGTGCCTTATGGGGCTGGAAAGAGCCTGTGCAACAGCAGGATCCATGCTGGTCACCCCAAGTCCTGCTGCTGCCCACTCAGCATGCTCAAGAGCAGGAGCCCTATCCCCGGGGCAGGCAGCAGTGTCTGCAGGAGGGGGAGAGGGGACCCTAGGCCTTTATCAGCCCCCCTTCATATCTAAATGTACCCAGCCCTCCTGTCAGACCTGCCTCATCCCCTCGTCAGAGCCTGTTGAGGATGGAGGGCCCTATGAAGGCGTCTTGTCTCTGGGGGCTTCTCCCCCTCCTTCCCAGCTTGGGCTCAAGGACCCCTGTCTCCCCAGAGGTGGCCAAGAAGACCCTGCTGGAAGACATGAGGACCAAGATGGTGGCCAAGAGCCAGGTGCTGGAGCTGCAGGACAAGGTGCAGCTGCTCACTGGCCAGCAGGAGGACATGGGCCGGGAGCTGAGCGCTGTCACCACCCAGCTGGAGAAGGAGAAGGCCAAAGTGGAGAGTATGCAGAGGCATGAGGAGGTACAGTCAGACCTGCTGCCTTCAGAGCTGCTCTGTCCCGCCAGCATCGCCACGCTGACCACGGGCCAGCTCCAGCTCACCCTTACCTTCAACCAGGGGGCAGGTGGAGAGGGTGAAGAGATCCCACTCTTGGTCCTGGCTGGCAGCGTGTCTGATGTGCCCACTCTCAGGCAGCACCAGAGAGGTGGCTCTGCCCAGTAGTGCTGCCCTTTGGCTGAGCCCTCCTTACCCAGTCCCTGGGGTTAGGACCTACTTTCCCCAGTGCTGCTTCACGGCCCACATAGCTGCTGCCACGAGCCGTTGGCTTCCTGGGTTCTGCTTTCATGGGCTCCCAGGTTGAAATGGTTGCTCCCAGGTTGCTTGTCCTGGCTTAAAGGCAGCAGAGACCTGGGGCAGCGATCGCTTACACATTTACCTGTTCCATGCAGTCCCTCCAGGCCAAGCAGAACGCTCTGCTGCAGCAGCTGGACAGCCTGGACCAGGAGTCTGAGGAGCTGCGAGCCAGTCTGGGAGAAGCGGAGGAGGACAAGGCCAGGCTGGCAGAGCAGCTCAAGGAGAACCAGGACAAGTGGGAGCAGAGCAGGTGCCAGCTGGAGACACAACAGGTCAGCACTAGCACCCAGGCTCCAGGAGCAGGGCACCCCTTCCCGGGCCGGGGGCTGCAGTGGGACACAGCTCTGCAGTGGGAGGGACAAGAGCCACCCGCTGTCCTGTCCTGTCCCCCTATCCATTGCTGAGGGCTTCTCAGCAGGGTTCCTCAGGGTCCATGTGTGACATTGCCCTGGCTGCAGCCGGGTGACCATCTCCACCCAGCAACCACCATGGCGAGACCTTCTCCCTCAGCCTTTGCACAGACACATTTGCTGATTTTCCACAGGAGGCTACGCGACGGGGAGCAGGAGGGACCAGCTCCTCAGTGGGCTTCCCCCTGTCTCCAAAGTGCATGTTTCTGGACACGCACAATGTTTTGTGGTTGGACTTTTGTTTCAGACTCACTCAGGGCCCTTTACAGTTAAGAGCACTGCAGCTCATCGCACTCCTGTGGGACATCTTTATCCCCCAAGGAAAGGGAGCTTTCCCCAGAGCTGTACAGAGCTGCGTTTTGAATTCCACCCCCGGATTGCAGTGGGCATTGGGAGGGCATTCTGCAAACCTCACTGTCTTCCTGCTGTGCTCTGCAGAAGCTGCTGGACACGGTGCAGCAGGAGAAGCTGGGCCTGGAGCAGTCCATCTCTGAGCTACGCACCAACGTTTCCGGCTTGGAGGAGATGGTCCGGAAGCTGAAGGAGCGGGAAAGGCTGCTGGTGTCCTTCCCGGAGCTCCACGTCCCTGTTGAGACACAGTTTGAGAGTAAGAGAGAGGAAGGGGTAGAAGGCAGAAGTTGGAAGAGGTGCCCCCACAGCCTCCCTGCCCCACTACCCCTTTCCCTGGGACTCACAGAGGGTTGTGGTGGCCTCTGACATGTCCATGGTATTTGAATAGCTCAAGTTGTGCCACTAATATGAGCCAATCACAGCTGTGAAGGGTCCAGTCGCTGGGCTGTGCTAAGCTGGTATCAACCTGGTCACTGTTCCTCACCCCCCTGTTCCTGACCTTCCCTGCTGACAAAAGTCAGGATCTCTCTGACTGCATCTGGGCAAGTAAATAGAGCAAGGCCAGGGCACGAGCTTGGGGGTGGCTGGTTGTTCCTCACTGTTTCGTTGCCAGCTTGCTCCTTGGGACAGTTTTGGGTCCCAGATGCCACCTCCCAGGCAGTGCTTGGCTCCTCCGCCTGGGGAGGCCTCTTCCCCGTGGGCAGCGTGCCAGGAGCCCCTCTGCTGCAGGACGTGAGCCTTTCCCAGGAGGAAGCCCCATGGGAGGAAGGAGGGCTGAAGAAATGGTCCTGAGCAGCATAGAGGGAGCCTCTGCTGCAGGGTGTTTGCACCTGGTGACGTCCCTGATGCCATCAGCAAAGGGATGCAGCCCTGGGGAGCTGGTGTGAGCAGCGAGCCTTGCCTGAGCATCGCAGCGTTGCTGCAGCTCAGCGAGGAACTTGGGAGACGCTGTTCATCCCTCCTCCATGCGCTGTCACCACCAGGAACGAGCAGGCCGAGGGTTGAGCTTGGGCCCTGGCACAAGGGAGCGTGTTGGATTTGCAGGCACTGGGAACTTCGCCGAGGACATGGAGAAGCAGTTGCAGGCCAACAACATCAGGCTGAGCGTCCTGGAGCAGGAGAACGCACGGCTCCGCGCGGCGCTGGCCAGGGTGAAGGCGGCAGCTCAGCAGGGAGTGTTGAAGGTGGGTCTCTTGGCGGGAGAGGGGATAGATGCACCGCTGGGGCCTATGGATCCTGGGACTGTTTCAGGCAGAGGGAATAGACTCCCGGCCCCCAATCCTGCCTTGGAGAACCTGTCTGAACCTGTGGCAGCTGGGGCTGGTACTGCTGCCCACACGAGCTGTGGTTGAGTCTGCAGCACTGTTTTGGGTGGCTCGTCACGGGGATCAGGGCAGGCTCTCGGAGCAGAGCCCCGGGATGGGCTGGTCGAGCTGCAGGTGCCAGTCCCCACGGGAGCTGCTCTTGCCAAGCCGTGCTGTCCTGCCCGTGTGTCCTGCTGACCCTCGTCGCAGTCCTGGCCCAGCTCCGGGCAGCGCATGCTGCATCCCCTCCGTGCACCCACACGGGCTGGGCCTCTGCTGCTGACAGCAGGGCAGCTCTGTGGATGAGGGATTGTCCACGAGCTCCTGAGTCAGCCCTGGAACTTGAGGCAGTCCCGTTTTTCTGCCTGTGGGTCTCCCACCCTCGGGGAACCTGTCCTGGCTCTATGGAAGGTCTGGACCTGGCCTCCACGTGTCTGCCAGAGGTCGGTCTGCTGTAGTGCAGGTGCTGGGGGAGGAGGGCTCTTTTGCCAGCTGGTTCGTGGCTGCTCCTGTGAGACCACTGCACTCCCAACAGCCGCTCAGTGATGATTCCCCCCAGAGCCGAGGCCCAGAACAGCAGAGCTGGGCACGGGGAGGTTTTCACGCCCTCTTCTCATCCCCAGCTTGTCCCACAGACCCAGCTGTGGACTCAGCTCAGCAGCCAGCGCGGCTCCGAGGCCGGCACCCAGGATCCCCAGGCCTATGGGTGAGTAGGGACGCAAAGAACGGGGCTGCGGAGCTTCCTCGTCTGCCTCCCCTCCAGCCTTACAGCCCTTCCCTCTGCAGGCGCCCGAGCAGCGAAGGCAGCTGGGACGGCACGGGGCCCCACAGAACTGCGGGCAGGACCCACCGGGGAGCCCCGAGCAGACAGGCAGCCGAGCCGCTCTCCATAGGGCCCGTGCGTGTGGCTGCTGCCGGCTTCCCTGAGGGGCTGCTGCCCCGCGAGCCCAGCGGCAGAGGCAGCGCGGCCAGGGCGCACGGCCTCTCCTCTCACAGCACCAGGAGCCACCACAGGTAGGAGCTGAAGAGACTGACGGAGACACAAAGCTCCCGAGGAGCAACACAGAGCTGCCTTTTGTGCCCATGGGACCTTGTTAGTTGTTTGTGCAAACATGAAGGGACGTTCCCTTGGGCAATCTGGGCCTCTCTTCCCTTCCCCTGCTCCCACCTGTGCTGGGTGGGGGGAAATGAGCAGAGTCCCTTCAGCCCTGGGGAGCAGAGAAACCCGCTCTGCACTTGCTCCCACACAGCAGGGCACCCTTTGGGCCGGTGCCACCGCCCCTGCCCCGCTGCCAGTGCCGTCACTGCAGCATCTGGCACACGGCTGAGAGCAGGGAGGGCAGCCTGGGAACGCAGTGTGCCCCATGGAAACGCTCCCGGAGCGCAGGGCTGGCTCCGTCAGTCAGCTAAACAGCATGGGGATGGTCCTGGGCGCCAGTTGCCCCGGATGGGAAGGTGGTGGGAGCAGCATCCAGCTGCCCTGTGTGTGCAGAAGGTAACACAAGCCACAGAACGCTGCTCCTTGCTCTGAATTTAATAGTGACGGGTGGCTGTGGCCACATATGATGTTTCAGTCCAGCCCGGCGAGTTCCCGGGCTCCACAGCATCCCCGTGACCCCGCACTCCGTCTTGGCAGCCGACTCGCGCTGTCCTTTCTAATAAGTTAGGATAAATAAAGGAAGCAGCCAACCCCCCCGCCCTCCTGCTGCGAGCTGACGTGGCACCAGCAGCACTGCTGGCCCCAGCCCACCGCACACAGCTCTGGGCACCGCTGCTCTGCCCAGCCCTGGCACGGCCCTTGCTGCCCAGAACGGCTCGCTGCAGCCCCGGGGAAATACAAAAGAGACTTAGAAAAGGAGGAGGTTACAACAAGTGGGGAGAGGGAGCAGCCGGGCCAAGGCGATCCCATTTAGGGCTTTCCCCTTATGCCCATGCGTGCCCTGCGGCTTCCTCTCCCCACCGCACTGCTCCTAACCCCTAGCAGTGGCCGTGCAGACTGCCCCACCATGTCCCCCCCGCCCCCTCGCCGCATCCCAAGTGGGGAGAGTGCCGGGATGCTCCTCTCTCCCAAAGGGCAGGCACCGGCTGGTGCTGCCGGGATGTGGCGAAGGGCACAGCCCGGCTGGGCTGGAGCAGCAGGACGGCCCCGCTGCAGCACAGTGCCCTGTGCCTCTCCCCGTCCCTCCCTGTCCCTGGCTCTTCCCGGAGCAGCGGCAGATCCGTCCCTAGAGCGCGTCCATCAGGCCAGCTAGGTCTCTCCGCAGCAGTTCCCTGCAAGGGAGAATGAGGGAGGGCTGTCACACAGGGACCTTGGGAGCAGACAACAATCCTTGGCTGGCAACGACTCCTCCCTGGCCCTCAGCCCGGCACAAACACGTTCCCTGGTGACCACAGTGGGCCAGCCAGGCCTCCAAGATGGGTTCGGACGGCCTCAGAGCCCAGCAGAGAGGTGCCTTGCTGTATGTGCCTCTCTCCGCGTGTTCCCAGAGGTCGGAGGGAGCCCTCCTCCAACCAGGGCCACTCAAAACGCAGAGCAGGAGACACGGGACACCAGGAAGCCAGAGGCTCCAGCCCCGGGGCTGCTCTTACCCAGGATGTTGTGCTTGCAGAGAGGGCAGGTCTGCTGCAGGAGAAGCCAGGGGTCCACGCAGTCCCGGTGAAACTCGTGCGAACACGGCAGCACCCGCAGCCACTGTGGGGAGAAGCAAAGAGGAGACACGAGTGGAGTGGGCAGGGTGCAGCGACTAGGTTAGCAGGGCCACATTTCTGCCCCTGTCACACACAGCAACCAAGTGCCCCATCCTGTATGTCCCGTTTCCCTTGTGGGGACATCTCAGCCTCTACGAGCTGAGACAAGAGGCAGTTCCGCCCCATAGGCCAAAGTCAGGCAGCTCTAGGGAAGAGGAACCAGGCCAGAACCCAGCAAAGGGCTCACGCCCACTGGTCAGCCCCAGCTGAGGCCCCATCGGGGCTGGCTCCAGGCCTCCCGCTGCAGCCCCGAGCTGCCCTGCAGCCCTACCTGGCTCTTGTGGAACTGGTCCAAGCACACGGCACAGCTGTCGATCTCGCAGGCCTGGTTCTGGAGTGGTTTGCCCGGATGGTATCGCCGGGTTTTCAGGGCTGAGAGGCGTCGCACAATGTGCTGCTTCAGGTCCAGCTGTGCAGGCAGAGCAGAGGGTCAGGCCCCGGCTGCATCTCTCCAGCGTGAGGAGCAGGGCAGAGGATTCCATCCCACCTCAGTATCCTGCTCCAAGAGGCCTTGCCGAGACTGCCGCTGGGCCTGCACGATCACCCCCGTGCAGAGGAGCAGGGCCACGAGCAGGATGGTGTTCCAGAGCTGCTGCAGGTACTTCTGCAGCAAGAGGATAGGGAGGCACTCAGGGGCACGGGGCTGGGCAGGAGACCCCTCCATTCACCTCCACCCACCAGCGCCCCTGCCCCTGCGGAGCTGCACGCTCCTCTGACAGCTACAGCAATGCCAGGGACACTTGTTCTGCCCTCTCTGGCTCCACAGCGGTCGCAGGGAGCCGCGTGCTCAGCTCCTTCCACACCAACACCCCGGCCACACAGGGAGCCCCGTGGGAGCCGCTCACCCACCTGCACCTGAGAGCTGTTCTCTCCCGTGCAGATGACTCCCTGCCACTCTCCATAGAGGCCCCCTCGGGAGAGACCGCAGGTCGACCACAGGGTGAGAGTCACTCCCTGCAAGGCAGGACACAGTGTTGCCCGGCAGCCCATGTCGGAGCACGGCGCAGCGTGAGGGTCCTGCAACCCTGCATTGCTCAAGCTAGAGCCCCCAAACCCTGCCCAGAGCACCAGCACCCTGTGGGCACTGCAGTGGAGCAAGAGGGAAAAAGCATGGAGCAGAGAAGTGATTGCAAGAGAGCATTAGGGCCCTTGGATCCCATGAGGAAGGGCAGCAGGATCGTGGCTTGCTGCAGGGCTGCTGCTCAGTGGACAAGGGTGGGAAGGGAAACGAGGAGATGAAGTGTGAGTGGAGAGGTGAAGAAGGCAAAGCGCTGCGCTGGCAGTTGTCAGCTCCACCTGCTCGCAGCGCTTGCAGCAAGGCGGCGGGAAACTGAGGCGCAGCCTCAGCAGCCCTTGCAGCTGTGTGAGGGCTGCCTGCTGCGCCGCCAGCCAGGGACGAGCACAACTTGGCTGGGCCCGGCCGTGCCCCGCGCCCGCTACGCACCAGGTTCTCCAGCAGCACCGCCTGGTATGTGATCTTGGCCGTGGCCCGGAGCCCCCTGTGAACAGACGGTGTGAAGAACATCAGTGGATGTTCCGTGCTGCAGCTCCAGCCCTCCCAGCCTGCGCTCTGTATCACCCACGTCCAGGATGGCACTTTGGCACAAGGTGACAGTGTCTGCCCCAGTGCCCATGCTGCAGGGCACAGCCAGCCTGGTTCATTTATACTAAGAGTCCTAAA
>JAUBNY010000084.1:964604-1006441 GCA_032275445.1 Crypturellus soui | reverse complement strand
TTAAGAGGCGGCGCGTCCCAGCGCGGAGGGAGCGCTGCCGCCGCCGCCGCGTCACCGGGAGCCGCGCCGGGCCCCGCGGCCGCGCCACCATGAGCGGCCGCGTCGGGGACCTCAGCCCCCGGCAGGCGGAGGCGCTGGCCCAGGTGAGGCGCGGCCGGGCATCCCCGGGCGGGCGCGGGGCTGCGCGCGGGCATCTGCACTCCGTGCCGAGGCTGGCGCAGGTGCCGCTCCGCGCGCGACATGGGGTGATGCCGGGGGGCTGCGCTGCTCTACGGTCCCTTCTGAGCGTGGCGTGGAGCCGCCTGCCTCCGCTTCTCCTCTGCTGCTGTCTCTGCTCCGATGCACCCTGCTCAGCTGCACATCCCCCCTGTCCCTCCTGCGCTGCCACCGCCACTCTGGACTCCACAGAGTCCTGGCCAGGTAGCAGCAGGAAGCGCCCGGCTGGGCGCTGTGGGGTGAGGTGGCCGTGGCCGGGATGGAGCCTGGCAGCTGGCCCGAGGGGACAGGCCCAGCTGCCCTGCGCTGCCCCCTGTGTCACTGACCCCATGGCTCTGTGGGGACCCGCAGGCACTTTGCCAGGGCAGACTTGGCTCCAGTGGCCGCTCCAGGGTGGCACAGGCCGTGTCCGCGCAGCCATGGCCCTGGTGGCGGTGTGGCCCGCACCATCACGCCCTGACCTGAGCGGAGGCACTGAGCCCATTGGAGCCTGGAAAACCTGCTGTGACAGCAGTTCCCTGCGCCCTGGGTGGCTTCAGAGCTGGAGGCGGGTGTCCCAAATTCCCAGGTGTCAGATCCATTGGGAATCCCCTGTCAGGCTCAAAGGGGGGCCCGGAGCACAGCAAGGTCTCGGGAGCGTGCAGGTTTGCCCCATCTCACCTTTATCTGTTTACGGCTGCTACCTGAGGCTTTATCTCCCTGCGCAGCTTAATCCTGAGGAGAGGGCAACTTCATGGACTCTTATCTTATCACCCGCTTTCAAAGGCGACCAAACCCCATCCTGGGGCACAGGCCGAGCCCCAGCGTCTCCGCTTGCTGCCTCCCCGCGCTGAGATGCAACCCGTCGGGCGGCTGGCGGTGTCGGGGGCCTGCGTGGCCGTGGGCGCTGCTTGGCACGGCACCATCGCTGCCTCCCTGATGCAATCCCATGGAGGGCCCGGGAACCCATAGTGCCTGTGTGCTGGGCCGGCCCGCTGCGCTCCCTCGCGAGCGGTGTTGTTTTTCTCAGGGTGAAGAAGCTAATCCGGGGTTTAATTGCCCCTAGATTAGCACCATCTGAACCTAAGCGGCCTCATTAAGGGCAGGCCCCTGAGTGCTATGGCACAGGGGGTGGATTTGGGTCCTGCATCATCTGGGGACACTGGGATCAGTGTCTGGGGCTGTCCTCGTGTCCTGATAGACCCCCGGTGCCGGGGGGCAGCTCAGGGATGGCCTGGGCCATGTTGAGCATCCTGCTGGCCTGGTGAGAGACAGTCCCCTGCCAGGGAGCAGAGGCCGTGCTGCTAATCACACCTATGCCCGCACCGCTGGCCTCGTGGGGCAGCGCGAGACCCCCCTGTACTCCTGGTGGGCATCGTCACTGCAGGGCGCGAGTGCCAGGCCTTGCCCTGCTGCTGCCTCACGGAGGGTGCGAGGGGGTTCTGCGCGCTGACCCGCTGTCCCTCTTCCCCCGCAGTTTCGGGAGAACATCAAGGACCTGCTGCCCTCCCTTCCCTCGCAGGACGACCATTTCCTCCTGAAATGGCTCCGAGGTGACCGGCCGGGAGGGCGCTGCGGGAGGGTGGCCTGGGGAGACTGTGGACGAGCCGTGTGGATGGGTCCTGACCCCGACCTGATGAGCTGGAAAGGGCAGCCAGAGCTATGGGGATGGGTGTCCCACCGAAACACTGGTGCTTGGTGGGCAATGGAGAGCCCCGGGAGCTGCGTGGGCAGGGCGGGAGTGCGGGTGCCCGGGCTGCTGCCTGGCTGGCCACGGGGCTGCCCAGTGGGCAGGCTGCCCGCGGCCCGCGTGCTTGGCACCCTGCTGCTCTTGGACTTTAGAAAGGTGATAAGAGCCAAGATCAGCGAAGGCAGCGGTTTTGGTGATAACGGAGCTCACAGTCCGGGTTTCCCCCGGGCTCTGCCATGGCCGCCCCGGGGCCTGGCGGGGGCTGGCACGGCCACGGGGAGCCGAGCAAGGCAGTTGTGCCTGGCCCTGCAACACGATTGCGCCTCTCTGCTCTCTTGCAGCACGCAGCTTCGACCTGCCCAAGTCGGAGGCGATGCTCCGCAAGGTGAGAGGGTGGCGCGCAGGCAGCAGCCCCAGTGCCATGCCCGGCTCCCGGCCCATGCCGTGGCCTCGCCACCCCCTGCGCCGTGGCTACGCTCGCCTGTGCTTTGTGTGGGACAAACTGCCCTGTGCGGGTGCCTGGGGCCGGCCCCCTCCTCCCGTAACACGGGACACCCCTCTGCTGTGTGCCCTGTTCAAGGGCTCAGAGCAGTCGCGCTCAGAGCACTCCCCATCCCCGACACCGCCCCGGCGTGGGAAGGGCAGCTCTGCGCAGCTCAGTTCGCTCTGCCTTGCGTTCACAGCATATGGAGGTGCGGAAGCACATGGATGCCGACAACATCCTCAGCTGGGAGCCCCCTGAGGTGAGCGGCCCCGAGGGCAGCGTCCCTTGGCCTGCGGGTGCCTGAGGGCCACGCGCCTCCTCGGCCCTGAGGTCCCGTCTACTCCCGCAGGTGATCAGAAAATACATGTCTGGGGGCATGTGCGGCTACGACCGGGAGGGCTGCCCCATCTGGTACGACATCATCGGGCCCCTGGATGGCAAGGGGCTGCTCTTCTCCGCCTCCAAGCAGGACCTGCTCAAGAACAAGTTCCGCGACTGCGAGGTGCTGCGGCTGGAGTGTGAGAAGCAGAGCCAGAAGGTGGGTCCTGTCCGCCGTGTCCTGCGGGCCGGGCTCCCTCCGCTGGCCCACATCCCCACCAGCCGGGTCCCGTCCTGCCCTGCTGTCCCCACCAGCACACGTCCCAACCTGTGTTCCTGCCCTGGTGTCTGCACGCACATTGCAGTGCCCTTTCTCTCTGCACTGTTGCTTTGGAGGAGGCTCCAGCCTGGTGCTGGCACTGGGCTGCCACCCCCATGTGATATGTCCCACTCTTGCAGGGTGGCTTTGTAGGAAGCCACGGGCAGCCAAGGGCTGGCTGGGAAGCTGTGGGCGGCCGGGCTGCAAGCAGCGCTTGGGCAATAACCACGGGTTCCCCACGCAAACCGGCTGCTCATGTAACCGCGCACCGAGCTGGGGCCTGTCTGCCCCGGGCACAGCCAGCACCACGGGGGCTGCAGTGCTGCTTTGCAGCCACCCCTTTGCCCTGTCCTCTCATGTTCCTCTGCACAGGGCCCGGCTCCCTGCAGGGGCTGGGCTCTGCCTGATGCCGTGTGTCCTCCCTTGCTTGCAGCTGGGCAGGAAGATTGAGATGGTGCTGATGGTCTACGACTGCGAGGGCCTGGGCTTGAAGCACCTCTGGAAGCCGGCGGTGGACACGTACGGAGAGGTGAGGGACTGTGCAGTGCCCCTGCCCCCAGCAGGGATCTGCTCTGCTCCAGCACGTGTCCCCGTGGGAGGGACGGATGTCTGTGGCGCAGCCCTCCTCCCTTGTTGTTCCCGTGTTGACTCGGGGATCCGGTCTGACTCGCTGCCGAGGGCTGATGCAAGAGCAGATCCTGCAGGAGCCTGGCCTGGGGCAGCACAGTCCGCGGGCGCCATGTCCAGGGCAGCCTTTAAGGGATCCCTGGAGCTCGTGGTGGAGCTCAAGGTGTCCCATGCGCTGCCCCATGCTCCTCTGGGTGTCCCCAGTGAAGGCCAGAGTGGGGCAGGGAGAGGTTCAGGGCTGGAGGGCAACCATGGGGCTTCCCTCTGAATAAAGCTCCTCTTGCAGCTCCTGTCCATGTTTGAAGAGAATTACCCCGAGTCCCTGAAGCGCCTGTTTATCGTGAAAGGTGAGGCCAGCGCTGACCGCGCTCCCCTAAGCCCCGGTTCTGCCGGCACCGCTGTAACGCTCGGCCTCTGTTCCCAGCTCCCAAGATCTTCCCAGTGGCCTACAACCTCATCAAGCACTTCCTGAGCGAGGACACACGCAAGAAGGTCGTGGTGCTGGGATGTGAGTTGAGCTCAGGCCCTGTTGTCCATGTCCCAAAGGCCAGCCTGGCTCCTCCGTGGACTCAAGGGCAGGGAAGAGACCTATGAGCTGCTCTAGGCTCTATGGGGCTCCCCTGGGGATTTGTCCACACCACCATCCCCACCGGTCTAGAATGTCCCAGCAGGGTGACCTTGGCCAGGCTGAGGGCTTATCTGGGGGTCCTGGCCCTCCAGGAAGCCCCCTGACCTGCTGCTCTCTCCCCGACAGCCAACTGGAAGGAGGTCTTGCAGAAATACATCGAGCCTGAGCAGATCCCTGTGGAGTATGGGGGCACCCTCACCGACCCCGACGGGAACCCCAAGTGCCCCAGCAAGGTAGGAGGAGGTCCCTGCTGCCCTGCAAGCCCTCCCTTGTGAAGGCAGGTGGCAGCAGTGTCCCATCCCTTGTCTGGTTCCATCTCCCTCCAGATCAACTATGGCGGGGATGTGCCCCGCAAGTACTATGTGCGGGACCAGTTGTCGCAGCAGTACGAGCACACGGTTGTGGTGAACCGGGGCTCGTCTCACCAGGTCGAGTACGAGATCCTCTTCCCCGGCTGTGTCCTCAGGTGAGGGGGGGCAGCCAGGCCACCTGCAGGGCAGGGGCTCCCTCATGGAGCAGGGAACCGGGGTGAGGAGGACCAGCAAGAGGTGCCATCATCAGGCCATGACTCTGTCCACGTTTTGGCAGGTGGCAGTTCAAGTCCGAGGGGGCCGATGTGGGGTTTGGGGTATACCTGAAGACCAAGATCGGGGAGCGGCAGCGTGCCGGCGCAATGACTGAGGTCTACCCCAACCAGCGCTACAACTCGCACATGGTGCCCGAGGATGGCTCCCTTACCTGCTCCTCGCCAGGGATCTGTGAGTGTCCCCTCAGCCTCCTCCCAGGGTGCCCTCGCTGCCCGCCATGCTGGCCACACTGGGGGCTGCAGGAGGGCTGCAGCACGAGGGGGCAAGCAGCCGCTGTGGGGCTCTGGAGGGCGCGTGCCCCCTGCCCAGCAGGGCTGCGTGAGGGCGGCTGCTGACCTCCCCGTGCCCACAGATGTGCTGCGCTTCGACAACACCTACAGCTACATCCACACGAAGAAGGTCAGCTACACTGTGGAGGTCCTGCTGCCTGACAAGAGCTCGGAGGAGCAGATCCAGAAACTGGGGGACAAGATGAGCGAGGTGGCCCTCAACAACAGCCCCTAGCACCTGCACCCGGTGCCTTACCCTCCTGGCTGCCCCTTGTGCCCCTGTCCCCCTGCCGTGAGGGGACCGTGCAGGGGCTGCAAGAGGCTGCAGGGGCAGCTCCCTGCGCCTCATGCTGATAGTGGCCTTGCTGCTTTCTTGCTGGGGACAGCAGGGGCAGAAGGGAAAGACTTTAGCCCTGGTGCCCTATGATGTCAAGCGGGGCTGAGCCTGCCCCTCGGGCCACCCCATGGCTTGGGCAGCCCCCCCATGCACTGAGCGGCCCCCCCGCAGCACCCTGCACTTTCGGCGGCTGCTCCCGCCCCCAAGGACAGCTCCGGCCCATGAAGGAGACCCCCTGCAGCCCTGAGGGCCACGACGAGGACAGAGCCCCTGGGTCTGTGCCCGAGGAGGGGCAGGGACGTGGGGTGCCTTATGTGAGCGGTGGAAGCTGCCGTGGGAGTAAAGGGATGGACAGAGCTGTGTCTCGCCTCGTCTCTGGGGCCTAGGCCAGCGGGGCCACTGGGCACAGGGACTGCTGGCTGCCCCAGGGCTCTGACTGGCCCTGCTCTGCGGCCAGACCCCGAGGAGGCTGGACCAGCCCCATCCCCAGCTCCTGCGGAGGGGTAGCCCCAGGCTGCGCACATGTGGCCGCGGCCGCGCCGTGTCCCCAGCCCCATCGCGGCGCTCCGCCCCTCCCTCGTGACGCAATCAGTGCGTCACCCCCGCGGCTCTGCCCAGCCCAGGTCCGCGCGGGTCACGCGGCTGCCCGCACGCGCGCCGCTGCCGCCATCTTTCTAAGGGGCGGAAGAGCGGCAGCGAGGGGAGGGGGGGTGCGTGTGCCCCTGCGCGTGCGCGCGGCGGCGGGGCCGCGGCGGCAGCGATGGGCGCCGGGGAGCTCGACCCGTACCGGGACACGTGGCTGCGCTACCTGGGTGAGCGCGCCGGCACCGGGGCTCCATAGCGGCAGCGGGGCTCCGGAGCGGCACCGCGCACCGGCAGCGGGGCTCCGGAGCGGCACCGGGGCTGCGCGCGGCGGCCAAGGTGACCCGCGGCGCCCGCAGGCTACGCCAATGAGGTGGGCGAGGCGTTCCGCGCGCTGGTGCCCGCGGCGCTCGTGTGGGCCAGCTACGGCGTGGCCACGGCCTACGTGAGCGCGGACGCCGTGGACAAGGGCAGGAAGGCGGCGGCGGCGGTGAGGACCCCCCGCGCCCCGGCCTGCGGCGGGTGCCCCCGGCCGGCACCGTCGCCCGAGCCGCCCCTGCCGCCCCGCAGGCGCCCGCGGACGAGAGGCCGGCGCGGGTCGGGGTGGCCGTGGTGGACACGTTCGTGTGGCAGGGCCTGGCCTCTGTGGCCATCCCCGGCTTCACCATCAACCGGCTGTGCGCCGCCTCGCTGCTCGCGCTGCGCTCGCTGACGCGCTGGCCGCTGCCTGTGCGCCGCTGGGCCACCACGGCACTGGGGCTCTCCGCCATCCCCGTCATCGTGAAGCCCATTGACAGGCAAGTGCCGCCGTGGCCTCGCACGTGCGGGGCAGGGTGACAGGGTGCCCCTTGCTGCGCAGGAAGGGCAGGGACGGGGGCCTGGGGCTGCCTTGGGGGCGCAAAGCAGCTGCCAGTCCCCATAGCACATTCTGGGGGGAGGCAAGGGCGGGGACAGAGCCACCCCAAGCCAGGGCAGCTCCCAGCCTGTTGGCCCCAGCTCCTGCTGCTCCCACTGCTCTGTAGGACTGTGGATTTCCTCATGGACTCTACCCTTCGCAAGCTCTACCACATGGAGAGGGAGCCTCGCTCCTCCAGCTGAGCCGCCGCGGGTGCTGCTGCCGCACGGAGCTGCTCCTTCATCCCTGTGCATCAGCACCGCACCAGCCACCCGTGCACCAGCAGGAGCGGCCGCTGGGGGCTGCGCTGTGCCCACGTTGCCGCAGCCCCTCCAGGACAGCCCCGCAGGGCCTGCGGCAGGGGGGGCCCTGGGCAGAGCCTGCTGCTCCCAGCCCCAGGGCCGTCAGGAAACCCTGGCACTGTGATTTAGGCTGCTGAAATCCGTTCACTGTGAAACCGTGCTCAGGTCACAGCCCTCGAGCAGCCTGGCAGGAGGGCTGTGCTTCTGTCACCCAGTGACTCTCCCTGCACTGACTGGTCTTAATAAAACATTTCAGGTCTGACCCCTTCTGGCTCCGTGTGGCGTTTAGGACACTCAGGTGCTGCTGACACCGGCAGGACTTGCCACCCGTGTCTCCCCTGAGGGAAAGTCTGGCCCCAGCCCAGAGGCGAGGGTAGGAGCCTGAGCCCATGCCGGGGAGGCAGAGGAGCTGCTGCAGCCCGGGCCTGGCCCCGGCTTGGAGCACACGGCTCCTTCTCCTGCAGGGATGCGCCCCCCCCCGGCCATGCTGTGTCAGCAGCCCCGCTCCCACCACCTTCCTCTCGGTCACAGCTCAGGGCTTGCACCCGTCCAAGCTTCCAGGAGCGGAGCAGCAACCAGGAGCCTCTGCAGCCTCCGGGTGGTGGGAGAGTGAGCTCTGCACCTCCCCATGCAGCACCAGCTCCCCAAGGAGCAGGATGTCCCAACCTGCAGCCCATGCACCCGCAGCTGGACCCTACGCCTATTTGTCCATGTCCCAGAGGCGTTAAAGATGCCCCTTCCCTCCTCAACTCCTGTTAGCCAGGTTACAGGAGAGCCTGAGGACAGTGGCCTTTGAGCAGCCACCACCTCCGACAACATCCACTTCTGAACTACCCATCACAGAGTGGGGACCACAGCCAGATGGCCTAGTGGACATGTCACTGCCAGTCTCAGCTCCTTCTAGTCTCTGGGGTCTGCTTCTTCCTGCAAAGGAGAACTAGTTGCAGGACAAGCTTTAGAGAAATTAACTTGTATTGGGGAGGAACAGGGGTATGGGGTGTCAAGCTGTGCTATGCTTCAGGCTGGAATAATCCACGTTGGACTCCCGCTGTTTCTCTGACCCTTCAGAGACGACGAGAGCCCCCACCACGGACTGCAGCTCTGCGTGGAAGGGGTAGCGCTGCCTCGTCTTGGGTGGCCGGGGCCTCCTGCCACGGCGGTGCAGGCGGGACACGGCGCAGCCCAGGGCGAGGAGGCCGCCCACGAGGGCAGCTGCTGCGAGGGCACTGCCCACGAACACTGTGCTGACCAACAGGAGCCTCTTCACCGTGCGGCACCGCGCTGCGGGGAGAGGAGAGGTTTGGGGGTTCATGCTGTGGGATGAGATTGCACCTCTTGGGCTTCCCCATCTCGGGAAGAAGCAAGCGCTTGCTCGCAGGTCGAGAGGGAAGCTGGAGCCAAGAGCTGGAGATCCACAGCCCTCTGAACCAGGTGAGTCGGGCTAGGGACTGCAAAATCGTGAAGCCATTTGGCCCCAAGTCTCAGCAGCGCAAGGTCTGTCCACATACCTTCATACCATGGAGTTTCCTCCTGAATCAGCAGCGGCCCAACCGTCTTCTGGTGGAATATTCCCTCTCCTGGGAACTCTGTAACAAAACCCTTAGAGATCTGATCGTGTCCCCTGATCCCTGTTGTGGCAGGGCAGTGTGAGGGGTGCTCCCTTCTAATGGCCCAGGGCTCCCAGAGCAGGAGAGTGTCCTCCCCCACTGGGGGGAGTGCCGCTGAGGACAGCGGCAAGCTGGTCCCGCACCACTCCGGAGGGACTTGCAGGCTCTCCAAGGGCTGTGCCCAGGTAGTTGTGCCCAAATTACCCTGCTACGGCTTAGCAGAAAGCCCAACTGCCCAGAGCCCTGTAGGGCCCCAGCTAGCCTTGGCCAAGTAAGCTGTCACTGTGCAGAAGCCACCAGCAGTCATGGACCAAGAGCCCCTTGTCAGGATGTGCATACAGAAAGCCCCAGAGGTGACAGCCCAGGGCAGGTACCTGGCAGCTCTCCAGGGAGGGCAGCCCCAGCAGGGCAGTGGGTGTCACAGCAGTCACACAGGGCGCTCTGGGAAGGGTCATCCACATTGTGCCACCTGCAAGGAGAAGGGGGGAGCTGAGGAACCTCGTGCCCCATCCCCAGGACCCACATGGAGCAGCTCCAGCAGATCCTGCCATCCCCTGGGCTGAGCATTCCCAAGGGGAAAGATGACCCCTGACAGGGATCCAGGAGACTCCTTCCTCCTTCATCCGCACCGAGGCAGGTTGCACTGCCCAGATGCTGTGGGAGAAGAGGCAGCGCTGAAAGCAAGAGGGGAGGCTCGGTTGTTGGACAGGAGCCCTACGGCTTCCTTGTTGCCTCTGCCCAAAGCGGTTGTGGGTGCTCTGGTAGCCGCTGGGGTGGGCAGAGCAGGCAGGGAGCCCCACAGGGCCACGCTCACCTGGCAGAGGCGTCGCTGTAGTAGCAGGACTTCTGGCCGTGTCTCTGGGCAGCGCGGGTGCCCCAGGCGGTGAGCAGGCAGTGCAGGAAGACCTGCCGAGACACCAGCCTGTCCTCAGAGGCTGCCCGGAGCCCGCCCAAAGCACCATTGCAGGGCAGCGAGTTGCATGTCGAGAAGGCAGCACGGGCCACTCGAGACTGTGGTTAGCTAAACCAAAGCCTTGCTTTGGGCTGCAGCCTTTGGTAGGGCTTTCTGCTTGCTTTGCACACCTACTGCACACCTCCACGTCCTTCCTCTTTGCTCCATTTCTCCCACCCTTGCAGGGATCAGGGACAGCCAGGAAGGGGAGCAGGAGGAAGAACAGTACTTGGGTACTCTGGAGCACCCAGCAGGACCTCCCCCTGGTCACCGAGTGCCCCCCTGCACCCTGGCCTCACCTCTTCTTCAGGCTCATCACCCAACATGAAGGCTGGGATGGTCAACTGGAGGGCAGACGCCTCTCTCCGGCTCCAGACAGCACCGCCCAGCTTCTGGCCAAGCAGACATCTGGGGAGAAGACCAAAGACCCTTGAACAACCCAGGGACATCTCCAGGGCTGACACCAGGCTCTGCTCTGGATGATCTTCCCAAGCAGAGGTGAAAGCAGAAGCTCTTCAGGAAAGGGCAGACCTGTGGCCCTTCCTGGAGGTGTCTGAACTCTGCAGCGAGGGAAAGAGCCGGTCACAGACCACTCATCCCTGTCATTCTCCCAGTCCCTGCACAGCCACTGACCCCCGGTTGTTCACAACCACGTAGATCCTCCTGGAGCGGCCCAGGTGCTTTGAGTCTGTCCCATAGCATTCATCCATGTAGATCTTTGGGGAGATGCCAGGACCAAACTCAACCCTGGCTTCCACATGGATGGGAGATCCAGAGATGAACACACGAGGCATCTTCATGGCACTGGGATCCCCTGGTAGAGACAGGAGGTTTGGCTCAGTGCTACAGCTCTGGGCCTTCTCCAGTCTGGACTGGGATGTGGAACAGACATCCCAGCCCACCAGAATCTTTGCTTCCACCCCTACAAGACAGGTACTCACCTAAAGGGATGTTATTTTGGTGCCCACCACAAGGGTGAGCCCTTGCCCCAGAGGCCGAGAGCTGGGCCAATCCTGTCCTCCCTGCTCTTCTGCTCTCCAGGATCACAACCCTCCCTGCTCCTCTTCCCCTGGGGAAGCTTCCAAGGGCCACAGCACCCAGCAGCCTGGAGAGGGGCATCCAGGCACTCTTCCCTCCCAAAAGCCTGGTCAAGCAGGAACATCTCCAGGCTATTCAAAGCCCTATGCCACTGACAACCCTGTGGATAGCTAGTGGCTAGTGATGGGTGGGCAGGGATGGCCACCTTGGCCTGGAGAGTGTCTAGCACTGAAGCCAGCCCAGAAGAAGCACCGGTGGCTGCTGGGCAGCCCCCATGTTGGCCTTCCTGGGCAAGTGTTTTGGGGCCCAAGCCTCAGATCTCATCCCCAGAGCTGACAGCCCAAGGCAGAACCTACCGGAGTGCTCCCCATCCACCAGCCTCAGGGTGAAGTTCATCCTTGACTCCTCTGGATGGAGATGAGAACGAGCCGTGGCCAGGGCTGGGCCAGGTGCAGGGGCACTGGCCGGCACAGGAGCAGCCCTTGGCTCCAGGCTGAAGGATGCTGAAAGAGCCACTGTTGTGGGAGGGGAGGATGCCAAAACATCCGGAGCCATCGTGGTCTCTGCAGCAAAGGGGAAAGAGTTCAGCTAGCAGGACTGAGAGCTGAGCACACAGCAGCACATCCCAGGCACAGCAAGAGTGCCTGGATCTGATCTCTGGGGATCCAGAGCAGGGCACCTGGCCTGTGTCTAGCCCCTTGCAGCCCTCGAGTCCCTGCACAAGGAGCACAGGGTTCCAGGAGACTGTGGAGGGCCGGCGCGGAAGGGGCAATGCCCAGAGAGCCCAGCTGGAGGCAGTGCTGCCCAGAGGTCTGCACAGCCTGCCCCAAGGCAGGGCTGATCTGCCCTCAGACACCCTTGGGAACAGGCTGGCTGCACTGTGAGCATCCCCCTAGCACCAGGACTACAGCCAGGGTTGGGCCTGGAGCTACTCATGTGCAGGACAGATGGGACAGCATCTCTGACAGCCACCTGCATGGCTCCAGGTCCCCCTGCCATGCTGGGTCTTTGGAAAAGCAGCAGCCCTGAGCATGGCCAGGAGTGCAGGGAGTTCAGGGGAGGTCCCACTGCTCCCGAGCCCCATCACCAGAGTGCAGGGTCACCTGCAGGAAGCTCCTCTGCAGTCCTTCCATAAGGAGGGTCTAGGGAGAGTCCACACAGGAGACCCCCCTCCCCCCCCACAGGTCCCGCCAGCCATCCCTCAAGAGGGACAAGGGGACACGACCATGGCTGTGGCACAGGACTTCCCATCCGCTCTCACCTGCCACCCACAGCACAGCACCACACACCAGCACAAACCAGCAAGACCCCATCCTCACAGAGACCTTCCAGCCCCCCCACACCTGGGGCCTTTAAAAGCCCGACACTGGGTGCAAATAAGGCCCAGGTGGGTGCTCTGCCAGGCTGGGCCCTCTCACAAAGCAAGGAGCTGACAAATTTGCAAGCCCCATAGCAGAGCTGTGAGCCACAGGGATGGGGGAGTCCCCTTGTCCCTTCTGGGAGCCCTCTCTAGGTGACAGGGTCCATGGCCTTCCTGTGTCCAGCCCTGCTGTGGTGGCAGCAGAGCAATGTCCCTCCTCTGCGTCACAGTGGGGTGGTGTGGACCCCAGTATCCACGGGTCCTGGGCTCTCTCAGTGTGCAGGGTCACTGCTCGGTGCTGCAGTCACCCCGTGGGAATGTGGCCCTACACAACCCCAGAGGATTTTGGTGCTATGGGAAGGATGAGGCCACATTTCTTTAAAACCAGCCATGCTCAGCAGGGCGTCCTAGGGCCTGTCTCCTTGTGCCACTCAGGGGACTGTGTCAGCCTGGATTTTGAGGACCACCATGGCCAGCATGTGGCTTGCACCATGCTGCTTTGTGGCCCTTGCTCCTCACTGCTCCCCAAGACCAGGGGCAGGAGTGGCCCAGCAAGGATGGAGACCTGACCCTCTGCCGTGGCTCCTGACCCCCTCCACTGGCTTCCAACCCCAGGACTGACCCATGGCACCTGCAAGCACTCAGCTCTCCCACTCGCCAGAAGTGTAGGCCATAGCAGGCACAGGAGCCCCAGGGTGCTCAGTCATCTTCTCCCACCTAGGAGGGACCCCAATGGGGGTGCAGCCCATGAGGCACCTCCAGGACCTCTCCCTGCTGCAGGGCTTCCAGCCCTGGCTTTGGTGGGCACTCAAAGCCCAGCTCATCACACCATGAGCCACCTGCACTGGGGAAGGACAGGGACACAGGGCTGAACCAGGCCAGCCTGGGGGTGTCATGGCTAGTAGGTGGCAAGTGCTGCACCATGCAGGACCCAGGGGCAACCAGGACAGGCATAACCCTCTTCCCAGGGACAGGCAGAGGCAGTTCAGACCCTCCAGGCTTGGAGACTCCCCCACCAGCCCTCTGCTTCCAAAGTATTTACACACATGGTCCACGTGTGGAATGAGTTTAATAGAACTTTTTACATCTTCCTTGACACTGAACAGAAGCAAGGAGCAAGTGGTGCAGGTCCAGCCTTGGACCAGAGCAGCCAGCACTGCAGGACCCACAGCTGGCAGAGGGATACGTGTATATCTGACGCTGCAGTCAAATCTTGCTCCCCTCTGCAAAACAGGGAGCAAAGGCCCTCGGGAGGCCCTGCTACTCAGAGGGAGCTTGCAGTATCCCAGGAGCCAGGATATCCCAGGGCAGCAGAAGGTGACTGCAGTCACCCCCTGCCATGTGGCCATGCTGCTGTAGGACCCTGCTAACCTCCGCGACTGCCCATTGCAGCAGGGCTGGTGGGGCCCAGGGCAGTGCTGCCGGACCCTGGTGCTGGGCCCTGTACTTTGAGGGGGCCCAGGAGGATGTTGTGAACAAGCTGGTCTTCATCCAAGAGGCCTGTGAAAGGAAAAAGCCTCCGCTGGGGTGTGGGGAGTGAACTCCAACTCCCCGAGCTGCATCCTGTCTCCCCCACAAGCTCTGGCCTAGTCCCCTTTGCCAGGGCTGCCTTGCCACATCCATGGCTTCAAGCCAACATGCCACCCCCAGCACAGCTGCTTCTGCTCCACTGAGACGGTGACACCATTCATAGGGACCTGAAGGCTCCCTGCACCTCAGGACATTCTTTGTTGCTTCCCACAGGAGCCAGGTGGGCAGGGAAAGGCAGGCACTCCAGGTTTCCCAGCCCACAGGAACCCATGGCTCACCCTCACTGTCCCAGGCTGCCAAGGGGTCCTCAGTGTGCAGGTCTCTCCTGGCCCGAGAGCTGGGGCCAGGGCACTGGTGGTCACAGCAGTCACACACAGAGTTTGCCAAGGGGTCATCCAGGAGCTCCCATCTAGGAGGCAGCACAGGGACTAGTGAGATGCTGCTGTGCCCAGTGTGGAGCACATCACAGGAGACCCCGTGGGTGGTAGGGACCTTGAGATACTCCAGGGACCTCATCCCCACCACCTGCCTCGTGTCCCTGGCCAGCATCACAAGCAGTTCAGAGATGGCGACCACACTGACAGGGCAGGGACAGTCCCCATAGCTCCTGACACTGTAGAGACAAGCGGAGCAGAGTGCTGGCAGCTCTGCTTCAGCCAGACCATTTGGGACTTGATTCCACCCCAGTACAACCATTCTTGTAGCTTCAGAGTGTGTTGGGTGGAGAAAAGTTCCACTACTACAACAACTACTCATGGGGATGGGGGAACTCCACCAGTGCCAGAGCTCAGGGCCTCTGCAGAGGCACACGTGGCTTAGTGCTACTTGGGACAGCCCTACAAGAAGGGCCAACCAAGGCTCCCTCCTTGGAGACCAGCATCTCCCACAGGTCTGTACCTGCCTGTATCCCTGCGAAAGGAACAGGCCTTCCTGGCAGCATCTGCATGCAGTGCGGGGTCCCACACAAGCACTTGGCAGTGGAGGTAGATCTGCAAGGGAAGAGATAAGGATGTGTGCAGACACCCCCTCAAGCTGGAGGTCTTGTTCTCTGCAGGGATGGGCAGAGACCAGGACTGAGCTGCTGTAGCCACAGCTGGTGGCCCTGGGGTTGCTGCTCAGGCATCTGGTGTTCCACAGGAGATGCAGGACTTCTTACCAGCCGTGCTTGAATGACAAGGAAATCCAGTGCTGCTGCCTTCTCCCGTGGCAGTCACCTTCCCACCAGGAATATCAGTCTCCTTGCTGCAACTCCACCAACCCTAGAGGCTTCAAAGCCCCTCAAATCTTTTCCAGATCCATCTTGTTTACTCACATCAGAGCCTGCACCAACAAACTCAAAGGCCTGCAAGGAGAGCTGGAGAACTTCAGGGGTTGCTCTTGGCAAGTAATAGGAATCTGCCACCTTTCCCTCCACAAGGCACCTGAAACCAGAGAGCCTGGTTAGTCCTGCAGTCACCATAGCCAACATCCCATTTGTCCCACACTTCCTTTGGTTGGAGCCAGCCCAATGACATTGCAGTGGCATATGTCCATGCTGAGCTCGACTGTCCCAACAGGTTTCCTTTGGTCTTGGCCTCACTACAACTCTATTTATAGCAGACAACGCCGAGACCTTTGTGGCACTCACCCGTGATTTGTGATAATAGTGTACTTCCTCTGGGACTTGTGCAGCTCTGGAGCCGCAGTGGCCACACACTCATCCACAAAGACCCGTAGGGGCTGGTGGAAGTGCCTCGCCACAGCAAACACGAGCCGGATGCGAGAGCCCAGCAAGAAGACTGGCGGGTCTGGCAGGGCGCCGAGGTCTGCAGGCAGTGACACTTAAGTTAACATTTGTCTGAACGAGTACAAGCATATGGAGACTTCTCACACTGTGCTGGGACAAGCCACCTGCTTGACGCCCTTCTAAGATCCCATTATTTTGAGGCTGGGGAGGGCACACTAACTCCTTTTGAGGAGGGAGACACTTCGCACCCTGCACAAGGCAGCCTGATGCTCATCTGTCTGTTTGCTTGAGGAAGGTTCATCCCCCACCTAGAGCAAAGGGGACTCGCACCCCAAGAGATGCTTCAACAAGGCCAGTAATCTGCAAGCGTGAGGCTCTGCAGGAGGCAACTAGACCCCTTAAGTGTGTCCTGGAAGCATTGGGCACAGTCTGGCCGGCACAGCACTGCTGGTGCCAAGAGGAACCCTCTTACCGTTCAACAGGCCCGCTGAGAGCGGCAGCATCCCCGAGGCAGAGAGCTGGGCCCGCACAGGGGCGACTTGCACTGGAGCCGCATGGTGTCCCCTAGGAGAGGGTCTCATTAGTGCAACGTGTTCAGCACATCCCTGCTCCCCATCTCTGGCTAGTGGATGGCAAGAAATCTACCTGCGTCAGCCCAGAACCTCTTCCCAGCCCAACCTGAAAGGTGTCCTTGGTGCCCTTCTACTCCCCGGTCCCAGAGCCAAGACCTTGCCGCAAAGCCGTTCTCCATGTGCGCAGTGCAGAGGTCACAGCTGCTGCCCACGTGACACCTGTGGGAGGATGAGATACCAGGAACCAGGCAACCCAGCCCACCTACCCATGTTGGATGCAGCTGATCCTCTCAACAAATGGGCTGGAATAGTAGCTGCCCTTGCCATAGGGTGGCCAGTACCGCAGGTCTGCAAAGTGCTCCATCATGTCCCCAGACACCTGCAGGCAGCAGGACGGCAGAGGTCAGAGCATCCCTTGTCTCCTTCTCCACTGTGTGGTTGCTCATCCCCACTGAGCAGGCAGTTCAGGAGCAGCCAGGATGCACATCAGCCACCTGCATGACCAGCAGAGATGCCCAAGGCCATCCAGGACTTGTCCTCTCTGGACACCCAGCCTGTGATACAGGGCTGGTGGCTCCGGTGTGAGTTACAGGGTCTCTACAGCCAGAGGAGCATCTTTCTTCTCCAGACCCTCTGAGGACATTCCTCCTTGACCCCCAAAGAACACAGCCTCTTCAGGGCATCCAGGCAGCCCCTTGCTTCACCCCGCACAGCGTCCTGACTCACCAGGCGGGAGAAGCCGCAGTCCCTTGTGTCATACTGGAAGTGCAGGACACCCTGCCGGCTGTCCATGCTGGATGGGGGACAGCTGCCCAGGTGCAGTGACCATGGGTCCAGCATGAGCCCCTGTCCCCAGGGGTCCCACCGCACAGCCAAGTTGACACTGGCTCTGTCACACTCATAAGAGACTGAGCCTGGGGGTGCTGGGGAGAAGAGAGCACAGGGACACGCGTGCTGCTAGAGATCCCCCCAAAACATCACCTTCAGGAATGGAGTTTTCAGGGTCGAACAGACACCCCAAAAGGGAGAGGGAAGGAGCAGGAAGGGAGGCCAGAGCTGCGGCCCCAGAGCCGCGGCCAGCAGGAGCCACCGCTGCACCCAGCAGGGCTGGGAGCACCAGGGCCAGCTCCAGCCTCCAAGGACACCTCACGCACCTCTCCCAGCAGCAAGCAGCACCCCCCAGGCCACCAGCATCCCCAAGCATCCCCTACACAGCCCCATAGCATCCAGAAGGGCAGCCTGGCCCAGCACAGGCTATATAGGCACCTGTGCTGATGCATGTGGGCTTGGCCTCCCTGTGGCAGGAGCCTCACAGGTGCCACGAGTTACCTGGTCTCTCCCTGCAGCTGGTGGCTCCTGGCCTGCATGAAGGGCCATCCCCAGCTCATCAGGCCTGCTGAGCCCCTGGCTGGGCTTGGCTGCAGTCCTAGCGAGGCTGGTGGCTGCTTGGACTCCGCAGAGGGATGGGGGAGAAGGCCTGAGGCCCCCCGGCACCGGGGACTCTGGGGACAGACGGGTGTCAGGGCTGTGTCACGGTGCCTGGTGGGAGTTGGCGCTGGGACCTGGGGTGGCTCTATCAGTCCCTGTCCTTCCTCCCCACAGAGAAGAAAGACCAATGTAGACCAGCTGGACGGTTCTTATATTAAAAACTGCCAAATATACAATACACTTATTTTACAAAAGTAGAATTGCTTTTTATTTCTCCCTCTTGTGAACAGAGCAGAACGGGACCTGTGTGCACGTCGGGGACCGGCACCATGGGGCCACCAGCCACCCTGAGGAGACCCTGCTGGCTCTATGCTGCCATGGAGGGCGCTGCAGGGTGGCTGCAGGACGGTGAGGAGGCTGCTGGGGAGCGGGCAGTGCGGGGCTGAGCACGGGTCCTGCTCTTGCTCTGCTGCCCTGGTGGGATGCAGTGTCACCTGCAGCATCGCCCTGTGGCACCACCCTGTGACACTGCCCCCAGCATTGCCTGTGGCATTGCTTCCTGACCCCAGATGAGCCCTGGCCCCACCGAGCTGCTGTGGCCCAGGTTATCTCCACCGGGCTCTGCTTCGCGCCGCCGCTTTCATTGCGCCCTGGGCCGTCGCGGGTTTCGTGCTCTGCTTGGGGCTCTCCTGGGTCCCTGGCGCTGCAGTGGGGCACAACCCCAGTGCCACAGGATGCTCTGCTTGAGGCCACCCCATGCTGCGTTGCGGCCCCTTGGACACTCACTGCTGCTGCCCAGCATCCCCGTCCCCCTGCTCCAGCTCTCACCAGACCCTGGCATCTCCCAGTGCCTCTCCAGGAGGGACTGGCATTACAGGGCCCTCCAACTGGGATGACCAACTGGCCGGGTACTGCCTGGCTGGCGCAGCTGCCATGGGTAGGACCTGGGGCTGGGGACAACTGTCCTCACACTGTGACGCTGGTGCCTCCTCGTTGTCCCCGCATGCCCCCAGCTGCTGCGCGGAAGGACTGTCGGCCCCTTTGGGCAGCTCTGGGTTTTCAGGGCATTTTTTTACATTCTTGAAGCTCAAGTGTTGATGATGCTGCAAATCTGCTAAGTCTTTTGGCTGACTCTGTGTTGGTAGCATTAAATGGACCCACAGGCAAGGATGGGCTGAGGACTGAGCGCTCAACACACCTGTGGAGCTGGGGTCGGGACCAGGCTGAGCAGCGGGAGGGCTTGGGAATGGGCTGCACCACCGGGGTTTGAGGAAAAAGGGTTGAGCCCCTGGGGCCGGGCACTCAGGGCATGGGGTCCCCAGCCGGCATCAGTGTGGGGAAGGGCTGCAGCCTTCCCTGGCCCATGGTGTCCCCCGGCCACCATAAAGCTGCCTCAGGACGGGCAGGCACGAACACAGGGCGTGCGGGCACCCAAATGGGCCAAGCAAATTCCTGGCCCAACTGCAGCGCCGGCCCTGGCCAGCTCAGCCGAATGTGCAAGGCAAGAGCTGTCGCCTCGTGGGTCTGGCCCCTTGCACGCGGACACCCACTGCTCGCTGCGTGGCGTGAGCAGGGCCAACACGTCTGCCCTCAAGCTCGCCACCCTCATGACACATCAGCGCATGCGGCCGCCAGCTCCTGCTCCCCTGAGCGGCCACTGCTGAGAGGACCTGCCACTGGTCCGGCAAGGAGGAGCTGACGGGGGACCCGTCTGTCACAAATACTGCCCTCCTGCGCAGAAGGAAGAAACAGATTCTCCTGGAATGAAAAACCCACACAGTCCCTGAAGAACCTGTTGCTGACAGTGGTTACGACCTGGTCTTGCTCCCCAGGCCTGCGCACAGTGCTGCGGGATGTGGGTGCGAGCTGCCAAGGAGGCCGAGCTGCCAAGGGGCACGGGCAGCGCTGCGGCCCAGCAGCACATCCCTCCGCCTCCCTTCCAAGCGGGGCTCCAAATGAGGCTCACCGAGGACTGTGCAAGATCTGGCCTGCTTGGGTGCCCAGGGCTCCAGGGAGAAGGACCGCATTCCCTGCGGGAGTCTCAAGCCAGTTCTGCTCACGTCCAACCAAAAGATATCACGAAGTAAGAAAACGAAAGCACCTGGTTCTTTCTTTGGGTGGGGAGGGAACGACGGGCTGCCCTTCCCTGCCTACCACCTCAGGAAGTCTCGCACGTGGCTCCATAGCTTGGTGATCCAGAGGTTGACCCCCAGGTCCGTCAGGTACTGGATTTCGGGAGTCAGCATCTTGCGGCACAGCTTCCGGTGCTTCTTGTTGATCTTTTTCTTCAAGTTGTAGCCCAGGATGGATTTTTCCCCCAGGGGCTGCCAAGGCTGCATGGAGGACTCCTGGATGGCACTGGCATCCACAGGGTGACCCCCATCAATGCAGATACTTTTCATCTTCTCGTTCTCCCGCTGTAGCTCAGCCACATCTTTTGCCATTCGCTCCCTCCCATAGATATCCACCTTATGCCAGAAAGTGGCATTAAAATAGCGATAGAGTTTGGCATCGATGAGGTTCCAAGAAGTAGCCTTCTCATAGAGCTCAGGTGTCATCCTGGAGACAGTGGAGTCCTTCCGAGCATTGAGCTTGAAGTAGAGGATGTCTTCCAGCTCCCAGCACAGCAGGTCTTTCAGCAGCACCAGGGATTCATCAAAGTACTCGAGCAACATGACGAGCTGGAAGCGCTGATCTATCTCTTGGAAGTACTGCTCCACGAGCGGGCTATTGGCATTCATGTTGTTGTCGTAGCCCAAGTCAAAGAAAAGCAGGTTCTGGAGGTAGTGCGCATTGAACCCATTTGGGTCATAGTAATGCCAGGGGTCCCGGAGGAACTCTGCCAGCTTGTCCTCCCCTGTCAGCTTCCAGGTGAAGGGGATGACTCGCCAGAAGTAGTGGAAAGAAGACTCAAAGAGGTAGGCAGGGTCCCGCAGCACCGTCAGGAAGATAGTGTCGGCAGGCAGGAGCTTGCGCACCTCGTCGTAGTGGAAGCGCATGTGGTTGCAGATGATGTTGAAGCACATACCTGGCTGGTAGTGTCGCACCTGGCTCCGCTCGAAGTAGGAGGGGTAGTAGAAGTCATTGCGGCCATTGGGGAAGGCGAATTTGAGATGGTGCTTCTCTCCAAAGCGGAAGAGGATGTTGAGGATGGTGCTGCTGGCTGTCTTGTGTGTCTTCATGAACATAATGTCCACCTTGGGCTGGCAGCCTTGTCCTGCAGAGCCACGGGTGCCATTTGCCTCCCTTGGCACCTTGGCCTGGGCCGGGTAGGAAGAGCAGGAATAAGGGATAGGGATCCTGGTGGAAAGAAAAAAAAAAAAACAGGACACCCTGGTGAGGCTGGCTTGGTGCCCAATCCCAAGGAGCTTCTTTCCCAAAGGAGCTCAGCACTGGGGAAGGGTGCTTGGCCCACAGTCCTGGGGAAGAGGCTGCCGTACTGCTCTGTACCGCCCACAGCACCAGAACCAGCCCAAGCTGCTCCTCACAGGGTGCAGTGTCGACTGGCAGCCACACTGGTGGAGAGGGGCCTTTGGACAGAAACTTATTCCTTGAGGGCACCCTGGAGCATCCTGCTGGAGATCCCGTTCGGCTCCTCACTCTGTCATGGTTGCCCTTAAGGAGCTGGGAAGAGCTGACGGCATTGCAACGTCCCCAGCCTCGTGTGGCATCCAAGGAGGGGTCATTACAGCAGGGACTCACTGGGGTTAGTCCCATTTCCACCAGTGCAGCCCAAGCAGGAGGGGCCCCTTCCCTGCAGGTAGCTGCAGGGACACCGTGCTGGAACGCACAGCGGTGTCCCTGCTCCCTTCCCAGATCCAGGCTGCGGAGGGCATCGGGAACCTTTCCGCTGGGGTCGCATTATCCAGCTCCAGCCCTGCAGTCAGCACCACCTGCACCAGCGCAGCAGGGCCAGGGCAGCTGCGGCACCTGGGCTGCTCTGCAGCACATTTTTATGCTGAGCTGCTTGCCCTGAGGAATGGCCTAAGTCTCTGCACGGTCCCTGTGCGAAGGGCATTGAACTTACCTGTCATCACTTCTGTGTGAGTCAGTATTACACATGTGACAATGTTTCTGTCATGGTTTTGGAGGACAAACCCAAGGGTAAAGGGTGTCTATATAACGGGTTTATTAAGCCCAACTGTATATGGATGCTGGATGGTCAGGAATGTGTTGGCAGCCCATGGAAAGCAGCTGCCCCTCTGCCTAGCCACGGTCTAAGCTGGCATCCTGTTGAGACCCAGCAGGTTGTCCTAGGGGCCAAGGCCACATTTGCCATCCCCCCGTGGAGCCATTGCCCTCTCTCTGACCAGCTCCGGGCGCCCAGCCGTGCAGGGTTGTTTGCAGGACAGGCACTTACTCCGTCATGCTGACTGGCAGCGGTGGGACGGCGTAAGAGTACAGGAGCAGCATGAAGCTGGTCAGGAGCGTTCCCAGGACGAGCCCCTTACACATGGACCTCCAGTTCTTCCCATGCTGCAACATTGTGGTCACCTGCAAGTGAGGGAGAACAGCGGCATCAGCAAAGCCAAGGACAGCCCAGGGAGGGGAGATGGAGAGATGGAGAGAACGCAGGGAAAGTGGTGGATTGAGGGATCACGTAAGATACAACCCTAAGTCAAACGACACCCAGATAAGGGCATTGCACAGGGCGATCATGCTGCGATCATGCTGCGTAGAAGGTCCCAAGAAGCATCAGAGGAGACATGGAGTTGCTTCTGAGAGAGGAGAACGATAGATAGGCATGTTCCCAGCTACGGCACGGCTGGATGCCTGGCCCAAGCCATGACATTCTTGCAGAGCAAGACAAGAGCAATCCCCTTGCAAAAACCAAAAGCATGAGGTTGGAAACGAGGTGGGAGAATTGAGCTGCTCCCTAAAGGGATTCAGCAGGCAGCAGAGCCAAGGCAGGATTCAGCCAGTCTAGAGCCTGTATAGGCGATTGCTGGAGGCCAGGGATATTCGGTGATTTAGAGTCACAGAAGGACTGAGGCTAGAAGGCACCTCCACAGGTCTCTGGTCCAACCTCTTCCTTTGATCAGAGTCAACTTCAAAGCTAGATCAGGTCGTTCAGGGACTTTAGCCACGGTTTGAATATCTCTGGCTGCAAAGTGGGGATCCTCTCTGACGGAGAACCAGCATCTTCCTCCGTGCACCAGAAAAAAATTACCAGCAGGGGCCAGGAGTTTTCCAAAGGTGACTCTGAGGGGAACATTTCAGTGAAGGTGGTGTTGGATTAATGCAGGAGAGGTTCAGCTCTGCTCTGGCAATGCAGAGCAAAGCAGAGGGATTTTCACTGCCCAGCAGGGTTTTGAAGAGGTGGCCCCGAGCGGCTGAGCAAAACTGCAGTATTTTAAGGATTTCCCTTCCCCTGAACTCTTCCCTTTGAATCACCAGTGGTTTACGCCACACTGGCATGAAGGAAGATGCTGAAGGTCAGTGCTGTCGAGGGCTGGGGATGCTGAGGAGCAATGTGGGTTCCACACACAGGTTTGTACCACAGAGGCCCAACGCTGCACAAGCCTGAGCAGGGCCCATCACTCTGTGTGCAGGAGATGCCCTTGGCACCTCCATGGGCACAAGAGCTCTGGCATGACGCACACAGCTCCGCAGACGCGCTCCCTGAGGCTGTGTGCACACATGTGTACATGAGAGCACACACACACATCTACATGCAGGCAGAAACACATGTGCTTATACACACACATGCAGCAGAGACACATGCACATGTATGTCCATACATCTGTGTGCACATACACACATGCACATAGACACACACTCATCGCTGAACACTTGTGTGCACATGCAGGGAAGCCACACATCCATGCACACTCGTGCAGCTGCATGTCTCTGGGGACCCAGCCACAACGGGGCACATGCAGGGACACAAACACACGTTGCTGCAGCCTCACAAACGCACCCGCATGCACACACATCTCTGCACACTCATGCACACACACAGACAGGCTTCTATGCATGGGGCACTTGCACACACACACAGACCTGTGCATTAACACACACAAGCACAGGGATGTGGACATACACACACATGCCTGCACAGATAAGCATGCACATGCGTGCACAAGAACGCAGACGTGCACAAATCGATGCACGCTTGTGCCCACACACAGGGACATGAGTATATGTCCTGCACGCACGGGGAAGCATGCATAGCCCTGTGTACACACAGCTCCATGCACACTGATGCACACACACACACATGCACATCATGCCGCACGCACACCGTGCTGCACGCACACCCTGCTGCACGTACACCCTGCTGCATGCACGGTGTGCTGCACACACACACATGTACACTGTCACGCACACACGCACATCATGCCACACGCACATCGCACTGCGCACAGGCGCAGACCCTTCCTGAGCCCCCGCACGGGCAGCCCCCAGCCCGCACTGCCACCCCTTCCCGATGCTCCCGGCACCTGTGTGGCTGCCGGCGCAGCCGCCACGTCCGCGCTGCTGCCCGAGCCTGGAGCTGCTCTGCTGGCGCGCGAGCCACCGCATTGCAGCAGGGCTGTCCTCTGTGCAGGACACGGGGACGCGCTGCCCGTGGGGCTCCAAGCGGCAGCTGCCGAAAAGCGCTGAGCTGCGGGGCAAAGCCAAGAGCTGGGGGCGGCATCAGGCTCAGCAGCCCTGTCGCTCCCTATTTACAAGCCAGCCTCAGCCTGGAGCCTCTGAGCAGCTCCCTAATCCCCCCCTTCACCTCCTCGGTGGAGCGCTCGGGGCAGCAGAGCAGCTCCAGCTGCACCGCCGGCCCCGTTGTGCCAAAGGTTCCTCCTGCGGTGCCTTGGCCGCCGCGCGTACTGTGAGCCGCGCGGTCTGTGTTGCTCGCTGCCATCCAAACAGGCTAAATGAGCCGCGCGGCTCCGCTGCCCCCTTAGAGCTGCGATTTCTAAGCACAGCATCTCCTCACGCAGCAAACCCCTTCCTGGGGTTTCAGCGGCAAGAAGCAAGCAGAGACGCTACCTAGCTGATGGCGGCTGCAGGTGGCTCCCCCAGCACGGTGCCCGGTCCAGTGATGGCAGCCCCGGCTGCCCCCAGCTCCTGGCCCAGCTGCTGCCCCTTTCCTGCTTCGTGGGGGTGGAGGGCAGCAAGCAGAGTGCCCAGCATTGCCGGCTCATGCTGTGCGGCTGCGATTCCCAGCCCCATGAATAATGAATGGGCCACGTGAGCGGCGCCCGGGCATGCAGCGGGTCCGGACACCTAACACCGCCATGGCCGCCATGGCACGAACACCGCAAATGCGACCGGGACAACACCGGGGTGCCTGCCAGGGAGCCGGCACCGCGGGCCCTGCCAAGGACTCCTCTGCCCATGGCGGTGGTGGTCAAGCCCCAGCCCCACAGCGAGACCAGCTCTGCTGTTGAGACAGCGCAGCGGGCACTGTCAGGGCACAAAGGGCCTCACAGATGGGCAGCGTTGGGGGCACTGTGGCCCCCAACCAGCTCCAAGCCCTGGTGGCCGCGTGGCCGGTGCACCACGGCCAAGGGCTCAGCAGGGGCCTCAGTATGAAGGTGCCCTGGGGAAGGGGACGCTTGCTCGGTGGTGAACACGCATCCTGGTGTACCAAGCACCGTGCCAGGTGCCATCCACGGGGAGAGGGAAGTGCGAGGAGGCAGCGGTTGCCCTGGGATGCGCTGGGAACCGTCGGATGCGCAGGTAGCCAGCGGAAAGCAGGAAAGGGCAGTGCCAGCCGTGTCTATGGAGGGAGGCTCGGCCGCGTTGCCGAGCCCATGGCTGCTCCGTGTACGTGCTGCTGCCTCGCCACGGCTGTGCGAGCAGCAATGCTGCCGGGATGCCGAGCTGGCGGCTGGCTCCAGCCGGGCTGGCACTTCTCGGGTGTTTCTTACAAGCACTTCTCAGCCCATCTCCTCTATTGACTTTGCCTTAAGCGAGTGGCTTAATTATTAATAGCGCAGGAGTAGAAATGCAGACGTTGAGGCTCTTTTCCCTCTGCTCCCGTTAGTGGTGTCGGCGGCCCTCATCCGCCCAGGCAAAATTCCCAGCCGGAGCAAAGCAGCCACCCCCGCAGGGAGAGGACACAGTCCCGGTACATGGCAGGGCCGCACGCTGCTCCCAGGGCCCCCGCCACCCGGTCCTACCCGCATCCCCACCAGCACGGTCCAGCTGCCAGCACCTTTTCCGATCCTTACGCTGCTCTCTGCTCTCTTCCCTCGTCTCGTCTCGCCAGGGCGCAGCAGGGGCCGCCGGACAGGGAGATGCTGCTCCGACATGGAATATGTTGGCGCCGGGCAGCTCCCCTGTGCTCCGGCGCGGAGCAGGCAGCCCCTGCACACCAGCCGTTGCGCTCTATGCCATCCCAAGGGGACCGGGTTGGATGGCCAACCCCGCGGAAGAAAAAAAAAACAGGAAAAAAAAAATCTCCCTGTGCAGTGCTGTCCGTGGGGCAATGCTCCCGCTCTCTCCTGCTAGGTGCTGAGTGGCTGGGCACTCCCCCTGGGTAGCCGCTCCGGCCCAGGCTCTCAGTGCCACCTCGCTGGCTCCTTGGCTTGGTCTCGCCTCCCACTGCGGGCAGCACAGAGGCCCCATTCACCCCGCTGCCTTGCAGCACTGGGAACAACGGGGCTGTTTGTCTCCATCTGCAGCGCCTGCCGTCAAGGGTGACATTGTCCCTTCGTGCTTCCTGCGCGGCGGACAGCCGCGCTCCCGGAGCACGGCGGCACCGCAAGTGGACGGCCGGGATGCTGCGGGCACCGCAATTTCCCTGCAAACCCCTGTCGGGAAGTTAAAGAGCAGTCGGAGCAGCAGCATCTGGCGGGCTCAGGAGATGCTGCTTGTTGGTCCTTGGCAAGTGGCTTGGGAAGTGGGTGGCAGGTGCCCCGTGTGCCACCGTGGGCCATCCCTCTCCTCCTTCCCTCGTATCCAGTCCCTCTGCTCCTTCCTGGGCCCCCTCTCACTATGTGTCTTTTACCACTGCAGTCACGGCTGTGTTCCTACCCCTTTTCTCCTTGCTCATGCCGGCTGCCCCTCATCAGCCCCTTTAACCGCCCTAAGCAGGATGTGGCCTTCGCCACTGCCCTGTCCGCTGCGGCCTCGCAGAGGGCAAAGAGCCCTCGCAGGCTCTTGTCCCACCCGCGCATGTCGCCGGCTCTCAGTGAGGGGCACGAGGAGGCGCCGTGCTCAGGCGGGACAGCCCGTGCTGGCGGCCCATGGCAGCCTTTGTTCCCGGGGGCGTCACCGGAGCTGCAGGGGGAAGCTCGCGGGTGCCATTTCCGTCCAGAGTGGCGCCCTGTTCCCGTTCCCCCAGCTGATAGCACATCACCCCATCCCCGGGCCAGAATAAGAGCCATTGTGCACTGGAACACGGCCCCGGCTCTTCCCCACAGCCTCAAAGCTGCCCTTCTGCTGCTAAAGCAACGACGGTTCCTGGGCCACCCTGGGCCCACCCAAGGGCTCCTAGTGAGTGGTGGCAGTGCCGGCTGCCAGGGCTGCGCTGCTAGTGCAGGGCACCCCCGGTCCTGCCCGGCACCGACAGAAGTCTATGCCCACACGTGGCACATGTCCCCCGCTGGCCAGGGCGCTCCTGAGGGTGAACCTGCAGGCTCCTAGAGCACTTTACAGATCTCGTTTCACGTGTTTGCACCCCACAGCAGCGTGCACAGCTCTGCCCCCAAATCACGGATACAACCAGAGCTTAGGTCCACAGGCGCTTGGAGTTGTCTTGCGGAGCCCAGGGCAGCTGGAGCTGCTGCCCCCGCAGTGCCAGCCCACTGTGGGACACACACCCTGTCCTGCTGCGGGGACCTCTCCTCTCCCCACACAGAGCTCCCCTGCCTGACTTGCCAGTGTGGCGCCGAGGCCGTACGTGTGCCAGGGCTCAAGAAAAGCCACAACATCCTCCATCTTAACCAAGAAAGCCTGTGGGCTCCTGGGTTTGATGCAGGCACTAACTGCTGTGATTCAGTTCCATGCTGAGTGAAGAGTCACTTCCCTCCTGGGACACAGTGCCTGGAAGTGTCTGTGGTTTGGTCAACCTCTGGCTTGGGCCAAAGCAGAGGCATCCCTGATTCCAGAAGGAAGTGGAAGATCCATTCAGGCTACCTCAGGTATCCCAAAATTAATGCCTAAGTTTGTGGCCATCACCCTAGGCTTTCTGCAGGCACTGGAGAGGAATGGGCACCTCCACAAAGAGCTGCCTAACAGCAGAGAGGAGCAGGCAGGTGAGCACTGCTGCGAGCTGCTGCTCCCTGCGATGCACTGAGGGGGACGGCGAAGCCACTGGCTCCAGTGCACACAGCCGCCCTGGGGTCAGCAGCCCCACGTGCAGCTCCAGCCCGCAGCTCCTCGGTTCCTGCTCCTGTGCCGGCTGCAGAAGCGGCCCCCACGCTCTGCCCAGTGCTGGAATGGGAGGAATTCCAGGCACATGCCAGCCCGGGCTGTGCCTGCAGCGCTGCATTCACCCCGAGGCTGCGCGCACCGCGCCAGCACTGCTGATCAGAGCGGCAGGCACCACTGGTTACCTCCTCCCCATCACACTCGGCGCAGGGAGCAGCCTGCAGGGCTGAGCACCGCCGGGCTGCGGGGCCATGCGCACGGCTTTGGCCCACAGATCAGAGAGCAAATCTCCGGCTCAGGGCAGCACTCTGGGAGGAGGCTGGGCATTCGCTGCGCCAGGTATCACTGTCCGTTACCCCCTCGAGGTCGGCTCCAGGTGGGAAAACTCTAATCTAGATGTGCTCTAGCCCAGTGGAGCAGGGAGCACTGCTGCTGCCTGCAATATTTAACCCTGCCATGGCTTTGCTTCTGACAAAGAGAGGGTGCCTCCTCACCCGAGCCCTCTCTGCCTCCCTGAAAGGAGCGCTGCCCTCTCTGCCGGGCTCCGGATGGGCCATAGCTCTGCGTCACCTCAGCCCCGTGGCAGGAGAGTGGCAGCTCTATGCGAGCCCCAGCGTGACGCAGTTTGGAGAAGCAGAGAGAGCAGTAGCTCTTTACCCAACACCTTCCACTGCCTTCCAGCCCAATGCTTGGGGCAGACAGGGAGCGGGTGCTCACGGGGCTCACGGCACCACTGAGCTGCAGCCAACGCACTTTCAGCTGCACCAGCTCCAGCTGGATTTGCGCTGCTGATTTACCAGCAGTGTCTTCACCTACGCCTGGGGTGCATTTGCCATAGTTAATAGTCACTGAGTGAATTAAGTGCAACAGTGGATTAAGTCTCTTTCCTGACCCTTGGCATCAGGAGTGGCTTCCCCCCACGAGCCCTCCAAGTATCCCATTCCTTGGGCTGCAAAGCAGCTGCTGGGGGTGGGGAGCCATCCTGCCCCTTCTCCAGAACTGTGCCTTCCCTGGGGATTTTCCTTTGCCGAGTGCAGCACAGTGCTTTGAAGGGAGTTTCCAGCTACAAGAGGACGCTGGCAGACAGGAACCGTGGCGGGTACGTGACAGCCTGCACAGAGCCCAGCAACTCAGCGCTGCTGCGGGGCGACCTGCTCCCACCAGCAAAGGGCAACTCGCTGCCAGGGGACGCTGGTTTAACGACCTAATGAGCCGTATGCTTTGGCAAAGTGCAAGGCTCCTTCTGCACAAGGCTGCTCACCACCGCCTGGGTGCGCAGAGTTGTGGCATCCTGTCCTTGCCCCTGCCAAGAGGCTGGGCGCATTTGGGCCTTGACACAGAAGTGCCCAATTCAATGCTGAAGCACAAGGGCATAGGAGAGCCTCTTGGCAACAGTCTCCTCCATGAGCTGAGTGGGTGCAGCTGCCTTTTTGGTAGTCTATCGCCTCTCTGCCCTAAACAAATCTCTCCTATCTGTGATAGTCCAGCAAGGATTGAGGCACCTGGGCGTGCTGAGTAGCACTGCCAAGAACCACCCCTCCAGGAGGGCCTTGTCTTGCTCGTAAACTGCTTTTCCACCCTCTGATCCCCATGCTCACCCTTGGGGAAAAGGGGAGAAAAATCCCACCCTGCCTGTAAGAGTAGAAACAGTAACTTACACTGAGAAACACCATTGCCGAGTCAGCGCTCCTGTGATCGGTCCCGCTCAGAAAGCACGTGCAGGAACTGCAAAGCAGGAGAGGTCTGCATGTGAATGCCGACAACGCTGTGGCCGTCCACGGCTCCATCGCAGCGCTGCCCGTGCCCGATGTCCTGCGGCGGGAGTGCTGGCGTGCACCGGGGCTCCACCTCCCCGTCTGCTCGTCACCCAGCTCTGAGGCTGCGCTGCTCTATTGCTGGCCCTCCAAACACTGGCCAACAAAAGCGCCCTGACGGGCAGCCCTGTGCGGGACATGACCCGCTGGCGGTCACCTCACAGGCCAGGGGAGGAACAGGTCTTGGTGCCGGAGCCACATTCCACCGCCAGGCCCAGTGTCCGGTGCTGGCCGTGCACCCTGGAGGGTCCCAGCACCAGAAACGCCCCCGCCAACGCAGCCGATCCTGGCGGGGCTGCCAAATGCTCACAGCGTGTCTGTGCGTGGGAACACACAGACACAGGCTCTTGTAGTGCTCCTTCCTGGCACGGCTGAACCGCCTGGGCTCAGTTTATCAGCCCTGGACTGGTTTTCTTATCTGCCACACCTGCAACCTCCCTTCTGCCCCAGAATTTTTCAAACGGTAGCCCTGGCTGGGCTGATTCCTGGCCCCAGCAGGCAGCCCTGGGCCCGCAGGTGCTTCCAGCATGGGTAACTGGAGCTGTGCGGCCTCCCCCTGGCCGCGCATTGAGCCCCGGCATGCAGCTGATGGCCTTGCTCTGCAGCTCGTCGGGCCGCGGAGCTCCCTTGCGCAGCCCATGGCAGCAAGGAGCCTTGGGGCCCCGTCTCACCCCCCGCGAGCCGTCCCGGGTCGGCAGCAGCCAGGGCCGCGCAGGCTCCCGCCTCGCCCACCCTCGGGTCGCAGTTACCATCACCAGGGCTGCGCGGCGCCGGGTGGCGTTTATGGCCCTGAGGAGTTTACACGCCAAATAAAATCAGCGGTGCGGAGGCAAACCCTCCTGGCAGACAAGCTCCCAGGGGCAAAGGCAAGGCACAAATAATAATAAAGACAAAAAAAAAAAAAAAAAAAGAAGGTAGAGTGTTATCTACTGCCTCCGCTCCACGTTGTTTCTCTCGCTTATCTCTTCGTGGGGCTGCAGGTGCCCACGCGATGGCACCGCTGTAGTTGGCGCTGGGCTGGGCAGTCCCACCGGCGCCACGGAAGAGCCGTTGCAGGGTGGCGGGTGCCAAGCCGCCCCGCGACCGAGCGCGGTGGGGGCAGCTCCTCACGCACCAACGCAGCTCCCGCCACTCCTCCGTGGGATGCGGACGGCCAGGCCTCAGCGTGATGCTGAGCGCCCGTGGCTCCCTGCTGCGAGGGTGATGGTGGCACCCGTAGGTCCCCACCGCACGTCGCTTCAAGCAGAGAGGCCTGGCTCGGTCCGCGGAGACCGGTGGCCCTGCGGCTTGGCAGGCTCTGCCCATGCGGCCCTGGGAGCCGCTGGCGCTGCAGCAGGGCCGGGCGGAGCCAGGCCGCTCCCTGGGGCCGGCGTCAGGGCCGGCTGCTGGCACCAGCCGTGGGAAGGGGCAGAGTCCCTGGGGATCAGCAGGTCGCCCCGTCACCGTGGGGTGCTCAGGCAGGGGATGATGCGCGAGTACGTCTCAAGCTGCCGCCTGACGCATGGGTACAGCTGGAAAAAGCGCCCGTCCCGCGGATACAGCTCAGGTGCCTCAGACCACCCATAGTCCTGCTTGCTGGGACCCGGGGCAGAACTCCGCCGAAAACCATCCCCAGCCTCCGCGGCAGCCCCTGAATGAAACCTTGGCTCTGGTTTCAACCCGCTCCCTGCGGGTTCTTCCGGGCGGTTGTGCAGTCGCTCACACCAGCCCAAGGCTGTCCTTGCTGCATGAGCAAGCAAGGACAGATAGACAAGGATAGACGGATAGACAAGGATGCTTCCTTCTGTGTCTTGATGTCACTTCAGCTGCCCAGAGACCTGGAGTAACAGACTAACAGCCAGAAAATCACTTGTCTCTGCTGGAAGCCACCCAGCAGCTGTCCGGACTGCAGGAGCCACCTTCAAGCAGCGCCTTCCTCTGTGTCCAAGATGGGATCTCTACCCATGAGGACAGAGATCCTCAGCCATATGCCTCAAATTCGGGGGCTGGTGAAGATGTCTCCAAGATGGGAATCTCCAAGACCTGGGTCTGCAGGGGCCCAGCCCAGCTCTTCAACACCCACAGGTTTGGAGAGGGTTGGTACCGCGCCAGAGCCTCCCCAGACAGATTCCTGACTCCCATTTCTTTTTCCCAGCTTTGGCCAATTTGCTGAGAGTCCCTGTTTTAGACCCTTTGCAATGCTTGAGTCTCCTTTTCCTACTGCCTTCTCCAGGGTCACCGCAGGGAAAACTACTCCCATCTCCTGAATCCTAGCAGAGCGCAGGGGTGCTCTTGCGAGCCACCTTGGCAGCCTCACACGGTCCTTTCCATGATTAAAACTTTAACCTGGAGAAGCACCTGTATAACTCGACCCCCTTAGTAGCAACCCTTGCTCTTCGTTCAGGCTCAGACAGCTCGGTCCTGACACCAGCATCTCCATGCAAAAGCAGCATGGTGGGACGTTTGGCTGAATCTGCTTTAAACGAGGACTGTCACCCCCTGAGGCAGTTCTGCTCATCGGCGCACTGCTGCCTCGACAAGCAGATTCGCAGCTGGTGAAAGGGGCGGGTTGAGTGAATCTGGGGCTAGGAGAGCTTCAGGCACTGAGCTCTGCTCACATCTCAGAGGCAAGCGCCAGCAGAAGAGACAAGGGAAAGCTGCAGCTCCCAGGGGTAGGAAAGGATGAAGCTGCTTGTCCTTAATTACCTCTGCCTCCTGTTTTGGGAGCTGCTCAGCACCCTTGTCACATGCAGGTGGGAGACCCAGAGGCAATGCTGCAGTTCCCAGGCACTATGCAGCAGGGTGCTGCGGTTCACACTCAGCAGCAGCATTCCCCTCCTCATCCCTGCCTTGGTCTTTCTGCTGAAAGACCCTCTGGTCGAGGAGGATTGAGTTAGAGATTATTTAGGCAAAGCAGACATGCATAAATCTATGGACCCAGATGGGATGCACCCAAGAGTGCTGAGGGAACCAGCCGGGGTTATTGCTCAGCTGCTCTCCATCATCTTCAAGAAGTTGTAGAGGGCAGGGGACATTTTGGAGGACTGGAAGAACCAATGTGACTCCAGTCTTCAAAAAGGGGAAGTAGTAGACCCCAGGAAACTACAGGCTGGTCAGCCTCACCTCCACCCCTGGAAAGGTGATGGAGCAGCTCATCCTAGAGACCAACGCTAGGCATGTCAAAGAAAAAGAAGGTGATGAGAGGTAGTCCGCATGGATTCACCAAGAGAAGTCGTTTTTGATCAACCTGGAGATCTTCAAACCAGCCTGGATGCCACCCTGTGCCCCATGCTCTGGGTGTCCCTGCTGGAGCAGAGGTTTGGACTGGACGATCTCTAGAGGTTCCTGCCAACTGCAACCCTTCTGGGATTCTGTCTTAGAAAACCTCTGGAGTAAATCACCTCATAAAAAGCAGGCCGGGAAAAAAAATCTCAGCTTCCCTGTGTATCGATTGGCTTTAGAGCAAGATATTTTAGTGCTGATAATCAATGTATCTACAATAACCTTTTTGCCTTTAAATGCCTTATCTCCAGCCTCTCCCAGTGTTTGCACTGCAGGTGATCTGTCAACAAAGGTAAGAGGGGGCTGCAAGGGAGGAAGTGTAGGAGCTCCAGAAGGATAACAGGGAAGAAGCATCTGTCCCCAAGGGGCTTTTGCCTCCCTGAACTCCAAGTTCAGCTCTGCCTGGACAAGCCCCTGTGGCTTGGACAAGCTCCAGTCTGTTGGGCACAAGGGCCGCTTTGTAAAATGTGTGAAACCAGGGCACGCACGTAGGAAGCGCCCTGGAGCAGGGGCCACTTGGCCCCTAGCAGCCCAGCGCATCCTCAAAAGGGGGTTATCACAGAGCTGGCGTCTGTGAGCACCCCCATGCCTTCAGGACAGCCTCTTTGGAGACACCCCAGCAGCAGTCCCTGACTCAGAGCGGGCACCCCTGAGCACCCCGAGGCAGCCATAAGAGAAGACCCTGCAAACACCAACCCAGGGAGCAACACGGGGCAGGGGCAATAGGAAAGCAATTCTGGAGCACCGCAGGCCCAAGGAGGCAGATCACCAAGAGCAGTCACAGTGCCCTCCTGTAGCCTGCGTGGAAAAGACAACACCAGCAACCATGGTGGAAATGTCTTTTTATTTAAAAAAAAAAAAAAGTCCTATAGAAGTAGAAACTGTTTACAGGCTGTGTCACTGCAGGGGTGTGCAAGGGCCTTAAGAGATGCTGGAGAGCAGCTTCTCAAGAGAGAGAAAAGGCTCCCTTCTGCTATAGGCTCCATTCCCCCAAGGCTGGGGCAAGAGCCCTGCTGTTTGCCCTGAGCCTCCCTTCCCTCCACAAAACGCTGTAGCACCCAATGAACACAGGCACCTGTTGTGGCACAAGGCCTTCCCCTCTGCCCTCGTCTCTGAAAATTCACAATGACCCACCCAGGACCACCGTGCAAGAAGCCAGCGCTGCCCTTGCCTTCCTCGCTTCCCTCAGACCGCTCCCTGCACTTGTGGGGTAGGCAGCAGGAATCGTGGCAGCAACATCCAGACGACAGTCCTCATGCCAGGCCTGTCCCGCTGAGCCCACCACACGAGCCAGCGGGGGCAGCAGCACTGCCGCACGCTATGTGGAAGCCTGTGCAGAGGAGAGCTGAGGGAACCCAGGGGAAAGGCACAGCAGGAGGTGTATTTACAGACAGGAGCATTTTTTAATTTAGCATTTTTGTCCCCAGAGCAAAGCAGAGGGATTTCCACTGAAATCCAAGGCAGTCTCTGCAAGGTTTGGGCCAGGCTACAAGCAGGCCCAAGGCCGGTTAAGCCAGTCTCTGCATAGGGAGGACAGGACTATTCCCCTCAAAGAGAGCCCTGGAGATGCCATCAAGCCCGTCGTGCCTTCTTGCTTTTCTTCTTCTCCTCTCTCATGGCCATATCGTGGGCTTTTCTCTTCTCAGCGAGTTTGTTTGCCTGAGGAGAAACCCCCAAAACACCCAGTCAGATTAGTCTGCAGAAGCTAAAGGCTTCTCTGCTCTCAGACCCACTGCCCGCTCACCCTGTACATAAGGGAGACCGACCCATCTCCCGCTGCGCAGGATACAGACACTCAGGGCAGCCCTGGGGCGCTGAGCTGCCTGGGCACAAGCAGCAGCATGTGGCATCCCCCGAGGAGGCTGGGAGCTCTAGGTGAGCAGCAAGCACTCTGTTCTGCCAGGGCCAGTCCACGGCCAGGGACATGCTCAGGAAGAGGCCTCGGGAGCCTCAGCCTTCACTATCCAACAGGAAGCGGGCACGGGGCAGAGTGGTAAAGAGCAAAGAGCAGAGCTGGAAACCCCCTGGGCACCTGCACTGTTTACAGGTCGCTGCCTAAAGACTCATTCCAGGTGGTTTCAGCTCTGTCCAGAGTCTCACATGCAGCCACAGGGGACTCTCCCTCCCACAGCCGGAGCGGGGAAGGGCACAGTCCCTCAGTGGGGGCTTTTCCCTCCCCAAGGGATAAACCAGGGTTTAGCCACAGCTGCAACCTGACAGGAGGAGCTGGCACAGGCAAGGGAGCAGGATGCAGGCAAGGGTCTCGTGGCCCGAAACTGTGCTGGAGCATTGCTGCCGCGGGAAGGCAGCACGTACCTCTCGGACTTTGCGCTTCTTGCCAAACATTATCTTCTTGTAGAGGTACTTCTCCCTCTTCTTCATCATCATGATGGCCAGGCGCTTCTCCTCGCTTTGCTGCTCCTGCTCCAAGCGCTGCTTGTCCTCCAGCCGCACCTTGCCTGCTGTCACTGTCACCGGGAGCGCCTGCGGGAGCGGGAAGGCTCAGGACCCAGACGTCAAGAGCCCACCCTCTCCCAGGATGGACAGGCCCCCTGCGCTCTGCCCTGTGGAGGGGCACTGCACCCTCCACGAGAGCTGCTGCACAAAAGGGACAGCCAAGACAGTCCCAGCACAACACAGGAGTATGGGCCAGGGGAGCACAAGCTGTTGCGACAGGACCAAGGGCCATCTCGGCCACATCATGCCCAGGATTCTGAGCTGCCCTGGAGGCCATCCAGTCTCCTGGGGTTGAGGGGCAGTGTTTCACTTGGCTCGTGTTTCCAGAACAGGAAGCTCTGCAGCTCGGCGGAGGGTCTCCTGAGCCTACACCTACCCCTCCACTGGAAGGGCCACTTCTTTCCAACAAGGAGGTTGAAGAGGCTGCAGGGGTGTCCCCTGGGGAAGGGTGGCAGCTCCCAACTGGGGCTGGGACATCTCCCCCGGAGCCAAGTAGGCCTGCGTCATGGGCCCAACCTCAGACTGAGCTCAGAGAGTCCGGTGAGAGGCTGTGCACAGAGCACAGGCCACCCAGCCTCAGCCTGGGCTCCGCTGGGCCCTTCCGAGGGGGGAATCCGGCCCCTCCGGGCTTTGACCAGGCCACACATGGGAGTCCCACAGAATGGGCCAGGAAGCCGGCAGGCAGCAGAGCCCGGCAGCAGTGGCACTCAAACTGTCCCCCTCCTGGGGCTCCCAACTCACTGCCAGGCACAGTACCTTGCCCTGAGTCTTCTGATCTTCCATCTTCTTCAATTTTGTCTCTTCTTCCTTTTCAGAGTCATCTTCCTCCTCTTCCTCCCCCTCCTCTTCATCATTTTCCTCCTCCTCCTCCTCCTCCTCTTCCTCGCTCTCTTCACCTATGGAGAGGTCAGTATTACCAGCCAGGGGTCGTGACAGGTAGACCAGAGCCTGGCATAGCAGCACATACAGCTCTGCCTGAGCAGCAGGTCCTGGCCCTGCCTTCTCCAGCCTCTGCGGGCTGTCACCTCCTGGTACCTGGCTGCTCGCCCCGCTGCATGGCCAGCAGCTTCAGCTTCTCCGGAGGGATGTAGTCTCCTTCCTGCTCCGTGACGAAGGGCGAGAGGTGCGGGGGTAGCAGGACACCGGGGAAGTAGTCAGCGACGGGGAGGCATAGCTTGGCGTTGACAGAATCAAAAACCCATTGCGGCTGCAGGTAGTATCTGTGGGGCAGAGGGAGCACAGAGTCAGGGGTCAGGCCATCTCCTCCTGTCCTGTGGGTCTTACAAGACTGCAGCAGAGCAAGATGCCACTATAACGTGTCCTGAAGCACAGGACAGCTCCAGGACAGCCAGGTGTGCTCACTAGCCCAGGCCCCCTTTTTGGGGACAGCCCTCACTCACCTGCCAACAACTTGTTGCTCCACGCGGGGCCGGTCAACAATCTGGTGTGTGATAGATGGGTCACTCACATCGTAGGTGGCACCGATGCACACAGACTTGTCCCAGGACACCTGGCCCCCAAAGCTCCTGCCAGTACAACACACCGAGGGGTTACGTGGACTAAAACAGCCCCCAAGTTCATGCTTGCAGCATGTCAGGCAGACGAGTCCCAGCCCCCCATCATAAAGGGTGGAAAAAGCCAGGAAAGGGGAGCAGGGCTGTGAGGTAACAACCCACCCGCACGTACCGGATGACGAAGGCCAGTGGCTCTCGGGGCACCTCTCTGTTGAGGAAAAAGCGCAGCCCTTCAAACAGCTTCTTCTGCTTCTCCAGCGCCTCCTGCTCCTTCTTCTTTGCATCCATCTGCTCAGCAGTCTCCTGTTCAGAACAAAGTCAGAGCCTCTTGCATAGGGATCTTCTCTTCCCCAGACATAGCCCCTGCCCAGCCCCCTTTGTCAAGAAGGCTCCTGGATGCTGCTCCCCATCCTCCTGATCATATCTGTCCTTCCCAGCACCATGCCAGGCAGTGCCAGCCCTTGCTCAAGCACGAGGCCCCCTGCTGAGTCACAGGCCACGCTCTGCCCAGGGTGACAAGGCCCAGGGCTGAGCCACCTTGCCAGGCTCTTACCCCCTCCACAGGGAACTCATCCATCTCCACGTCGTCCTCTGGGGTTGGTGCCACCACACGGGTCAAGCTGGCACTCAAGGCTGAGAGCTTCTGCAGAGGGGAGAGAGCAGGAAGGTGTCATTTCCACATGGCTTTGTGAGGATGGGAGAAAAGGCAGCGTCGCAGAGGAAGGGGGGTGATTCCCTGCAACAAAGGATCAAAGGAGCTCCTCTCCCTCGTGAAGTTCAGCTCCTCCACGTGCTGTCTTATCCTGTACTCCCCAACACAGCGGCTCCAGAGTCCCCTGTCACATAGGGTAGAGGCCAACGGCCCTCAGGGATAAGTATAGATCTGCCCTGGGGCTGCGCGTGAGGAGCGGAGAAGCAGAGCCCTTCACCCTGCAGGAACCAGGCTCCACGCTGCAGCTCAGCGTCCCCAGTCAGGACAGGATCCACGGTCAGGACGCAAAGGCCAGCAGTTCATGGGTGCTGCTGGTGCCCCTCACCTCCAGGTAGCTCTCCGAATCCATGGCGTACGCCTCGCCATCCGCAGGTTTCAGCTCAGCCTCCATCTGTCCTTCGATCTGCAGAAACAGGCAGCCTGGCACACAGCCCCCAGATGCTGAGTGCCCAAGCAGCCACCCTGTGCCAGGGCCAGCATAACCCCCCAGGCAGCGCGTGCTCCCCACCGGCTGCACCAGGCCCTGGCGGGCGCGTGGCCCTCTGGCCCCGGGCAGGTGCGGAGTGGCTCGCGCACAGGGTGGCCCGTGAGGGACTCACCTTGGGGGGGTAGAGCAGGTTGAGGGAGTGGTAGAGGCGGAAGTTGACAAAGCCCAGCAAGGTGGTGTAGAACTCGGTGAAGGTGGCCATGACGCGGTAGTCGACATCCGTGGGGTGCTGCAGACATGCAGGAGCCGTTAGGGTACAAGGCCCACAGGGTGGAGCCCCTCTGTAGGGACAAGGGTCCGTTCTCCTGGAACCAGCTTGGGGCATGGGACCTGGCAGCTCATGCAGCACCAAGTCTCTTGAATCTCTGCTGCTCACTCACTCCCTGATCTGGAGCTGAGAGGATGCTGCCCTCTCTGCAATGAGCTCTGTAGATTCCTGTGCCCAATGCCAGGCCCTGGGCAGGAGAGGTCTCTGTGCAGCCCAAGGAGCTGTGTGCCAGTGCCCCCTGCCCCACAAGGCCCAAATCACTCCCTGTGCCCACCCTGCTGCAAGATCTAACCAGTGCCTTAACAATCAAAACCCAAGGGGGCAAGAAGTAATACTGGCCAGGAAAAGCACGGCCCCCCTTGGCGATATGGCCAGGTAAACACGGAGGTGACCCCCAGTGCGGGCTGTACAGAAAGCCACAAAGCTCCATCCCGACTGTGCCATCCTTGGCCAAGCCCAGAGCCAGACAACACAGCGATCGTGGTGGCAGCTTGTGCCACCAATCCTGGTGCAGCAACCTGTCCTGGCAAAGTTTGTCCCATGCCTCCGGGAGCCCCTGCAGCCTTGCTGGAGAGCTGCACAAGTCCTGCTGGGCAGGATACAGCCACCCCGGCAAGGAGGGCGGGGAGTCTCCCTTGCTTCTTTCCTCGGAGCTACTGGCCTCATTACTGCAGGTTAATCTTTAATTGTAGAACTAAGCACATTGTAATAATTGACAGCAAGCGGAAACAAGTACCAGGGAAAGCTGGCACAGGAGACAAGAACACAACCATCCTGGGCTAGAAGGTATTGACCCTTCGTGACTCCCAGGTTGGCCATCCCACCTCAGCCTGGGCACAGCCTAATGCCTCTCTTCACCACGAGAGCGGCAAGACACTCCCATGAACTCTTCCTCTGTGCCAGGAAGGTGAGAGCAAGGCATGGGCCCTGCAGCACACAGTTACTCACGTCGTGGGCGAAGGCGTAGGGGGTGATCCAGGTGACCGGTTGTCCCAGCACCTCAGCCTGGTAGTAGATGCCCTTGATGGAGAGGAAGACCTGGCAGGGGGCAGAGCAGGGGCTCAGTTGGAGGGGGTCCTGCAGCAGCACTTGGGCCTACTCCCACCAAGGGCGGTTCTCACTAATGCTCCCGCAGCCAGCAGGTTTGTTTGGGGGACATCCAAGACGGACCCCAAACCCTTCCGCTCTTGCCACTGCCACCATGACCAGCCAATCCTGCGTCCTTCTGTGCTCCAAGGCCACTGCCCCATCCCCACAGTGCCCCAGGGGGGGGGCCTGATGCTGGACCCCCCGAGCTCGCACCTTGCGCAGGGAACGGGAAGCAATGACGTAGTTGAGGAACTCCACGGAGAGGCGCCGGCACAGCTGGATGGTCTGCACATGGCACTTGCCGGTCCGTGGGAAGGTGGAGAAGAGGAAGCACATGGAGAGGGCATCGTCCAGGTCCCGCAGAGCGTCAACAAAGGTTGGGTATCTGCGTCAGGGCAGGAGGAGAAGGGGGAAAATCACACTCAGCCACAGAGCCACCAGCAACCAGCATCTGCCCAAAGCTGCAGGAGCCAACAGACACCACTTAGGAGGAAGGGAAAGGGGCCTCAGAGGCATCCCATAGCATCTACATCCCACATGGCCCTCTGAGGCAGCGGATCCCAGAGATGGAGCGTTCCTTGTGGGGAACGGGAAGCTCCTGGACAGCAGCTCCCTGCTCGCTCGGGCTTTGCTGCAGCCAGCACACAGCTTGCTGAATCCTTCTCCACGAGCTCTGAAACCCCATTTACCAGCCAACCAATTCCCAGAGTTGCCGTGGGAGCCAGAGTCCTAATGGGGATGGACACAGCACGGCCTCCACAGGCTGCAGGTCAGTTTACTGTTGATAACAGCCCTCTTTTTTGAGAATTCTTCTCCTGGGCCTCCTCCAAACTGAGGTGCAGCGTGGGCAGCAGCTGGTGCCTCACCTCTCCTTGACAATATGGTCAAGTTTGTAATTGGGCTTGTTGTCCTTCAGCCGCTCCACGGTGCTCCACTCGCTTTTCCCATAGGCCTTCCGGAGCTTCCGGACGAACACCTACAGGGCAGGCAAGGAGAGACACAAGGCTCCCTTCCAGGAAAACAGCAGGGGGAGGCAAAATCTTGCACAGTGCAGAAGGGCAGTCCTTGGACATGAGGGCCTCCCCTCTGGGCTGTACAGGCTCCTGAGGGGGCAGCTCCCAGGCCTACAGTGGTTCCAGCTACTCATAACAGCCAGGCCCCAAACACCCCTGCTCTGCTGCCACAGGGGTTAACCACAGCTGGGAGCAAGGGACAACAGCCTCCAAGTGAGGAGATCCCATCACCCCATCCCAGGCACAACCGCAAGAGCCCCTGGACATGAGCTCCAAAGCTCTCGTGCCCCCTAAGTACCTTATACTCCCGGAACTTGTTGACGATGGGCTCATGAAGGAGAAACTTGATGTCTTTGAGGAGGTAGAAGGTCCTGGCTGCAGTTGAGCCTTTGTTCACCTTCTTCTTATGCTTGGGCTCATGGGGGTAAATCCCCTTCAGGATACAGAGGCGCCTGTCAATGGAGATGCAGGTGACACAAACTGGATCTCAACACCCGCTCAAGGCAAGCAAAACAAGGGCTAGAAAAGCTCTTTACCTCTACATTATCCCAGCACACGTAACTCTGCTCCACCTCCCTCCTACATTCCCACGCTCTCAGGGTGCCACTGCGCTGGCTTTGGACACACTGCCCTGTGTCCATACGTGCTGCTCCCTACAAAACCCCCTCCTGGCAGCAGACAGGACTAGCCCGTGCTGCCAAGCAGGGCTGCTGGATTCATCACCCCATGGAGGCACCCGCAGGACCTGGTCTCTGGGGTAAGGCAGTTCCCCCTGGCCTCGCTGCGGTGCCCGAAGCGCCTCCCCAGGACACAAATCTCTCCTGTCCATCTCAGGCGACGCTGGGGGAGCCTGGCCAAGGCGCTCAAGCTGCGTCCTGACCCCATGGACACTAGAGGAGTCGCAAGGAGCTCTGCTCCTCTCAGTGGCCACTGCCGACCCCCGCGAGCAGGGGACACTGCCAACCCCTCGCTGCGCCCCAGGGCTCCGCAGAAGTCCAAACACAAGTGCCAGCTCCCCAGACCCGTTCTGGGGCATTCCCACAGGGCTCGTGGCGCGGCTGAGGTGAACAGGGATCTCCGGAGGTCACCGTGGCCATCCTGCTGCCCCACAGGGACACCCAGAGCCGTGGCACGGGGTGGCCTCCAGGCTGAAGATCTCCACAGAAGGAGACTCCCCAGCCTCTCTGGGCAGCCTGTGCCAGGGCTCTGGAACTTGGTTCCAAACCGTTCCCAAGGACCGCGCTTGGGGCCCCGTCCCGCGCTCCGCAGGGGCCTCCCGCGGGCGGCCCCGGGCTCCCCGCGCCCTCCCCCGCACCTGAAGTCGGGCAGACTCAGCTGCAGCTTCTTGCGCGCCTTGTTGCGTGTGATGTAGTTGGTGGCAGCTCCGCGCTCGTACTGTGGGGAGAGAGGGGAGCAGCGTCAGCGGCGCCGGCGCGGCCCGGGGCCCCGCGAGGGACCG
>JAUBNY010000084.1:939941-953294 GCA_032275445.1 Crypturellus soui | reverse complement strand
GGCCTTGGACTCTCCTTTGCGGCCCGCCATGGCAGTGAGGCCCAGGATATAAGGAAGCAATGGGACACACCGCTCCTTTGGTATCTCTCAAACCTCTTATTTGCAGTTTCATGATGCTCACCTGGTTCTACCGTGAGGGGAAGCAGTGCCTGACATTGCTTCATGAATGTTTTTTCCCCCTAGCTTGTGGTTTCGGAGTGCCCTCTGCCCCTCTCCGTCAATCTCCTCCCCTGTTCCAGGTGTTTGCACCTTTTTCTGCCCTGCATCCTGCCCAGGGCCTGTGAATAGTTCAGTGTTGTTGCTGAGGTAACAGCCACATCCACCCGTCTCCAAGACTGAAATCTTGCGTGGAATGGGTCACAGTGTGATGTCCAGGGTGACAGGTGGCTGCCCTTTCCTAGCAGGCTCTCAGCCCTGTCCTGTGCCCGGCCACGAGTCCCTCTGGTGCTGCACGGCCTAAGGTCCCTGTCCTTCCATAGCGTGTCTGCCAGAGTCACAGCAGGTCTTTGCATGCGGCAGCACGCGGGGACGGCTGGGAACGTTCCCTTTTGCCGTGAGAGCTGCTCTCTGCCCACCCATGCTGTGGCATGTGGTGGGTAGGAGGGCACGGCTCAGCCCCTCTGGGCATCCCTGTCTCCGTGTGCTGGCAGAGGCTGCTCAGCAGCAGACCTGACTCCTTTTTGTTATTGTTATTGTTGCATTAGAGCACAGAGGGTGTGAAAATCTGGAGCGGCAGAGACGTGCAAGGTGCGCTGAGCTCTGATAGACACTAAAATGAAGAGCCCGTTGGAGCGGGGCACTGAAGTAGAGCATTAGGGGCCTCGACGTAATTGATAGCATCAACACTCATGTTCCCTCACCTCTGAACCACAGTTTTGCACTGACATAAGAACAGGCTTCACAAACCCCTGTGTGTAACAAGGTCACGTGGTGGCCGTGAGAAGGGGTCTGTGTCATCTCCAAAGCTTGAAGTGAATGGCTGCCACCACCAGCTCATGTGCCACATGCCACAGGAACCAGGGCAATGGGCTGGGCGGGGATACCCACAGGCTGCAGTGTGAGAAGGGGCCATGTTTGTCCTGCTGTCCCCTGCAAGAAGACGACAGAGTTGCAGGGCGAGCTGCGGGCTTGGAGCAGTGTGCAGCACTGGCGCCAGGCACACGGAGCAGCCTCCTCCCGGGAGAGCCACGCAAGGCCCGTGGGTCTGCGGCCAGCGGGGAGTGGTGGCTGGAGAGTTTCACACCCCCCGGAGAGGCAGCTGTCTGGGGGGACACAAGGGTGCTGGGTGGGCAGCAGTGCCTGGGACACACGTTTGCAGTCATGCTGGCTGCTGCCTGGCTGGGGTCCTCTCCGGCTGGCCCTGGTGAGCAGCGGGCAAGGCTGGGAGCCTCAGGTCGGGTGACACCTCCCCCTGCTGCTTCAGCTGTCCCCACTATCCTCCAGGCCTCTGAACAACCTCATCACACCTCTAGAGTGATGAGGAAATCTCTGGGTGTCATTTCCTGCGTGCAGCCACAAACTGCTCTGGACCCTCATGCCTGGAGGCCACCTCAAAGCCCCATCACGTGTTAGCTAAGCTGTGCTCAACCCACGAGCTGCCAAGGGGTGTGGAAGGAATGCGGGTCAGAAACAAAGCTGCAGGTGAAGAGTGACCAAATGCTCCCTCTCCCTCCCCTAAGAGACAGAAAATAAGCACATGATACAGTAAGAAAATATGGGACACCATATTGGTATTTTTAATAATGTTCCTGTGTTTCTAAGAGGTTTCTGGGGGCGAGAAGTCTGGGTCACTCCCATCTATTTGCCGAATGGTTAAAGAGCACATCCTCGCACTCATGGCAAGAGGGAGGAACTGGAAAAACAAGCCAGAGCTGCAGCAAGACAGTGGTCAGGCAGCGGGGTTCGGCTTGGTGCCTGGTTTGGAGCCAAAGCTCCACGATCCCAGCAATGCGTGACGCAAGGTGGCTGCACCGGCTCCTCTGCAAGGGGATCGGGGGATGCAGCTCCCCATGCGGGGCAGGCGGGCGATCCCACGCAAGGCAGCAGCCTACGAGGGGCTCTCCTCCCACCAGCATCCACGGAAGCTCAGCAGCCTGGCACCAAGAGCACGGCGGGAGCTCCTGGCTTAGGAGCTGGTGTGCAGCACAGGAGAAGACACTGCTACCTGCAGCCGCCTTCTGCAGCGACAGGGACTTGCAGGCAGGGCCTGCAAGAGGGGCCTGTCCCTGCAGTGACACCGCCTCGGGGTGCAGTGACTCTGCAGCCTGCCATCCCAGGCTGCCTCCCTTCTTTTGCCATCGTTTCTAACTGTGTAATCTACTCCCTGCATTGCTGCTGGATGTCACCTCACTGGGTGGGTGGTAGCAGGACCCAAGGCAGGGAACCTATGTGGGCAAACCTGGGTGGTGGCGGATCACAGCTTCCCATGCGGATCAGTGAGCTGCCTGCTCACACCCGGCGGAGACGAGACCATTTCCAAGCCCTGGCACAGGCTGCCCAGAGAGGCGGTGGAGGCTCCTTCTCTGGAGATCTTCCAAACCGCCTGGATGCCACCTTGTGCCCCGTGCTCTGGGTGTCCCTGCTAGAGCAGGGGTTGGACTCTAGAGGTCCCTTCCAATCTCAACTATTCTGGGATTCTGTGACTATTGCCTTTCAGTGAGGGGTTAAAAATCCTGCATCTGAAGAGTGGTTCAGACAGGACCAGGAGAGTCTTTGATGTTTGGTTTGCAAGGTGAATTCTTTCAGGATGGGCCTGAGGGTTTTTCCTACCTTTGGGACAAGAAGGGTGACACAGCGCTTTGGTGACGTTCCGTACAGCTCCAGATCTGCCCGGTTGCATTCCTGGTGAAAAAGCTGCTCCTGGCCTGGAGGTGCTGTGGGAAGCCACAGGACGAGTCAGACCACGCTGAGCACAGGCCGTCACCCCCATGGCCACCTCCTGTTTGAGACGTCTACCATCAAAGCTGAGAGGGAGCTGCAGGGCTCCAGGGACTGTCCTAGTTATGAGGAGGTCTGGATGTGACACGCAGGCTCCTTCCCCTGCCCCTTCCCCTGCTCTGCTCTCAGACTCCAAGGATCCTTGTGTCCCTCTGGGCAGACAGTGCACAGCGCACGTGCGACAATTCCTCATGGTGGCTGATCCTGTCTCCACGTCATGGCCATAAGGAAGACAGAGTTTCCTCCTCTCCGAGAGCAGCGGCCCATTCCAATGAGGCAATCTAGACACTCAGCAGCTTTGGGAAGAGAAAAACATTCTTTCCGAGGCTGGTTTAATTGCCAAGATGCCCGCGGGTTAGGATACAGGAAGGGTGTTTCTGACAGTTGTGATGATCCAGACGATGCTGTGGGGTCCCGCGGCCGCCAGCCGCTCAGCGCCTGCCCCTTCCCGCACTGGGCATTTTGCTGGGTCTCCTCCTGGAAGCACAAACCTTCCTCTGTGCCACGGCCGCCAGGGCAGACCCCTCAGCAGGACGAGGGCAGGACACACACCGAGTCCCAAGGGCTGGTTCATTCCCTGCAGACACCGTCACTTCGTGGCTGATCAACTGACTGGGCAGCCGCGGCACCCGCGCCTCTATCAGCGGGAGCCTTCTGCAGTTTATTAGCATTTTAATAGCCCCAAACACAGCCTGATAGGAAATGACTCTTCCCTAATAGCACATTTAGGTTAATTGCTTGCTTGCTGATGCTCTGATGCTTAAACCCCCCTGGACTTTATGTTCTGCCCAGTCTGCTTTTGCTGCGTGGCCTGAATTCCTGCAGCCCCAGCCTGACCGTTGTGTGTGCGCTCCCTGCAAGACCCCATTTTCCGCACATCGCTGCCCCTGAACCAGCTCCCCCCCAGGGCCCAGGCGAAGGGCCCCATAGGGCCCAGCTCTGCCCGAGGTGGCTCCTGGCGCCCAACTGCGGCCTCACTCACAGCACCAGAAGCAGCCCTGACACGCGGCCTGTTACGCCAAGCCCTTTCCAAGGGGCAGCCGAGTGTGCGCTCATGAACGCCCTTCCCCTGCTTTGCTTTTGCTCCTTTACCCCTGGGAGCCTCAAGTCCAAGGGTACGGGGTTATTTTTCAGTTTAATTTTAGAGCTCAAGAACCCGTTGCCCGGCATTCATGGGGTCTGGCGGGAAGGGAAGCCGCAAGCGCCCTTTGCTAACTGCTGCCCCATCCTTAGGGGAGCCTCCTGCTCCCCTCCCCTCAGCGCACGTCCCTCCCCGCCGCGCCCCGAGGGCCCCTCCAGCCAAGATGGCGGCTGCCTTCACGGCCCGGCCTTCCCGCAGCCCGGAGCCCCCAGAGGCGCTTCTCATTGGCCAGCCGCGCTGCCCATCAAGCGCTGTCCGCCGCCCTGACTGGCTTGACGTGCGGCGGCCGCCAGGGCGGAGCCAGCGCCATAGGCTGTGGGAGTGGCCGGGCCCCGCCCCCGTGCTCGGTCGCCTAGCAACGCGAGGACTCCGGCGGCGGCTCCGGTAGCGCCCGCGGGGCCTGGAGACTCCCCCGGCCCCGCAACACCCCCGGGTGCAGCCCAGACCCCCCCAAGATGCCCCCTGGGCTTCTTCCCCCCGACTCCCACCATCCCCCGCGGGCCCCTGTGCCCCGGGCCCGCACCCCCGCGATGCACCCAGCCCTCCCCATACGCGAGCCCTGTCACCCTCCTCCTCCCCGCCAAGACCCATCCGGTCTCTGTCCCCCCCAGGCTCTGGGGGGATCCCTGCTTGCCGCCAGCACCCCGGGCCTGCAGCCCCCTCGCAGGGGACACCCCAAGGCTCCCCAAAGACCCTTGCCCAGGGTCCCAGCCACCCCCGGGACCCTCATAGCCCCAGACCCACCCAGGAGGCTCTTCCTTCCCGGTCACGCAGTTCTGCCCCTTCCCTGGCCCTAGTCCCTGCAGCTGGTGATTTCCAGCTCATCCGTTCCTTAGGCAGTGCTTCAGAGTCTGTGCCTTTTCTTGCTTTCCTATGGGTGTTCTTGGATGTTTAACCGCCCCTCGGGACGGAGACCACTTCTGATGTGAAACCCCAATGCCCTGTGTGCCCACCCCCAGGCACAGCTCCAGGGTAACCTGAAACTCCCCCCTTTCCCCAGATAATGCTGTTAACGCTTTCCTCAAACTTTCCTTTAGAGATAAAATTGGAGGAAGAAGAATTTGCCCCCAGAGGAGCAGAGGGACCTTGATGCACTTCAGCTGAGTCATTCCCTGTGTCCTTACCCTCCTAGAGCTCAAAACGCTCAGCCTAGTAGGGTTTAACTGATGCCATGGCAACAGGGAATCCAGCTGTGCCCCAGGGATCACCCCAGGACACGAGGGAAAGAAACAAGGCACTGACAGAAGGCACCCGAGCACCAAAGAAGGGAGTGATCAGATCAGATGCTGTGAGGATGCTAGGTCCAAGTCAGCCAAAATTTGATACTCACGAAACGCAAAGAATCATATCGGTCTTGGACGAGACGATTGTCAAGCTGGAACTGAGCAGTCTGATCCCCTGCATCTTGGACTCTCTGGACAGGTTTGCTGATACGCTGGGGCCTGAGCTCACAAGTGACCTGCTCGAGTACCAAAGGCTTTCACGCAAAGTGGAGGACCTACTTTCCAGCTCTCGAGAAGGGGAGCCCTTGCCAGATGAGGAACAGAGAGAGAGTCTTTGCTTGCTGGAGGAGCATCTGAAAACTTCTGTTAGGAATATTCTGAGGCTCCTGCTGTCCAACCCTTCGCTTTGTCAGACTCTGCCTTTTGAAGTCTGTGCGAGACAGTCGTCAGCTGAAGCATTTGTCCAAACCTTTAGGGAGTTCAGGAATTTAATGCACGAGAGACTCCTGACTAGTCCCTTAGAAGAGAGAGAGAAGATTCAGTTCATGGAAGACATCTCCCTCCGGATTAAGAGAAACACTGAAACACTCACAGCTTTAAAGGCAGAACTGGCAGCAACGATCCAGTCTCGAGATGAAAAGGTATGGTATCATGGGGATGTTTTCTGACAAAGGGTCAATGAAGCAAAACTTGGGTAAACTCAAAAATAATCCTTCTCTTGCAGATCCTAGACAGGCAGTGATGGTTTGTGAGGCAGACCCTAAATTAAAAGATACTTCCTTCATTGCAAAATTAATTTAAAAGGCTTATTTCATGCTTGATTTTTAAACTTAAATCTCATGTGCTTTTATCCTGTTTTCACTGGCAGCTTTAATCACACTGGAAATCACCAAGTTGAAAAGGGAGCTGTAGAACAGGCACAAATTGCTGCAAGAGTATTTTGGCAGGGCCACAGCATCAACGGCTGCTGAGTGGCTCTATTCACTGCTGATGAAATGCTGGGAAGTCACTCCAAGGGGAGATTGCCCTGATTAAAATGCATTTTTAATACCTGCTCTGCCCTCCCTCTTGCTTAAAGCCAACATTTCTTTGTCTTTCAATTCTAAAATACTGGCAGCCTTAGAACATGTGTGTCTAATGCCTGATAACACCGTTCCTTCGTTTCTGCACTGAAAGCAACAGCGGTTCAAATAAACTCATAGACATGCCCAGGATCCTTGTGTGGGCCAGAATTTGAGAATGGATTTGAGCCCTGACCTCCTGACAAGCAATTCCTTGTTTTCCGTGTCCGCTTCTCTTTCTCCTTTTGGCAAGAGGGGTTAGAGGAGCAGGTCCTGTCAAATGCCGACTGCACTGAATGGTGCTAATGGAGACAAGGGGCTGCCTTCCCCATTCCCTCCGCCCCGTGGAGATCTGTGAGTTGAGACACTTGAGATGTTTATTGCAATTTGGCAGCATGTCCGAGACATAATGAATAAACCTATTTTACTGGTCCCAACTGAGCATTTCTTTTGAAGGCAGCCCACTGAGCTGAGTCCCCAGGACTGGCCATTTGAGCCTAATGCGAAGCTCGGTGAAGCCGCTGGGCTGTGATCTTGTTCAGACGGGTCAGCAGCCGTGGAAGCTTCCTCAGATGACAGTGCCAATGGGTTTCTCTGTGGCTTGTTCAATCTCTGGCCTTATTTACAGGTTCACAGAGCAAGAGTGAGAGGTTTCCACAGCATTGTGCACTAACCTAACTCTTTTCCCTATGCCAGAGGTCTTGTGATTATTACAAACTGGTCAGAGTTCTGCCCAAATGCAGGTCTCTCTTAACACAGACTCACAGAATGGTTGAGGTTGGAAGGGACTGCTAGAACCAGTGCAGAGCTCTTAGACCTCCTCCATCTCAGCAAGCCGGCCTTATTTCTGCTGCCACAGATGCCTCACCTTACCCTCCATTTCTTCTTTGTCTTGTTTTCTGGGTCTAGATTCAGAGGAAGGACAACGTGATCAAGGATCTCAAAACCTCCTTGCAAGATGTGGCCAACAACTACCAGATCAGTGTCCTGCAGATTACGCAGGAAGCGGAAAACCAGCAAAAGGAGGAGCTGCGGGCTTGGCAGGCCAGGCGTGCGAGGCTCCAGGAGGACCTCAAGCAGCTGAGAGCGCAACTCTGTGCGCTCGTCCTGGAGCACCGAGAATCGGAGCTGGCCCTCAGAAAGGTAATGTGGAAGGAGAGCTCGAGTACAGCAAGTTTAAAACTTGTGGAACCGCTGTCAGCTCTGGCTGCTTCTGCTAATTGCTTGGGTCCTGCCAGTTCCTGGCAGAATGCATATGCTGTTTGTCAGAATATACCTGCTCTTTCCTCCTGCTCCGCTGATTTCGGTGGAAGGCAGCCCTGCAGCGACTCCAAGGAAGCAGCTCGCTCACGATCCTCCTTTCCACTCTGCCTAGTCCTGCACAGTGCTGCAGCGCTGCATGCGGGGGAGGTCGAGCTCTGCTCGCCATTCAGAGCAGCGGGAGAGCTGCTCGCGAGGCGTATGTTGGGAAACAAGGGAGTAGGCACAGGCTAAACAGAGCAAACATAACACTGGCTGTATATAAAGCTATCTTTTATAGCTATTGTTTGTTGTCCCCAGGGCTGAATGCAGCTGGCCTTGGAAGCTAGGCAATTCCCAGTCTGAGTGGTACTTTGCTAAGCGACACAATCCAAGGAGTCATGGTTGAATCAAATGAAAGGGAAGTGTGATTTATCACAGTAATGAAAGGAGAAGATAAAAGCAGCAGACAGGCTCAGGTCTCTGTGTCAACAACCGTGGCTTGAGCAGAACATCTTGGTGACATGTGCCAATCTGGAGAATCTGGAGCTAGAAGACAGTGCAGATTTTCCCCTCCTTTTACCCCTATGTGGTGTTTGCTGCAAGCAAGCGCCGAGCTCCTGTGCACAGCACAGCACACACCAGTGCATTGGTCACTCTTGCAGTTCAGTAACTGTGCAGCCCTGGCAGAATGAAGCAGCAGTGGGACAGGCAGTGACAAAGGGTCACAGGACATGTGCTACAGGTGACTTGTGATGAGCTGTCAGCTCAGTCTAATGCTCAGGCAGAAAAAGTCTCCTTTCCCCTTTGGCAGCCCATGCCTTGGGTGACTCAAGACTTTTTGTGCTTTTGGTATAAACAGCTGTGATGTGTCAGGTTTGCCCTGCTGATGGTCTGGAAGCCCTTGGGACATCCTGAGCCAGCATCACACAGCAAATTGTGTGGTCTGTGTGATGGACTCTAGCTGATCTTCCCCTTGGTGATTCCATGGAGTACAGCAGCTGGGGTAAACTGCCCATACCAGGTCATTCTGCAGGGTCAAGTCACTGCTGAACAGATTTGCAGCTAGGAATCTCCTTCATTTTAAGAAGCTCCATCTGTTGAGTATTTTCTGTCCAGCTTTCATGTTTAGCAGCTCCCTGCTTCTTCCCTCTGAGGCTGGTTTCCCCAGTCTGTTGGTGACTTAACTCATTCCATCAGCTGTGCTCTTCTCCCATATCAGGGCACACCTTGCAGACGGGGTTCAGTACTCAGCCCTCATCCAGTCCCATGCTGTAAACCCAATATGGCCCTTTTGGCCTCGAGGAATAGAGGCTGGGCCCAAGAGAATCCCCAAAATAGGGGCAAAATACGTCAGCTAGATGTGGTGTGCCAGAACAAGGAGGTGTTTCACTATTTTCTAGCTCAGATGGCTTTTTACCAGGCTTTGTGTGCCTGAAAGTAACATATCCTGTTGTTTATTTCAGAAGAAGTGCAAAGTCGAGATGGAAATTGAGAAATGGATCCAGAAATATGATGCGGACATGGGCGAAAAACAGGTATCCTCTTTAAGGTGCTTGGCCCTTCCCCGAGGTGATGTGTCCAGGTAGATCACTGTGCAAATAGACATGTAGGTCATACACAGGAAGGTATGGGAACGAAGGACAATCTACCATGCAGAGGAAGTGCAGGCTTTGGAATGAAATATCCCTTTGGCCTACTTCAGTGTGTAGTTCTCTGCTGTTTTTTTTAGGAAACTGTTGTTAAATCCCACAGTATTTGGGGCTGGTGGATTGCTTCCAGTCTGTCAGACCTGCCTACTTGCTACTTAGAGAAGAGGGGTTTCACTTTTGCTTCAATCCTCTATCTTGTTGATGTCCAAATCATGCTCCTGATTTTTTTCCTGACCCACTTGAGAGACACCCCTCTTGGGATCCTCATCTTGGGATCCAAATTACCCATAGCAAACTGAGAATCAGAATCTCAACCTCTCCTTTGAGGAGGTCCTAGATGCTTTCATTTTCATACTCTTTTTTCATGGAGTTGGACAAAAGCTGCTGGATCGTAAAGCAAAATGTAGGGAGGGGCCTAAAAGTTTGCAGTGAGAAAAAACCCCTACTCTGCCTGTTTTTAACAATATTGTGCTATTTTGGCCTCCTATTTACTCACTGCTTGGAGCCCCAGGTTCCCCTAGCCCTTCTCCTCCATGTGTCTTACCCTAATGTGTTGTTAGGAAGGGAATAAACTGCTGCGCTTGTACTTGCAACATGAAAACTGCGTGTCCTTGGCCCTCTGCGTGCTGGCACAGCGCAGCTCTTCCCAGGTGCCGAGCTGCAAGTAGTGTGCTAGGTGGGCCTCAGTGCCACTTCTCAGCAAAGCTGTTAGCGTGGGCTCGGTTTTGTCCCACCCGATGTAGTGTTTTGCTCACAGTGTAGTCAGGACAGGCTGGACAGACAGGAAGAGGCATGGTGCCTGCTCAGAGTACCCAGCTGAGGGTGGATGTGGTTTGCAATATGGAGAATTAGGAGAACAGTTTTCAAAGGAGCTTGGAAGATACTGAGACTTGGCATCTCTTGAAATCCCCTGAGCACACATGTCCTATTTAGTCCCTTTGAAAAGGCTCAGCTGCTAGTTGTGGTTCTCCTTAGATTCGGGATGCTAAGAGGATCCTTAATTAGGGATGTACAGGGAGGAGTTGTTGAATGCTTTCAAAATTGTTGTACCTGGTATCTACTGTATTGCTAGGCTGAATATGAGGAGCTTTATGCTGTCTACTCTGAGGAGAAGGCCCAGGTGTCCCTGCTGCAGGAGAAGCACAGCGTGCTTACCCCGGAGTACTCGCAGATTGCCGAGGAGCGCAGCATACGTGAGCAGAAGCGAAAACAGGATTCGGATGAGTTGGTCACCATGACCATTGCTGCCACCCGCATCCAGGCCTTCTGGAGGGGATACTTGGTTCGGTCTCTCTTCAAGATAAAAAGGAAGAAGAAAAAGAAGGGAGGGGGCAAGAGCTTCAGATAAGCACAGAAATCTATTCTCTCTCCTCCATTCTTTCCTCCTGGTAAAGCTGCTGCCTCCTCTGGCTCTTCCAGATAAAAGTGTTAGCTGAGAGAGCCTTTGCAGTCCGGTCCAAGATTTCCAGGGCTGGGGCTGGCTCTCAGAGTGAGTGTACATCCAAAAAGTGGCATCAAGACACGTCTCAGCATTTTATCAGGAGGATATCTCCTGATGAAGGGACTGTGACAAGCAGGGGTGCAGATTCATGACTTGGTCATTCTGCTCCCCATGCCCAAATTGTGCTTTTGTGTCAGAGCCTAGTTCTGTTGATACTAACAGTGTCAATAAAATCATTCCTGGAGGCGGGATGACGTCTTGTGCCTGACTTGGTTTCTCCTTGTTTGGATTTGAGAGAGAATTTCATTTTGGGGGATTTTTTTTCCCCCCTAGTTGGCAGACACAAGAAATTTCAAGGTCTATGGAGACTTTTTCATTAGGATGTCAGTACCCGTATGGGCAGGTTGGGGTGTATTTGCATTAAGAGGGACATCTCATTTCCAGAGGGGGCTGGGCACCCATAGCTTTGAGTTCCTACCAAGGGAAGGTCTGGATGTGCTTTTCGAGAAGCCTATCTGTTGCAGGGGCTGTTCGGGGCTCAGATTGATGCCCTTCAGTCTTAGGGTTGTCTGAAACCTGACAGTTGTCTGCAGATGTTGGAGCCTACCTGGAGAGGCAGAGCAGGAACACCTGCCACGGGGAGCACAGCAGCCCAGAGTCCAAATCCAACCGTTTCCAGACATAGGACTTGCCCTTAGGATCTATTTCAAAGTCTGATAGAGCCAGAGATGCTGGAGCTCGTGACTGAAGGCCCTTCAGGGCAACTCCTTAGAATGGGAAGAAACACTTGACAGGTTTCCAGGTGTAGAGGAAAGGCTCCAAAGCAGTAGAGAGAGTCTGGCTACATCTGTCTTCATCCAAGGACCTTCCCAGCCTGGATCCTCAGGCTTGGAGTCAAATGGGGACAGGCTGCAGCAGGACGGAGTGGAATTTTTGGTCTTTGTGAGGAGACACGAGCAGATCCACACACCCTGATGAACACACACAACTAACGCGGTGCTGCCTGCTGCACTGGGAGTCTGTGGCCCTGCTGTCACAGCAGACTGGCTGCTGCCTGCAGGGCCCCGTCTGGGGAAGGGGCGGAGAGGAGCTGCAGTGACCCCGGCCTGTCTGGCAGCGCCCATCGTGGTGACTTGCTGGCCTTCGTCCCCTGGGTTCACTCGTTTTCTGAGGTGTGCAGGCAGTGGATGCCATGGATGGGCTCCAAACCAAGGGTCTCCCAGATCTGATCCACCTGGGAGGGCCCAGGCCTGGCAGTGCCGCGTGAACCCGTGCAGGGCAGCCAGCCCACGGCTCACGGGCGCAGCATGTCCAGGTTCCGACCCCGTGGCCACTTTTGCCCGTGCACTGCAGCTGAGGAGCTGGGCTGCCTAGGAGCGCCCTTTCCAGGGACGTGTTCCTGGCCAGCCCTGGGTGCTGTGGCATGGCCTGCAAGACCAGGGCCAGCCCAGAAGGACCCTCGGGCAGACATGCTCCGGGGACAGGTGCTGGCAGGGCTGCAGCCGCACGTGCAGGTGTCAGCGAGATCCTCTGTGGCTGGGAGGTGGCACTAAGCTAAGGGGACCTTGCTGACACTTGACAGAGGAGCATCTGTCAAAGGTCCCTTTGGCTCTTCAATGATTTCTCGCTGTTTTCCACCTTCCCCAGATTATCCACTTTGTGGGGGGCATGTTGTGCTAAGAGGGGCAGTCAGGGTGACCACAGTCGCCTCTGGCTGGTTGTCCTCAGCCCGTGGTCCTTGAGTGGCCACCTGGGGAGCCGTATTGCAGGGGCCCCCGGGGCTTCTCCCAGAGCTCAGCCGAGGCCCCTGCCCTTCCGAGAAGGAGCGCTCGGGTGGGGGGGGGGGGGGGGGAGAGGGTTGATCCTCGCTCCGTCGCTGCAGCCTTGAGGCGGGTGAGGGTAATTGAAGCCGGCAGCCTGCCTCGGGGCCAGGCTGGGTTCCTGGCAGGGCAGTGGTAACACAAGCAGTGTACTGGACTGCTTGGGGTGCTTTTCTTGCTGCATCTGAAGTCTCTTCTTGCCTCTCTTGTTACCGCTGGGAACAAAATCTTCAGCTGTGCGAGGTCACAGGCCTGCGGGTCACTCTGGTGGTGGTGGATCCAAGTAGCAGAGGTCCCTGTGCCAGTGGGACACTGGTAGCCATGGCATCCCATGGCAGAGGGTCCTGCTGGTGGTGGGTGCTGGTAGCACTGGGTCCCAGTGACAGTGGGATAGCAGGGGCAGACGTCCCAGTGAAGGGGGGTCCTGGTAGTGGTGGGTCCCTGGAACGGAGGGCTCTAATAAAGATTGGTCGCAGTGGCTGGGGGTTCCTCTTGGCACAGGGTCCTACTGAAGGTGTGTCCTGGTGGTGATGGGTCCCCATGGTGGAGGATCCCCATGGCAGGGGGTCCCGCTGATGGTGGGTCCCCATAGCAGGGGTTCCCCATGGCAGTGGCTCCCAGTGATGCTGGGTCCCCAGGGCAGGGGGTCCCAGTGATGGTGGTTGCCAGTGGCGGTGGCTCCTGCTGGCGGTGGCTCCCGGTGGTGGTGGCTCCCAGTGATGCTGGGTCCCCAGGGCAGGGGGGCCCGGTGATGGTGGGTCCCGCTGGCTCCCGCTGGCTCCCGCTCCCGGTGGCTCCCGCTGCGGGGCCCCGCGGCGCAGGCTCCCCAGGCGGCCGCC
>JAUBNY010000084.1:928157-939210 GCA_032275445.1 Crypturellus soui | reverse complement strand
ACACCTACAAGGGCTGGCTCTTCAAGTGGACCAACTACCTGAAGGGCTACCAGCGCCGCTGGTTCGTGCTCAGCAATGGCCTCCTCAGCTACTACAGGTACCGGCACCGGCGGGGCCTGGGGGGGGAGCGGGCTGCCCCGGTGCCGCCGGGCGCCGCCCGAGCCGGGGCCGGCGGGGCCCGGCGGCTCCGTGTCCCGGCCCCTGGAAGCGCCGTCCCGGTAATCCTGCTCTTCCCAGAGTCGGATTCCCTTCCTGGCGCGCTTTGCTCGTGCCCAGAGGCCGCACGTATCCCGGGTAGCCGCTCCCTAGGGAGAAGGGAGCCTCGGGGAAGGCGGTGGGAGCAGAGAGCCTTGGTGGAAGGAGGGAGGGAGGCTGCGGGGCCCTCCGGCCCGCGGCGCCGCCGCGCAGCTCTGCTCCTCGGGCTTGAGCCTCCTGCAGGGGAGCTCCCCATCCATCCCACCCACAGCAATGTATGGGTGATTACGGTTTTGTTCTGTATTATACCACATATACGTATGTACATGGTATATTTGTACCTTAGGATGGGCCAAGTTTGTTCTTGTCTCTGTGAAGACTCTTAATTCCTTTCTCCTCTACCACCACCTCTTGCCTGGGATTAGTTCACTGTGTCTCAGGCAGCGGAGGGGATCTCTGCTCTTAAGGGAGGTTGGAGCTCTCTGAAATACCTGTCTGTAAAACACTCGGCCGGGCCAGCCGGGGCTTCTCTTTAGTAGTGACCTGACGGCAGTTGTTTTCCTCCCAACACAGCATTCCTGTTCCTGCTCCTTCAAGTCGCTGACCGCTGTGAATAAAACCCATCCTATATCAAAACAGAAACCTGATGTTAGGGCCTTGACAGAAGTTTTACCAGGATTTTCTTTTGGATTTTTTTTTTTTTTTTGAACTAAAAAACCCAAATTCCAGACCAAACAGAAAAGCTCTGTAACAAGCAACCATTTCAATCATTTCTTTACTTTTCAGTAATTCAGCTAACTTATTTGTAATGTAGTACTCTTATATTCTTTACACTAGGTCTGTGTTTGGAGAACAGCCTTAAACAGTTGCAGAAATTTAGTACTCAGTTGGTAGCCCCGTGAGTGCTTTGTTGTTGTTGCTGCTGTCAAAATGGCCCAAGGAAGAGGTTTTTGAGTGACACGTGGCGGAGCTGAGCTAGAGTCCCCCGGCGTGGGAGTCTGGCCCGTTCGGACGCGCAGCGGCCGCCTGGGTGAAGTGCTGTGCTGAGCTCGTGTGTGGTTGTGCAAGGGCCGTTTAAACACACTGAACTACTAAATCTTTATTGTTGAACTCGGTGAGAGCTGAGTTAATTCAGTTTTGAGTCACGAGTACAGAAATGTAGCACAGATCACATGGGAAAAAGATCTTTTTTACTCCCTTTTTATTAAATGCATGGAAAGAAAATGATACTCTTTAAAACCAGCCATCTTAACATAGGGCCTACCTGGCCCTCGAGTGCCAGCTGGGGTTGATGATGGCAGGGAGCTCCTGTGAAATAATCCTGATAAATGGCTGTTTTTTCAGTGTCATTTCTGGCTGATAGGAGCAAAGAATTCCTGAGTATCAAGCAGTTGGTTTTTATCCGCATCTCCTATGCGAGTAAACTGTTGTAAAATGTGTGGATTACTGTATGAAATTCAAACATACAGATGGACTGTAAAAATGAGGTTTGTAAAGGTCTCTGTTATGCTGTGTTCCGCATGTCTCATTTTTGACTGGTTCTCTGTGCTCACTCCACCTCTAAAGATGCGTTGCCTTTTTCTGTACTTGCTACAAAAGGTTACAGAGGACGATTCCTGCCCTTGGTAAGTCCCCGCGCTCGCCTTGGTGGCTCTGGGCACCTTTGCAATTTTGAATTTAGAAGAGGATTATCCCGCCACACAGTCTTGATGACTTGCAGCCTTTTAGCTGCTGACTATTCAGGGCTAACGGGAGGAAGGCAATAAAAACTTCAATTTGCTCGTGCTTTAAAAGTCATCTTAATTGAAAAACTTCACTGTGATGCTTAAGGGCCTCCTTGAGGGAATTGATGCAGTTTCAGGTTGAAGCTTTTCATTTGAATTTCCTTCTGCCTGCTGTTTAGGTTACCTTTAAAACAAAACCCACATAGTTGTCTGCTGGTGATTCCTGCTAGGTTTTTAATTGTAGGGGTGAGTGCTGGAATTCTTGAGAGACCTCTTGGGAAGTCCTGTTGTAATAGAGCGTAGGTGGGTACCACACCATATGGTGGGAATTGCTTGTTGAAGTGTTTTCATGCAGCCAGGTGGAACTCTTGTTTTCTGTCTGGTTTGTCTCAGAGAAACAGTTTTATTTCATAAAACTTCTAATTAGAATATTCTTTCCAAATTCATGTGAATATTTCAAGGCTCCCGTATCGTGGCCGGCTCTACGGAGACTCACGTACCATCCATGAAGCTTCCCGTGGGATGGGACTGCATGTTCTCTACTCCAAACCCGTGGCAGATGATAACAGCTCAATAGTTCTTAAAGCTGTTGTGGGGAAAATCTCTCCTTTATAGCTCTGCTTTTAGATTAAGGAGCTCTTCAGAAGTTGCACAGCAAAATGGTTGCCCAGGAAGTGGTCCTAGGTTTTTGGAGGGACCTCCTGTCTTCCAGACACTAAAATAGTGGCCTTTCTTGACTGCAGAAATGAAATGGGAGATCTGCCACCCCTGTTCTCCATGTTGGGTCCTTCAGGTTGGTGTGGCTGCAGGTTGGTGGCTGACAAAGTGCTTGAGGGTTTAAAAATGCAACTGAGAAAGGGCTGGGCTGCCCCTCGAGCAAGGGGAAGCGTGGGAAGGTGCTGCACGTCCATCTCGTCCTGTGGGTCTTAGTTGCTGTCTTGTTACGTGGCCACGTTGAGAGGGCTCTGTGAGCTCCTGCCCCATCTGTCCTCCTCAAAATCATGGAGTCTCCCATACGGGATAGCTGTGACTCTAATTGCTTGGGAATTTTGGGCTTGAGTTGTAGTTTTGGGCCCTTAGTTTTTTTTTCTGTATTTCTGTTTGCCCTTGGTGTTCCTGATAGTGTTTTTTTTCCAAGCTGACTTGGATATCTAGTGCATAACGTGAGTCCCTTTGGCTTGGCGACGAGCACAAGTCTTCCTGCGAACCCCTCTGGCAGCGTTCCACGTACGGCTTTATCACTGCCTGCGATTAGAGCGCGTGCAGGGGAGGATCTAATCACCTTGCCGAGATAAGCGTGCCCAAGCTGATTAGAGGGGATCTCAGATAAGTCTGAATTTATCACAGGTTGCTTTTGGCTCTGCTGGTCGATATTCCTGATGAGTGTTGCCTTCTCCAAGCAACTCTCTCCTATTTTAGATAGCTTTAGTTTCAGGTGGCCTTCTCTACAGGGTTGGTTTCTAAATCCCTTTTTTTTTTTTTTTTTTTTGTAGCTTTTAGGTCCAAAGTCTTCAGCAATAGTGCAGGTGGCCACAGGAGATGATAATCAAAATAGTGTCAAATAGAAGAAGGAAAAAATGCTTCATGCTGTACGTTATTTGCTTGCTATTGTGACTGTCATGCTTTCTTCACCTGATCACAGCCCTCAGCTCTCCTGTCAGTGCTGGAAATGCTCTAGAGGAGTCATCGGGTACCTTCGGTGGATCAGCCTGTGGTGTCCAGCTTGTGTGGAGGGGAAGGACAGTTGGATTCCCTGGAAGAACTTCCCCAAAGGAGATTCTCCAAATAACTCTGTTTATACAGCAGGCAACTCTTGATCTGCATTTTAAGGTCTTGTGTCACGAGGAGACACCCAGGACAACCTGGGTTTTTCTGTGCTTCTTTGCTAGGACTCCAGTTGGAAGCTGAGGCGGTGGATTCAGGTAGGAGTTGGAAAATTGTTGCTGCTTTGAGAGTCATGGGTTACTTGAGATGAGAAGGGACCTTGTAAGCGTTTGGTCCCAACCTTCTGCTCAACATGCGGTCCCGTGATGAGGTTGTTCAGGGCCTTGCGTTACCAAGGTTTGGATGCCACCAAAGCTGGAGGCTGCACAGCCTCCTTGGGCCTTGTTCCAGTTTGACCACTTTTGTAATTTAAAAAGAAGTTTCCTTATATCTAGTTGACACAAAAACAGGAAAGGAATCAGTCATATTAACCAAAGCCAAAAACGTGAGTGTTTTTTTTTTTTTTTTTTTTTTTTTTTTTTTTTTTTTGACATATATTCTTCTAGAATGGTTTCTGTAACAACCTTGTCTCACCCCTGTATAAAGTTTCTAACTCCAAGTTTCTAACGAGTGTCTCAGCTCACCCTGACTATGAGCAAGGTGCCCTGGCCCTGTTTGCCCCTCAGCAGAGCTCCTTGGTGTTGACTGCATGGTGCAGCAGTTGGCCTCTGCTGCCCAATACCGTCGTAACACAAGCTTTTTGAGCAGCACTTTCCTACCTGTTCCTGTGGGTGTTGTGTTCTTCCCCATTCGGCTAGTTGGGTGCAACCAACCAACCAGAGCTGGGGTCTCTCCTATTATTTTTTTTCCTGTGCGGGTTCTCAGAGATGGTATCCTGGGCCAAATGCTTCGTTTGGTGAAGGTGTAGGAGAAGCAACGGGTTTATCTTTGCTAGCCCTGAATTGAGGTGACCAGAGGCGAAGGGCACGCTGTGCAGTTCGCCTTGCAGCCCGTACTGCCGTCTCCGTGACGGATGCACAACAAACCTCCTGGGAACGTCCCTTGCTTTGCAGTTTAGTTCCTGGGCACGTTTGCAAGCACAGAGCTTGTTTACGGGCACAGCTGTGCAGATGCTTGTGAGAGAATGAGATGCCTGTTTCATATTTCTAGTCTTAACTGTTTTATCTTTCATGCTGGGGATAAAAAGAGCCTCATAATAGTTATGCCTTTGCTATATTCTTACTACTTCTGTTTTCCTCTGCAAAGGCAGGGGAAGGTCATTCCTCAGGCTTTTGTTCCTACTTTATGTTGCTGGGAGCTGCTTTTCAGCTCTGCCTTCTGCAGCTGGTGGCTGAGGGCTCGTACGGCCTGGCCGTACGGCTCGTACGGCCTGGCCCCAGCTTGATGGTAGCGCTGGCCTCGTTTACAGCTCAGAAATTGTCAGGGATCTTCTGGTTTTCTCTCCAGTTCGGATCTCCCCTGCTCTTTCTTCCAGCGCAGCAGTGGCAAAACACCATGGGCCTTTGCTCCCGGCAGAGCTGTGCCCGCACCGGAGAGGACACGGTTCTCCCCTCCGGCCCTGCTGCCCTCCAACTGCAGCTCCGGGGTCTGCAGTGTCTGCCTGGGCACCAGATATTTACTCGAGCTGCAGGTTCAGATTCCTGCTTGCTCGATCTATCATCCTCAGTGCCCACAGCGGGTCAGTGCTGAAGGAGCTGAGCATCTCCTGTGAGAAGTAATGCTAGAAACTTGCAAAGAGCCCCCTTGTTTATATATATATTTTTTTCATTATAACGTTCTTCTTAACCCAATTTACTTCTGAAGAGGAATTTGTGATGAATGAAACATGAAGTCTTTAAAACACTCTGTCTTGCTCCTGAATGACTTGGACTTCATCACCTCTAGGTTGATTTTTATACTGCAGCAAGGCAAACTATTGAACTTATTTTCTGTGTTGTACTGTGTGTACAGATAAGTTGCCTAGCTACAGTGTAATTTACCCAGGTAAGTTTAGATAAGCTGGGGGTGAAATGACACTAGGACCCTCTTGTTTTTCATAGATCTCTCCACATCTTGTTCTGATAGTCAGATACTCAGGTCATCACCCTGAAATATGAGTGATCCTGGTTGTTCCTCCAGCAGGCGGGTGGGCTTGAAGCTCCTGACATTTGTCTCCAAATTGTGATTCACTGTTTGCACCCCTGGGTGCTAACAGCCTTCAGGAGCTGAGCTAGCTGTAGGGGGTAATTTCCTTTCAGGTCTTCATTATGCAGTTCAATTATTTTAATCGCTCCTATGGCATCCTGGCAGGGATCTTTATGTGCTTTATATCACCCTTTGTTTGGCTGCAATCGGAACAGCTCCCTGAATAATGAATCCCGTGCTAGGCCCTTCTCCAAAGCGCAGGGCGCGCGGCAGCTGAGTGCGCATCAGCCTCCGAATCAGGAATGCGGATGGAAAGCCCGGTGCCGCGGGGCTGGCGACACCATTCCATTGGCGGTGGCAGTCCTGTGATAACCGCTGAGCAAATCCTCTCCTTGCTGCTGCTCTAGACTCTTACATAATTCATTTTACCTCGCTCTTGAAAGCTCTATTTTGAACTGTGGCTCGCTGCTCTTAGTCATCCCTCCCTCCTCGCGTCTCCAGACGCTGTTGCTCATAACTTGACAGTGTTCCGGGGCTGCTGGCTCTGCTGCGCTCGCAGACCCGGCGGCAGCTGCGCGCAGCATTTGCCCTGCCCGCGGCGCAGGTTCTGGCAGCACTGGCAGTATTGACCCGCCGCCGCACGGATGCGTTGCGAGTGCCTTGTTGCAGCAGGTGCCGTGTGTTCGCCCTGCATGCAGTAGCCCTGCCTTTTGCACTGGTTTGGACCTCACTGTTTCTGTCGGCCAGGATTGCTGCAGGGGCAGACGCAGCAAATTCGAGTTAAGTGGTTTCCATGATATGTGTCAAGATAGATACGGTGCCATAAGTCTGTGCCTTTCCCTTTGTCTTCGTGAACACAAAGCGGTGGTTCTTAAAATATGATATTAGTAGCTAAAGTGGATTTCTACTAAGCATTTTATAAAGAAGCAAGCAGCAAATACAGTAATTCTTATCCGCTGCTTGCACATTACTGCTACAAACATAAGAGCTTTTTGCATCAGGTCTGTGGATCGGTAAAGGGGGGGTTTAGGACAGACTGTGTCCTTGGCCCGTATGCTGGGCTGGTTGCAGCCTGCCCCAGGCCCTGCGCTCGCCTTGCCCGTGCACCAGGTCCTCACTGAAGCACCCTGCGGCGCTCGGCAACACCCGACTCTAAAGGCAGCTGTGTCTGCAGAATTGCAGCATTGGATTCTTCCCACCTGGACTTGGTCCTCATCAGTCACCTGAACGTGGACCTAGAGTATTTGTCACAGAAGAAAATACCCATGGCACCTAATTCACCAAGATTGTGAATCTTTACTATTTTTTTTTCTCCTTTCCATCACACACACAGAGTAATTACGCACTGGAAGACTTTGCCCAATGGAAATACAACTGGAAGATTGCAGAACAATCTCTATCATCTGCCCTGTCCACCACGGTGCAAGAAACATCTGCAATGCGAGATTCTCCCCACCATCTTTTGTCATCTATGATATCCCTTCTTGGAAACATGCAGAAAATGAACAGGTTGCCGTTGAGATTGTAGGCTATGTCTTGGTGCGCTTGGCTGCAGGATGGCCAGGACTGCTGGCTGCAAGAGGGGAGCACATATCGCTGCAGGGGATTTTTTCTGGAGCATCTAGGGGGGATATCGAGGGGCAGCAGCTGAGGGTGCTGGCTGTGCCCCTGGCCACGTTGATGAAGTTCCAGCCTCCCTTCGGGTTCCTTTCCAGGGGCGCCTGGATGAGCACCTGGGCCGCGCTCTGGGGCAGGTTGCAGGCCCTGGGTTCACTTCAGATGCTCGAACTGAGACTGTCATTATTTTTAGTGTGATGTTTTCCGGCTCTGCTGTTTCCAAGTGTTCGCAGAGCCACAGTGGCTGCTGGAATTGGCTGGGTTTGTGGATGCTCTTGCTGCGTTTCCCGGGACTGTCGTGTCTCGCCCGCCAGGCCGTGGCTGGTGGCGAGGCACGCAAGGGGCAGCTGCTCGTTGCCTTGTTCCTTACTCACCCCCATGAACACGCGGTTCTGCAGCACGAGCGCCTCGAGGAGCGAGCAAAGCCGCTTGCCATGGCAACGGCGCCGATGGCTCCCGCGCAGCGGCTGCAGCGGAGCTGTGCGGCCAGGGCGAGGGGCTCCCGGAGCTGCTGGCTTCACCCGGGGCCGTGTGCGGAGTCCCCTGGAGTGCAGAGTCCTGTCTGGATTCCAGGAGATCCCAGCACGGCTGGCGGAGCAGAGGGAGCAGCGGGGTCCTGGCGCCCGTTGCTGGGGCACATGGCAGTGCTTTATCCAAGCGCTTTTCCTGCCTCTGCCACTTGTGTCTCTCCGTGATCTGCCTTGGTGAGAGGCTGCTGCAGGCTCTCTCCTTTTGAAGCTCTCCTAGGGTCTCATTTTTATAAACAGGACTTATGAGCCAAATCACAAGTCGTTTTGCCCTGAAGTAATCTCTTATTTCTAAGCTGCTGTGGCCTGAGTTGTCTTTTTTTTTTTTTTTTTTTTTTTGGAAACAATCCAAAAGATGGAAGTATCCTCCTAATGTGACATAATTGGAGTCATGGGGCCAGCATGCTGTCGGTTCACACAATGCTTATTTGAGTTGTGTTTTACTTTTATTCCCCTGAGGCCACAGGTAGGACCCCTCTTAGGGCTGGTGCAGCACGGTGTCAGCAGTAGCGTAGTCCTGCCCAGGGCTGAGTGAGGGCTCTGGGGCTTGATACTGGGCAGTATTCCAAAATATCCTCATTGGGGCTGTCCCGGACAGGCTGTCGCCATGCCGGAGAGGTCCCGCGAGGAGGCCCTGCCAGGGTGGCTGGCCCCAGGGCAGGGTGTTGGCGCATGGGCTGTCCAACATCCCCCACGAGGTGCAGGGAAACATTTAGTGTCATCAGGAGCAAGGCAAATCCTGGGCCAGGGTCTCGGGAGGTGGAGGAGGTTCTTGGGAGTGTTTGAGCTGCAGAGGGGACTGCAGGGCTCGTTTCTGTGTGCTCCCAGGAACATCTCCTGATGAGGAGAATGATGTGGGGAAGTCTCCAAATACAGAGGAGGGGAGTCCTGAGCAGAGCGAGTAAAAATAACTTGCTTTACTCCTCATGCTGCTGCTCCTCTCCTCCCTGGTGTTATTTCTGAGGCATCGCTTGGGTCCTTGCTCCGGCTCCATTTTCCCAGCTCTTCCTCCTTCAGGGACCGTCCAGTCGTGATCTAGTGGTGTTGGCTCGGGAAGATGGTTATAAAGAGCCATCTCACCAGTGTGAGAATGTTCTGGGCCTCGTTTAGGAAATAAGCAGCAGCTACTCCTAAACCTGAAAGCTCTGGGGAGGAATCAGCGAGGATCCTGAAGCACGGAGTAGCCAGGGGGATCTCCCCGTTGGAGCTGTGCAAATCCTGGAGCTTCCAAGAGTTTGTAAAGCTGGTGTTACTCATCCAGGTATTCCAACTGCAGTGCTTCTTTCCTTCTCTTTTTTTTAAACAGTTATTCCTATTCCCTGAAGTTATGTATTAGCCTCTACATTGAGGGAAGGGCTCTTGCCTGACCGCTGCAACCCTCCGAGTACGGAAGAGCTGACAGAACTGCGAATTGAAACCTGTGCTGTCATTAAACAGGGCATTAATGACACATTACGGGTTTATTGGGCAGAGCTCCTAATAACCGTAGTGTCTTAGTGGAACATCTCAGGCGTTAAAGAACTGGATGAGTTAGTAATCCCTTGGGAGTGGGATTTGCTTTGGAGCTGACAGAGATGGACTTTTTTCTTCCCTCTTAGGAAAGGTATTAAAAAGGCTTCTCTTTTGAAGTGGAAAATGGAAGCAAATTCCTTGGAAGTTTAGTTTTGAGCTTTTGGAGTTTAGTTGCAGAGGCCTAGAAAGGTCTATTAGATGTCTTATTTTTTTCTTTGAGATGCTCTGTGTTGTCCTCTGAGTTTTGCTTTTCTTTTTCCGTCTCCAGCCAGAGGTTCCAATACTTTCTTTGCTGGGTACCTCAGACTGCACACAGTTTTCCCTTGCAACATGTGTCTGTAATTACTGTACGGAGCTGGATTCTCCCTCGCATCTGCAGCCTAAGCTGATTTTCCAGTGCAAGAATTTAAATATCTCATATACTGCCTGTGTGCCATGGTCTCTGTCCTGGGGCTTTACAGGTTAATATGTTGCCAGTTTTCTGCTCTTCTGGAATGAGCACCGTGTTGATGTCTGGTTATTCCATAAAACATGTGAAGTGGGGCTGATTCATCGGGATTTTTACTTTTAATTTCCAAGTGTGCATTATGTGTGGACTCACGGAATGTCAAGTGAAGTTGTGTTTGTTCCTGGGAGCAGGAAAAGGGTTTTCAAACTGATCTTGTGTCTTACGGGTTAAATTCCACAGTCAATGTACTGTTTGGTGGCTGGGCATAGAGTCCTGCAGGGAAAAATACCTGAAACTATTGCAGGAAGGCAGCGGCAGAACTTGTAGCAAAGCTCTCGCTGCCAGGAATGTGAAGATTAAGTTTTCTATGGCAATGTAACTGCTGAGTTCTATGGGCCGTGTTTCAGAGGTGGATGTAAAGGCTCATGGCCAAGTAGTTGTAACAGGAGTAGGGGCCATGTAGGCTTTTTAACTGCAGCGTAGTGTGGATTTAATGTTCTTGTGAACCTGCTCTAAGGCATTTCCAGGATGAAGATTTACAGTTCCTGCGGTCTTTGAAAGGCTGAATTTGCCAAATTCTGGCTCTGGCAAGGTGAAATGCCAATACGAAGCTGGCTTCCAGTCGTGGTGGGATTGTGGCGGTGTAGTGGGACATCCTGCATTCAGCACTGCCCTTCGCTTCCGTCAGTTTGCATTATTTTTCGTTTGCATTGGAATGGAAATAGGTTATTTCTTACAAACCCCTTGTCCCATATGAGTAAATGGCATCTTTACCATTACCCCTGCTTTCAATTCACGAGTCGTGGTGTGTTTTATGGGAATTTTGCTGATGATTTTAAGTACAACTAATCAAGTGCTGTTGATCCACAGTCTGTTACAGCAAACCCATCCACGGGCAGCAGGAGTTGCCTTGAAACACATTTCCCAGCCAGAACAATGCAGAGAGTAAGACTTTGCACTGCGACTTGTGTGCTGCCAAAAAGGGGGATCATTTGACTGTGTTGAACTTTGGCAATGTGCAGTGCATGGTTCAACACAGAGCTGTTGAGGGCCCCGCCGCCTCCGTTGGGTCTGGTTGGAGTGGAGATGTTGTGTGCGGGTTGGCGACTGATGGTGGTTAAATTGGTGTCCTCCTTCCTGCTTATGTTCCTTGATAAGAGTTGCATTATGAAAATAAGCCC
>JAUBNY010000084.1:912527-923188 GCA_032275445.1 Crypturellus soui | reverse complement strand
CAGCGGTTGGGCTGGGAGTTGCTGACCTCCTTGTGGGGTGTCTCAGCGGGGCGGACCACTGTGTTTGCCATCTGCGGCATCGGCTGCTGGCTGCCTGCCCGGGCAGGAGGCTCAGGGCTTTCGCGTGCCCTTACTAGGTTTCCTGCTGCTTAGGGCTGAGGATATTCTCCCCACCCAATTTTTTTCCCCCATAATTAATTCCCATACAGCCTTTAATTTGTGCTTTTTAAAAAAATGTTATTTAATTTTCTTTGTCAGAAGGTGAGGGCTGAAGGCCCTCTGGTAGTAATGGGCTCCTCTCCTAGCCAAGGTTACCTCCGCGATTGACAGTAGCACTGTGCCCAATCTTTCCTACTGCTTCCTCAGTTGACTCTTCCCAAGGAACTGGGAAATGCCATGGATGGCCCCTGCTGAAGCAGATTCCCTGTCTCCCTTCTCCTCCTTGGCGGGGTTCTGGCGTTCCTGTGGGGTGTCCGGTAGGTTGGGCCTCCCCAGCCCTCTTCGATTCCTCCTCTCGGCCTGCAGTGCGCGGGGGCTGCTCCCCGGTGCGCCACATGCCTGGCCCCATAGCTGTCCCCTTATCAGGGGGGACAACCGGGGCGGCTCCAGACGTGGAGCACAGATAGCCCTGTGCTGCGGCAGGAGCGGGGTGCCCATGGGTAACCAAACACTTTGCTGCTGTTCTAAAAATTCTTATGTTTTTAAAAAGCACAAAATTAAAAAAAAAGATTTTCTTTTTCCCCATGGAAAGTAAAGATACAGAGACTCCTTTCTCAGATGCAGTCTTGTGCTTCTCCATTTCTGCGTGCTGCCTTGCTGAGTTTTTACCCTTTTGACCACTGCCAAGGTTTCTTGGCAGAAGCCCTGCCTTGTGCCCGAGGAGCACTGATAAGGGGATTGCAAAAGCTAATTCTGAAGAATATGTATTCAGTGAGTAGATAGCTTTTTACACAGCACCCTGTTCTTTGTTTTGGGAGCCCTATTTAAAAAAAAAAATCAAAAAAGGCCACCTTTTCGGGGAAGATTTGGTTTGGAAGGAATCTGGGGCACCTTGGTGTTTTCATGGGCCCTTGACCCATCTTGACTGTAACCAGTTGCAATAAGTTCCTCTTTAAATAAAAGTGGTTTCCTCTTCTCCCTGCAGTCCCGCTGCAGCCTGTGCTCTGTGTTTGTGTGGTCTGTTTCTGTTTTTCCTGGAGGTTTTGAAAGGGGTGGAGGGAAGGGAGGAAAAAAAAAAAAAAAAAAAAAAAAAATTCCTGCAGAGTTTGCAGTTTTGGAGTCCTGCTGAACGGGCCTGTAATCTGTTGAATGTGCATGTTGCTCTCTGCACGAGCTGGGAAAATATTTCCTCTGCCCTGCACTTGTTTTCACTTGGATTTTGTGTGCTGTGGTTGAGCTGTCATAAAAATCCTTTTCTGTGTACCAAGGGAGAGTCCAAAAATCCCCAAGAGGTTCCCTGCCTGGGCTTATAGCTTCTAACTTTGGGTGTTTCTCAAAGGGAAAAAACAATTTTTGCAACATAAAGGCAAAGAGGGAGATTTGCCCATTTAACTCCCTGCTCCCCAAAGTGTGTGGAGCTACCGCGTCCAGAATGGTGCTCCGTGCACGGAGCTGATGGGTGTGAAATTGCGCCTCATGTGCGGAGCAAGCGTGTGTGAAATGGCCCCTCGTGCGCAGAGCTAATACCTGCAAAATGGCACCTCATGCATGGAGCTAACACCTGCGAAATGGTGCCTTGGCGGCGAGCGTTCCTCAGGCCCTGCGCGCGGGCCTGGGCCGAGGCTGGAGATGCCTCGGGCTGTGGGCGGCCGCCCTGTGGCCACAAGGGGCTTTTGTTCGCGCCCTGGGAACAAGGCGCCCAGTGTGCTGGGGAGCCGAGGCCAGGCAGGGGCCACCTCTGCAGGCCACAAGGAAGGAGGCAGCCGTGTTTCTGGATGGGTCACGGTGTGAATCCTCACGGTGAGTGCCGCTTTGTGAAGGGGAACTGGCTGGTGGGTGCTGGCAGAGGACGTTTGGAAACGTGCATCTTTCAGCACTGCGGGATCCGTGAAGTTGGTCTGCTCCGAGGAGTCTTTAGGCTAGGCATTTGGTGTGGAAATCCTCGTGAATTCCACAACTGACTCGTGCTGTGTGAAATATAAACAAAACAGCTGCCCATGGGACGAGCGCCCAGATGGTTCTGATGGGCTCTCCAGCAAACGTCCGCAAATGGGCTTTTCCTGTCCTGGGAATACCTGTGGTCACGTTTTAGCCCCTGTGCCACCCTGCACTCTGTAACTGAAACAAAATCCCCCCAGAGAACCTGCCATCCCAGTTAATTAAGGAAAGGGCTTACCTTCGTGGACCATGGTGGTTCTTTAGTGGCATCTTCAAAACGTGGCCTGCTCCAAGTACTTCAGTCCTGTGGTCTTACTTGCAGCTCAGGTAGAGTGTGAACTTATTCCCTGTCATTTGCTATCCACATCTTTTATGTTTTCCAGTTTTATTTTCCCCTTCTTTTTCGTCCCCATTCTTGCCTCTGCCCTCTGTCCTCTCTAAAGAGTGTTTTGCAAGGATGGAGTTGATATAAATAGGATTCCCTGGCAGTAGAGCCGTTAACTTAGTTACTGTTATATTAATCTTTCAGCCAAATAAAAAAGCGACGTCAATAAATTAGCAGGAAGACGTTAAAGTCACCCGTGTCTCAACTCCAACCTGTGAAAGATACTGTAGGGAAAAATAGGGAGCACTTGACCCAGAGTGGGGAGAGGTGTGTTGGAGATGACATTGTGTGAAGCAGGTGTCAGCTGGGAAAAGGTTTTTTTTCCAATTTCTTGCTGTAGGGGAGGATTTTGGGGATAATAAGTGGTGTTAGAGACAAGTTTTGTGACAGCCCTGTGTACCTTAGGGAGGTCACAAGAGATGAAGTGGCCCCAAGATGTTCTCCTCCAAGAAGGGGGAGGTGCTCATGAGTTGTCATCGCAACGGCTTTTGGGACGCTGGTTGCTTATGTCCGAGACTGAGTGCTTTCAACTGAGCTTTGAACCAACTTCTGTAGCTGTAAATTAGTATTTCTGTACAAATATTTCTGTAGAAATATTCCATCAGGTTAGTGGCACTAAATTCTTCGTCCAGATGTGTGTCATGTCCCTGTAGTTCTTGGTGAGGATGGGCAGAGTGTGGGTGGCAAGGGGGAGGTTCAGGTGGATGTGGAAGTGGGAGATGTATGTGCTGGAGCACGCTCTGACCTCCGCTGTGGTGGGAATCTAGCAGCCATTCCGTATTCCTTGTGGTAGGAATCCAGCAGCTCTTCCAGTCTGGGGTTGAAATCGTCATTTGGAGGTGGCAACATGCATCTAAAAGGGAGCGCATGCCAGCATAATCTTTCTTGGAAGAATTTTGGTTTTCCTTTCAGAAAGTCAGTGAACATTGATTTATTGAGTAAAAAGCTTGAAACTGGCCCAGTACTACCATGGTTTTCTTCATCTCAGATGAGAAGGTAGTTCTGTGCAGTGCACATTACTAAAAGTTGGTTGCAGTGCTAAAGTCAAATACAGAGTCCTATTTTTTTAAGTATATTCCCGTGAGATTTTTTTTTTCTCGGTGCTTGCTTTAGAGCAATGACTTTTTAAGTGTTGCACCAGAAGTGATGGACTTGCCAGGATTTTATTTATTGTTTTGCTGCGTTGCCAATCTGTGGTAGCAAACTGGTTCCCACCTCCAACTGATGATTTAAAGCTCAAACTGGGCTCCTGGGGGTTGCATGCTGTAGAGTCAAGATATAAAATCGCTGATGAAGGGTCAAGCACGTCAATGCTTTGACCACAGAATATTCTTCGGCTTTTTTGCAAGGTCAGCAGATGTGAGGCAGTCCTCTTGTTACACAGGTGTTAAAGTGAAGAAGGGCCACACAATTTGAGTTAAATGACTGTGAACCCCCTGGTTGAATTCTTATCATTTGGCAGATGCGGACAGACGAATGCTTTGCAGCTATTTATACTGTGAGTTTACATGGATTTCCTACCCTTTGCTGGTGATTTAGTGCCAGGAAAGCAGTTGTATTTACGTGAATTCCAACATGTGTTTGTTTTCCTGGTGTTGCAGTGATGCCAGCCCTGTTTTATCAGTACATCCAATGTCCCATAACCCAGGGTGGGAGTGCAGAGATGTGGATGTGCCTTGCTGTGAGTGAGGATTTGCTTCCCCCATGCAGAACTGCCCTATTCCCATTCTGCTAGGGTCAAAATTCTCCCTGACATTGATGCCTCCAGTTTTCTTTCTGCAGGGGCAAGCAGGCTCTCGCGTAGCCGTGAGCGGATGTGCAGGAAGGCCTTGCTCTGCCTCTTGGATGTGTTGCTTGGCTCTGCTGCAGCCTGCGCTCGCTTCAGCCCCTGCTCAGCACATCAGAGCGGAGATGTTTATCCTCATCGTGCTGCTGGAAAGCAGGGAAAGAGGAGAAGCTCATGATTTGTTTACCCAGCAGCGTGGGATTACTGAGCTGCCAGGCGTGTATTTGACCTGCTTGCGCTCGGTAGGGTGGCTGCAGCTGGTGATGCGGAAGGTGCTCGATGGGTTTTGGTACAACAAAGCACGGCAATGTTGGCCTCCATGCTGTGTTATGGGGCTCTTGAGCTGCTTTGGCACCCGACATACCTGCATCTCTAAATCCACAGTATTTTCAGGTCTCCTGATGGGTTAGTGGGTTGCCCTGAGCTGTAGGGTTTGTATCTGCCTTCTCCGTGTGTTGCGTGGGCAGTGCAGTGTTGCTGGTGTTCTGCCTTTCCTCCTTGCAGTGCCTGAGTGCTAGGAGCAGCCTTCCCAGCCGGGAGCAAAGTAAATATAATTAGGTTGAGATGTGTGTTGCTTGACTAAATTCCTTTGGCCTTGGCTGCGTGTGTAAAATCCACACTATTCCCAACTGTCAAGACAAAACGCCAAGGAATGTGAGCCATGATCTCCACAGGGTAGGTAGTAAGTGATAGCAAGGAAGAAGGTGCTGCCTTGTGACCATTAGTTCTGTTGTGTTTCTAGATCAGTAGTTCTTAGTAGCACTGATGCCTCCAGTCTGTACTTGTTTTCTTTCTCTCTTCCCTCTTTTTCCCTTCCAGGCAGTTCTGTAGTGGCTCAGGCTGAGAGCTGCCGTTCTCCCCTGTGTTAGGGGAAGTAATTTCCGAAACCAGATTTTGCTAAAACCCACAGACAAAAATGGACATAAATGGTTCTGCCTTCAGTTCTGCCTGAGTTCAGTGATTATTGCACAGCTTTAGGAGAAATCGCTTCCTCTTGCGGGCTCTCCAGCCACGTGAGGCGCTGGGCTGTAGAACACCCTGGAGGTGCAGCGCTGACCAGGACCCTCCTGGCAGCCAGGCCCCTGCTAAGGCGCTTCTCATCCTTGCGACTGCAGCTACTCCAGGGTGTCTAGGCTTCCCGCAGCTGCCGGAGGTGCTGGCTGCAGCCCATCTCCCTCCTTCTGGCTCCGCACCATGACCTCCTCGTACAGCTCCCGGGCTGCGGGCAGGCACAGCGAGGAGAGCCCTGCGCCCTGGGTGTTACCCTGGGAAATTCAAAGCATCTTTGCAGTCTTAACTTTAAGATCTTCTAGACTTTCTCAGCTGCAATGTCTTCTGCCATTTCATGCCCCTGAGAAACCCGTGTGACATTCCCGTGCTGCTCTTGAACTTTACCTCTTGGAATGCCTCTTTCTGCACCTTTTCTATAGCTTGATTTTCCCTCCGTAGGTGACTTGTTCATGTTACAGGTGGATATTTTTGTGGCATTGCATCCTATTTTCTTATCTTCAACGGGGAAAAAAAAACACATATTAAAATTTTATCTCTGTTAGATAAAGCACTTAAAATTCCTCAGCCCAAATACAGGTCTGCAGTTCAGGATGATTATGTTGGACTTGTGCAGAAAGCGTGAATGAATATATGCAATAGAGGTGTCTTTTTTTGCCTCCCTCTTGACTTTGTCTCCACCTTGATTTTGTTCCAGTTTTGGGAGTACTGTCTCATAGGGAATTGTATGAGAGTAGGAGCAGAGTGGAGTTTGTTATACCCCATATGCTTGTTTGGCCAGACTTTGCTTCCAGCTAACACTGAGGGCAGGGTCTTGTGCACATTTTATTTATTTATTTATTTCCCTCAGGCTACTAAAGAATAAAGTTTCTTCTCATGCAGGTTTTAGTCCAAGTCCTGTTTCTCCCTGTAATGAGTTAGATTTGCTCCCTCCATCCTCGGTTGGACTTTGGGAAGGAACCTCACTCTATTTTTGCTCAGATTTATGAATAAATATGTGACAAGACTGAATCAACATCCAAGATGGAAATTTTTTGCATTGCGAATGATCTACCCTTCTCCCATCCTTGAGTTGTGGGAGCTATCAGAGAGCTGTAACTGTAACAGCTTGAGCTTGTTAGGATGAAATGTTGCTCATTTTGTTTTCACCGGGGTGCAAGGCTCTTGTATGGTGTGATCTCGGCATGGCCTTGATCTGCAACTTCCATAACCTTGCTTTAGAGAAAACATTGTGGGTTTCTTTTTGTGCTAGGTCTGTGCAGTTATACTGCAAAGGTAGAAGCTGTGGTTGGAAGAGCTGCTCTGATTTCTTGGAGAAGTATAAATATCCCTCTCCAGTCCCATTATTATTATTATTGTTGTTGTTGTTGTTGTTTTGTTGTTGTTGTTGTTGTTGTTGTTTTAAAGGTTGTATGGGCTTGCCACTGCATTGGATCAGGTAGCAGGAAATGTTGCTGAAAAGGCACTTATAGCCCTGAGTAAAACCTGTAATTCTTCTGGGCTTTTGTACCCCGATTTTGCCAAGGTTCAGCTCGGCAAGCTGTGTATGTGGTGCTTTTTTATTTCTTTTATTGTTTTCCTAAAGTTGTTCAGCGGCTCAGCCTTCATTGCTTTCTGCTTGGAAAGTCTGCTCCAAATCTATATCTAAATCTCTTATCTCCCAGTAGTGGGTTCTTTCATTTTCTGCTTTCAAAAGGTGACGGATGTCTGCAATATCCAAGAGACAATGAAGTTTCTTGTCTTTCTACAACCTCAGACCGTCTGGGAAGAAAATCTCTTGCAAAATCGAAGCAAGGGAAACTCCCCGGCCAAGCGGCTGCAGGGACATCTTTAATGTACTGAAGTAAAACCAGCCCCTTTGCAGGGTTCTGCTTTCACTAATCTAGTTGCTCAGCCCAATGGACCTTTTCATGCCAAGGGAACCAAACAATAAATGGGTAAAACACTCAGGAATCTGACAAGATGATAACTGACTTGTTCTAAAGCCAATTATTCTAAAGATAATGTTTTAAAAATGGATTGTGGTTGTGGTTGTGTTTTCACTGCCTCTCGGTGTCTGCCTGCTCTCGGTTGTTCAGTCTGTAGGTTGAATTGGTTCCTACGTGCTCTGGAAGACCTTGGACCTCGTGTCTAGCACGTGCCAGCAGGATGCTCCTGGGCTGTACTGTGCGCTGTGGTTCTAGAGTTATGGACTGCTGATGGCCAGAGCAATCCTCGTGTATGTGACCTGCATTGTTGGTGCAGACCAGACACATATTTTTTCTGTTACAGCAGTGGCAAACTGTTCCCATATTCTCCTTAGAATATGATTTGATGGGGAAGCTCCTTTTAGTGTCTGTTTCATGGCCCAAAATATGAACGTGGTGCTTGTTTCCCACTTCACATAGCTTATGCAGTGATGCTGTTGCTTTAACTTCTTCATACTTTACATCCACAGACTCAAAAAATTATAAAACTTTGAAAAGTTTTATTATTTTCCCTGACAGGCTTTAGCTTTTCCTTTTTTAAAAGAAACTTTTCATAGTCATTTCATGTTTTGTCCCCAAATCCTGGAGGACAAAGCAGTAATGATGTGTGACTGCAGTGAAGTGGTTGGTTCAATCCCTGTTAACTGTCCAGCAGTTCCCTAGAGCGGGAGCCCCAGGTCCTGCAGACCAAGATGGGAAATCACTGCCCAGGAGCAAGTGGCAGTGCTTGGACGGGAGCAGCTGGGCTGATGATGCTGTCACTGCTGAGGAAGCAGTTTCTGGACCAACGCTCAGAACTAGACACAAAAAGCTGGACGTTAAAATGTCCCTGCAAAAGTTCATCGAGGCATAACGAGTTTTTATAGCTCAACTAATTACTGGAGGAGAAGAAAAAAAAGCAACTTTGAAGAGATTGCATGGCAACTGCAGATTGCCATGTAAATGCTGTTTGTAACAAAATATTTCCCAGTTTGTAAACAGTGACAAAGCTGCCGTTAGGAGTGGAGGGTACCCTGGCAGGCGGGCTGCAGTTTCTGTTCCTGCCTCCTGGCTGCTGCCAGGGCTGGGGTTTGTACAGCAGCTTTATGTTCAAACACTCGCAGTGCTGCTTGCAGAAAGGAAGAATGACTCAGGCAGCAGCCTGGGAATTATGCTGGCTTTGATCATAATTGCCTTATACAATTATGGAGGACAAATTCTCCTTAGGTGAGTGATTGGGGGACCTTTGAAGGTGCAGGTATGGCCTCTAATGTACCTGCCCGCATTTTGCTTGGTTTGACGTAACTGCAGTTACTGAGGCCAGGAGATGGAGAATATGCTTGGAAGAGGAAGAAATGAGCACATGGCTGAATTTGTCAGGACAGCGATGGATTCAGGAGCCCCATACCAAGTGGGATTTATGGTCCATTTTGTTCTTTGGTTTATGAGTGACAAAATGTGAGTTTGGCATTTAGGATTTAGAATCAGGCGTTCCATTTAAGTTAGATTTATAACAAACTATCTTGAGTTCATAGAAGAAAAGAATGAAGGCGAGAAGGAAGAGCCTATCAGAAAGTCATTTTCATGGGTCTAGTTGAGTTTGGGGTTTGGATTTCCCTGTGAAGGTGCCTGCAGAGAGCATTGGCTCCTCCAGCTTAGTAAGACCAGGTCAGTAGTTGTATAGCCTTTCTGATTTCTTATTTTTTATTATTTTTTGGCTAATCTGGCTTGAAGGAACTGTTCGCCCGCTAGAGTCTGTTCTCACGCTGTTGTGAAGCCGAGCACTTCTTGCCAGGAGGTAACATAATGAGGTCCTTACGTGTGTCGTCTCCACTTTGCTCACTTGAACTGAAATAGCTTTTGAGCTGCCAGGGCTGCAAATGTCTCCTTTGATCTCAAAATCGGCCTGCTTTGCTCTTCCTGATTTCCTTGCCTGTGATTGCGGGTGGAAAGCAGCCAAGAGGTTTCAGCGAGCTCTGAAGGTGCAGCAGGGCTGTGCAGTGCAGTACAGGTTCCCGTTTAGGCTCTCCTCCTGGAATAGGTTGAGCTGTGAGGAGTTGCGAAGGCAGCTTGCAGCAGAGATGAGGCTGTGGAGAAACGTTGGGAAAGAAAACCCTGAGCAGAGCGCTCTTGAAGTGGCAGCAAGTCAACGTTGCAGAGCGCCAGTACCGCCTGCATTTCCAGGCATTCACTTATTCCTTTCTGGTTGGGAAGTTGCCTGCTGTCTTCCCTGCTTGTTCATTCCAGAGAAGTCTTTGCAGTGGGACCTCGTGGTCAGTGCGGGCACTCGGGGTGGCAGCGCCTGAGCAGCCTCCTGCCCGCGTCGGGAGCTCAAGCTGGGTGCATTCCCCGCTGCATGTGAAGGGGCGGTGTCTCAGAGATTAAACCTGGAGCTTCTGGGTGGAAAATGTTCCTGCCCGCTTTCTCAGTATTACCTCTGTGCTCCGTCAACGTTTCTGAACTTCTGTTGTGAAATAATGAGATGTTACCGCAGGGCTCTAAGGCAGGTGAAGAGCGAGAGCGTCCCACGTGGCAGACGCACTCGGGCAATCTCCTGCAGAGCCAGAGTGCTCTTTTGGAGCAGGAAAGGGGACTCCTACATTGCGGTTTCCTACCTTTTTCTCACGCGCTGCAGTGTGTAGCCAATCCCATCGGGCTGTGGAATATCAGAGGGCAAGAATTAGAGTTTTATATTGAAGGCCTATGTGAATAACTCAAGCTGGTAAGTCATCTTGTCAAGCTCTACACATTTAGGTTTGTGGTACTAAAGTAGTCTTAGCAGCTTCCTTAGTCCCAGAAAGAAGAAGTGCTGCAAGGAATGTCTTAACAACGAGAAGATCTCAGAAGGTTTTCGCAAAATGGGACGTTATGCAGATTTTGGTACAAGAGCTTTGCTGTGCTTATGGGCGGAACGCCTGAGCCATGGTGCCAATCTGAAAGTTCTATTACTGCAGCCTACGTGCTGTAGAAGAAATAGTAATAATCAAAGCTAGTTCTGCTCTATTTTGAGCAGGGCCTTCTGGTAGCTTTGGCAAAAACCACTCACGAGCCAGAGCCACAGTTGCAGAGTAGGTTTGACTGCTTAGATAGGGACCTGGTAGCATTGTGATCAAGTCTTGGTGCTTCCAAAGTGAGAAATCTCCTTGCTGCTTAGACTTATGTGTTTGGGGTCGTTGTGGTTGGCAGGGTGTCCCAGGGAGCCCTGGGCGAGCGCTGCCGCCTGCTCCGCGTCGTTGCTGCTTCGTGGGTCCAGGCTGCTTCAGCGGTGCCTGCCGGGCTCCGAGGCCTGAGACTTGCTCGAAAACCCTTGTGGTGGCTCTGGGTGGAGAAAGCCACGTGCTGCTCACCGCAGACGGGGTCTTTGCTGTGCCTTGGTGCCAGCTGGGGCTGGAGGAGCAGGTCAGGAGCAGGGCGGGACATGAGTGGGGAGCCATTTCCC
>JAUBNY010000084.1:866589-878797 GCA_032275445.1 Crypturellus soui | reverse complement strand
TTTGCTGGGCCTTAAACACAGAGGAGAGGAATTAGGGAGGAAGTGGCCATTGACGGCTGCTGGCATCGTCAGGGAGCAGAAATGCGTTTTGAATGGGAAGGGGCTGCCGCCTTCTCCTGAGCTCCATCCTCAGCCCAACCCACGACACTGCTGGGGCAGAGGGCAATTTCAGAGCTCAGTTGCTGCTTTGCCGGATGGTTTTGCAGCAGGGCATCAACAGCAGCTGTAGTGGGGAGCCCATAGAGTGGACAGACCTCAATGAGCCACCAGAGAGAATCCATTGCCTGTCTGGCTTCCTTGTCCTGTGGAGCTGGAGGACCAGGGTCACCGAGTGCTTCTCTCAGTGACGGCAGCTCCGTGTGACTGTGTTGTGTTGCCTCATGGGCGCTGTTGCAGCAGAGCAGCGTGGGATGAGGAGAGGCGCTCCAAGGTTATCTGTGCCTTTGGGCAATGAGGGGGAACAGCGACCCTGCGCTGTCCTCTTCGGTGCGGGGCTGGAGAGGTCCCTCCAGCACAGGGCGCTGCTGGCCACGTCCTTGCAAGCAGCCGCTCTGGTTGTGGGTGCGTCCTTTGGAGCAGAGGAAGGACTGGCTCGGAAACTGCTGTGGCTGCACTGACGCCGTCAGTGTCCTTGGGGTGACTCCGGGATGGGCTGCCAGATGTTTGGAGAGCTCCCAGAAAGGCAGCCGTGCTCGTGGAGCAGCCAGCACGGCTGCCGTGGGGTGGCAGCTTGTGGCACTAGAGGCTGTCCCCGTGGGCGGCTGCATTCGTGATTGAACACGTTTTGTCTCCGTGCTCCTGTTCGTACCTGTGCCAAGCTGGAAGGGGCCTCAGGGTCACAGGGACATGGAGCTGCCAACTGGCTCTGAGTCACCAGAGGCTGGAAATGAGGAGCTGCTGTGAGTTGGGCATCACATCGCAGACCTCGGGTCGGACAGTCCCTGCTCTTGGGTTTAAGCTGAGGAACTCCACATTGTGTCTTGGCCTGGCTGGGGAGGTTTCTGTTCCGGGTTTGCTTTTTGCTTTGCACGTTCGTGTTGCTGGTCTTTCCTCGCCCTTGCAGAGGCAGTGCACTGCAGCTGTCCGGCGCTGCAGACCTTGCTGCACCACTCTGCAGGCTCCTGGCACCTGTCTTCCTCCCACCACTCCATCTCTGTCTCCCTCTTGTTAAATCCAGAGCTTCTTGTCGGGAGATTTCCCCATGCTGTGTCAGTTTGTTAGTCCTTGAGAGCACGAGCTCAGCTCGTACCTCACCGGACGCTGCTGCTGTCTTTTAGCCTGAGGTTCTCCGGAGGCTCCTGCTGCTCCTTGAGCTGCCTCTTGCTGACCCCACGGATATCGCAGCTGTGGGATGTCAGCGGCCGTGACTGGAATTGCGCTTCGGGAGGTAGGAGAGGGATGAAAAGAGCTGGAGCATCCGCGTGGTGACAACTTGCAGTGACACGGGCTGGCGGGGAGCGTGGGAGCCCCGCGTGACCGTGGGGCTGCGGGAGGGCGAGGGGCTGAGACTGGGCTCTCCTCGGTGCCTTGCAGACTTGGGGAGCACCGTGGTGCTGCTGGTGAAGGCTCCGTGGGGATGTGCCGGGGACAGAGCCCACCACAGCGGGCAAGGGCCTCCAACACAGGCGCTAATGAGCAGGGCCAGAGCAATTAGTGTTTAAACTTGGCTTGAAGGTCTCAGTGAGCCCTGGTGGTGACGGGCCTGTCTGTCACCGAGTGCAAGCGATTACATGACCTTCCATTGCAGGAGATGAGCTAGGAGGGTTGTTTGCCCAGTGACAAGCTCTGTTTGGAGCACCGTGGTGCCCTGGTGTACTCTGGCACCTTGGGAAAGGCCCTGGCTTCCCAGCGAGTGGGGAGAAGAAAGGGAAAGGCCTGAAAGAGGGGAAAACGAAGAGGGGAAAGTGAGACCTTTCCTCCTAGCGCTGCCGCTCCCATGGGGTCGGACCCGGCACCGCTCGGCTTGGCCACAAGCTGGTTGCCGCATAGTACAGCCCCCAATGAGTGTATCTGCAACTTCGCTGCCCGTGGGGAATTACGGACGCTTGAGCGGTGCTCGTAAAGGGCAGCTTTTAATTAACGGTCACGTAAGTGTGTATTAAGTAGAATACATATTTTGTTGTGCGGGACTTCATCCTCCTTTCCTTTGGGGAGAAGATGCTGCTGACTGCACAAGGCTGGGCAGCAGTCGTTGGCCTGGCTTGTACGGGTGCAGTGCAAGAGAACTGCGTGAAGGAGGCTGCCACGGGCGGCCTGTGAGCCCCAGCACCCGGAGGTGCTTTAGGGGTTCACTGCCAGTTAGGGAATCTCTTGTTGTTGGGTGAAATTCAAAAGTGTGCTGAGGCCGAGCTTCACCCTCGTGCACGTTTTAAAATGTTCTCTAGACTAGCTGGAACCTCCCTCCCTTCCAGTTCAGACCCTCGGGAAGTCTCTCACTGCACCCCCAATGGCCCAGTGGTCAAGAAGAGGTTAGTGGAGATGCATTTGCCAGGGCTTTCCCTTGCACGCTCGAGAGTCCCGGGAGGAACAGGGTGAGCCGGGAGGCAGAAGCGGTGCTAGGAGCGTGCCAGCTCGTCGGGCTGCTCGTGGCCTCCTTTGTTGCTCTGTGCTGGTGCAGCTCCCCAGTGCGTGTTGGGAAGGGGCTCAGAGGCCGCCTGCGTGCTTAGCATCCCCCCGCTTCCACGGGCTTTTTCTGACCTTTGTGGACCTGGAGGCAGACGTGTAACCTGCACCCATCCTGATCCTCTTCCCCGCGGTAAGCCGAGCTCAGCCGCACACCGGCGCACGCGTTAACGCGGCCGTGGCCGTGCGCTGCCTGGCGGCTCAGCCTCGCTGCTGCCGGGCGGCCTCCCTGAGGCCTTGCTGCTGTTTGGATGGGGTTAGCAGAGCTGAGACACCTGCAGGGATGTGACCTGGCGCCATCCTGCTGTGGCTGCCCTTCCGCGGGGACGGGGCTCCTCTCCTGGCCTTCTCGGCCCTGCTCCTCTTCCTCGCTGCTGTCTGGATCGCCACTACCCCTCCCTGGAACAAGGCTCCTTGTCATTTTGTTCTGGGTCCTGAGGTTTGATTGCAAGAGAGTTGGCAGGGATGTAGGAACATCCCATGGAAATCTCTGTTTGCTTTCCAAGGAAGGAGGAGAAAGCCCGGGGCACCTTGTGTTCTCCCAGCTGACAGCACTCTTCCAGTGAAACACTCTGTGCGTTAAAAATATATAGAGATATATAAATGTGTATGTATTTTTATATATATGTTTACAAAGTCCCAGGCCAGGTGGTTCTGTGGTGAACTCCGAGGGCAGCATTAGCCTGTCGGCCGCCTGGCAGCTCACTGGGAGTGGGCGCTGGCGCTGGCTCACGTGGCCGCCAACATGAGCGGCCGCCGATGCCCCGTGCGCCGGCCGTGCCGTCGGCAGCGCCGCCCGGCTTCGCGGATCCGAGGAAGGGAGCCCAAGCTATCAGCACGCTGGTGAAATTGTAGATGCACCCGAGGCTGGAAAAATATTTAAACAGGATTAAAAATGTATGGCTGGTGACGCACGTAGGAGGATATCCAAGACCGTGGATGGTTTTAAGTAGCCGCATGCTGGTGCTGTTGCCGCTGTGTGTGGAAGAAGAGGGCCCAGATGTCTGTGCCAGGGTGAACAGTGCCCTGTGTGCTGGGGCTGGCGCAAGCCCTTATTTTTATATTAAAAAAACAACAAAAAAATTCCTAAGGTGATTGTATTGGCCTGGAAAGCACCTGTGCACCAATGCCTTTCCCTAAGGAGCTGCCAAGCTCTGTTGTCTCTTCTCTTTTGGAGCTGAGGAGCTGGGCAAATTTGTATTACTCACTTGATGCTAAAGGTCTGAGGAAGTAAGTGGACAGACGTAATTAAAAAGACTGAGGTTCATACTTTTTTTCATTTACTTTATTCATCTGTTAGATGAGAGCAAATAACCTTTAATTATTTACGACAACAGTTCGGTGTGTGTGTCTAAATATTCTTCATTCTCATGCAGATAATGCTGAAGCCTTGGGTAATATTAATGCTCCCTGCGGAGTTGTCTTGTGTTGCCTGTTGGCTGCGAGCTCTGAGTTTATGTATGGGTTAGGGAAGCGGTGGCTTAGGAGAGTGCACGTTAGTGATGTTTGTCTGCGCGTGGGTCGTGCTGGCCCTGGGGCCTGAGTGTGGGTCTTAGAGGTTTTCACTCTGCCTATCCAAGGATTGCAAGGACAGGGGAAGACCCTTTTCATGAGCAGTTTTAGCGGGGTTGGTAGAGCCAGTAATGAGACTCCCTGTGCTCTGCTTCCCTGTGCAGAAGTGCAGAGCGGTGCCTGGAGGGATGTGGAGCTTCCTCCAAGGGCAGCTCCTTGGCCATGCATGAGGTTAGGCAAGGGGTCTCCTTCTTGCCCCCAACAAGCCCTTCTTAGACACGTCCCTTCCCAGGGTGCTAAATGGGCAGCAGGAAAACCTGCTTGCTGCCGGGTGCGTGGCTGTGGGGGGGGCTCCTTGTCCGTGTATCGTTTTGCCTCTTGAACTGTCAACTCCATAGAGAGAGAGAGATGAAGAACGCCAAGTCTCAAACGGAGCCGACAGTGGCAGAGATGGGCTCTGCCTGGTGCAGGCTCCGGTTTGTTGGGCTGCGTCTCACACTTGCAGCATGAATTTGACTCCTGACTTGGTTTCTGCGCTGCTGAGTGCGGGCGCTGGCAGAGCGATGGTCTGCAGTCCATCTGTTGAGGAATTCAGAAGCTCCAACGGCACTTCCAAGAGATAATGTAAACGTTATGGACACTCTCCTGTAGTGGAACTCATATCGAAAGGGGACCTGGCCACCAGACATGGGCTGGGGACTTGCTCTGTGTTGTGGCCATTGTTGTCTCTTTCACGAAAATCATCGGGGACATTCGGAAGCTCCTGTCTGTGCTCAGTGAACTCTTCATCCACTATGAATGAAATTCTGGTGTTAAAACCTGCAATTGCAGAACGTGCAAAGGGGGCTGGGTTCCCTCTGCAGAGCAGATATCCTGAGAGGAATAGTTTTATTTCTGGGATTTGAATCCACAGGTTTGTGGTCTGGCTTGTTAATTGTCTTGGTATCGTCCAAGCTTTTTATTCCCCTGGAACTGGAGAGCAGAAAAATTGTAGTCTAAAAACGTATCAAAAAAAGTCCCTCCAATTTCTCCCAAAGGCAGCAAGCAGAAATCTCCTGGCGAAGGAAGCCCTGCTGCTGCTTTCTCTTGAGGAGAATCTGGGGAAGGTTTTCAAAGTGTTTCCTTCTAAGGATGTGCAGCACCGGGCTGACCCCTGCCCGTGCCTCATCCTTTACTCAGCGGCTCATTGAAGCGGGGACAGAATTCCCATTAAGCTCCGTAAGGTTCTGCTTTGGCTGGGGCTGGGGTGCAGAGGCTGCCTGGCAGAGCTTCTGCCTTTTGCAGGTTTGTTTCCTGACTATTCTCTAGCCTTTGATTTTCCACTCTTAAATGATAAAATCCCAAGTGTGTTTTCACCCATCCTTCCATCCGCTCCCTCCCTGATGGATGTGTTTCCTCCCACGTATCGGTCTCACGGGCTCTCCCACGGACTCTTTTTGGGGTGCCCATGTGTTTACGAGTTCAGTCCCCCAAACTGGACTCTTGCGTATTTATCAGTAGTGACGTCATATATCTTAGACATGACTGTTCTGTTCATGTAACTATTTATTTGCTTTTTTAAACTGCACTTAAAAATCCATTTTAATTAATACTGTATTTGCAATAAGCTGGGATCATTTGATCCTTTCTGCCAAGCTGGGGTAGGCTGATATCTATCTAGCGTGTCCTGCATTTCAGACCCCGTTATTCCACTTGGTCCAAATTCTTTGGATTTTAAACCCCATCCTTCGGTGTGTTGCAGCCAGTTTGTACGTCCGTGCTGAGTCGGGAGTGGTTTGGATTCTTGTGTCGGTGACAGGGCGGCCAGACCAGCCCTTGGGCTCGGCAGGAGGGGGATGGCTGCAGTGCAGAGTGCAGCCGCCGCTGAGGCTTATTGACAATTTGCATCGTTGCTTTCTAATGACAGGAGTAAAATGCTCATTGGCTGCGCTGGGTGTGCTGAGGAGTCCTAGCGAAAATGCTCTGTGCTTTCCCAGGGCTTTGCTCTTCAGGGAGCCACAGGTCCTTTACAGGCATCAAGAGACTGGGCTACCCAGCTGTGATACTTTAATAAGAATTTCACCAAAGAGGAAAATGTAAGGTGGGCCAGAATTCATGCCTGGTGCCACTTCGGTGGTTTCTGGACCTTTAGAGCAAGGCTGGTTTGTGCCAAAAGAAATTTGGGTGGTTAGATCACCAATGGGAACCTGCTGGCAAGCTTCCTACTAGAACCTGTATGACCCTATGCAAAAAAAGGGACGAGTATCCTGTGCCTCCCAAATGAATTCTGAAAGGGCATATTTAAATAACTAAAAAAGCAGTTCTGTGTGTGCGGTGGATTTCACTTACATAGTTTCCTCGGCGTCCCTGCCTTAGGCAGCCTCGAACGGAGCATCCCCTCATCGGGAACGTGTCCTCACCAGAACAGAGGTGTCAGGAGCAGAAAGGGGCCTCCAGAGCAGATCACACCTGCTGATGGCTCCGTTTGGCCTCCTTGTTTACACTGACTTCTGGTGTCTCGGGGGATCAGCACTGTCTGTCCTTCCAAGGACACATTTTCCTGTGTGCTCACCTCCTGCTCAGCCTCGTTACCTTGATGTCGGCGTCCTGTCCCACTTAGTTTCTGCATGTTCTCTGCTATTACAGTGTGGCTTTGCCAGCTGCTTTTCTTGTAAACATTTATCAAGGACAAGGCGCCGAGAGACTGACCCCAGCTGCTTTTTATCCTTCTGATCTTTTATTCCTAGTCTTTGCGCCCTGCTGTCGCTGTGCAGTTTGCTAAGAGCAAAGCAGGCGCTGAGGGCCACGATGGAGCGGTCCTTCTGCTCGGCGCCGCTCCAGCCACCTGCACCTTCAAGAGACGCTACTGACAGCTTTTTAAATGAAAAACACAGCAGAGGTTACCCACCTTCCCGATGGCAGCACGGTGTGCATGAAGGTGCTGGGTTGTCCAAGCTATAACCCAGACACAGGCTCCACACGTAGGTTAAGCCCACGTGCATGTGGCACCTATTCTACATATTCATGTTTCTCCTCATTTTCAACCAGATATTGATATGTTAGTATATAGGCATCTCAGTGCTTATGCAAATGTTTCTCATTTGCATATATATTAAACTAACTCTTTTATTACAGCTTTAGACCTGATTATGATCTAAGGCCAATTATTTCAAGTGACCAAATTTCCTTTAACATAGAGCTGCGGAGTAATGTGGGTGGGAAGGGCTCTGTGGGCATCTGAGGCCCAACCTCTTGTGCAACCCAGGGCTGACAGATCAGGTTGCTCAGCTCCTTGACCTCAGTTTCTGCAAAGTGCAGGCGTTTTCCTTCTCGCTGCAATTCTGGGCATTTCAGGCAAATCCGATGGGCTGCTGTGATGGGAACACAGCTCTCTGCACCCTAGAGAGCCCCATCGTGGAGTCTTGGCTGGCCCAGGATGGGGTCCCTGTGCCCTCGACTCACTCATACCACTTTTCTGGAATGAGGCTTCAGGAAATGTCCAAGCTGAACAGCAAGGGAATATTTCCTATTTTTAGGCCTCCATTTGCTCGAACAGCTGTCCGGTTACATTAGCAGTAGAAGAAATACCCTTGCCAGGTTGGAGTTAATTGTTAAGTGATCATCAAAATTTGCAGTGATTTATGGCAATTATTTGTGCTGCTATTTTGGTGATTTAATTTCCAGCCTAATTCTTTACACCCCAAACGGCTCTGCCTGCGCTTGCGGATGCTCTAAGAATGTACCCAGCTTTTGGCAGCCGGGCTGGACTATTAAATACAGCTCCCAGCTCCCATTTAATATTCATAGCTATTAGAAGCAATGGAAGCAGATGTGTCTCCTCCCGCCAGCACAGGAGCTGCTGCAGCTGAGAGACGAGTAGTGATGGGTGCTGCGGGGAGGCAGAGACGAGCCCTGCTGGGGACGGGTGTCGGGGGCCCTAGGAGGGCCTTGAGTGGCCTCGTTTGGTACCTGCCTTTGGGACTGGCCTCCCTGGGACATTTATTTCCTCCGGAGCCTCATCCTGGAGGCAATGGCAGAATCTCGTGTCTCCCCCTTGTGTGCAGAGCACGGTATCCCCCGCTCGCATGTGCCTGTGTCACGCGTGGGTGTCACGGTGGTGTCACCCACTCGCGCCGCCCTCGTCTGCCCTTTCCCACCAGGAGAAAGGACGAGTCGAACTTACCCCCAAACAGTGTTGCTGCCTTGGAGGGGCACCGGGGCCTCGGGAGGACAGTGGGCGCCGGGCCGGGATCTCAGGGTGCTCCGAGAGCAGTTGGAGACCTGCTGGGAGGAGGACGCTGGGGACGGGGCCGTTCCTGCACGGGCCCTGCTGTCCGGCGCTCCTCTTGCCCCGTGGAGCTGCTCTCCGGGTCCGACTTATGACCGCTGGCTGCTGATCCATTTGACATAGATTAATAGCATCACCGCTCCACAAATAATCTTGGCTTATGGGATGGGGAGGCCGTTCCTATAGCAACTGCTTCCTGTCAGTGCCCTACAAATGCAAATCCAAACAGAATTCCCCCAAATTTATGTGCAGGCCAAAGGGAGGTAGCGGCGGAGGAACGGCGGGACTTCTTTTGCAGGGCCTGGTGTGTCTTGGGGCGCACGAGGTGTGTGGACCAAGCAGCCTTGTCCACATTAAAGCCGTGCAGGTCCTAGAGAGAAGATGTATGAAAAAACGCTCTTCCTGACCCTGCAGCCTGCACCAGGGTGCTCCCTTGGGGGGCTCTCGCCTCTTATCAACCTGCTGAAGGGCCGCAGGAAAACCCTGTCCCTTCCTGTCATCCCTTTGCTCCCACCTTCCGGCTGGGCTGTGTGCTCCAAGTCCCGCTGCAGAAGCCCCTCGGCTCCCTTGGGCCTCGCGGGGCGGATCGGGCGCCGGGACGGAGCCGTCCTCGCCGCTGGTTTGCTCGGTGCGTTTTGCAGGTGCTGCGTGAAACGTTTCTGGTGCTTCTGGGGAGAGATTTTTCTCCTCCTGCAGGGAGCAGATGGCAGAGCTGCTCCTGGCAGCGGCGGGTGATGCACGAAGCAGAGACAAGGGCTCGCTGTACAGGTAAAAATAACACGTTGGTCCTTTGCCCAAGGAAAAGGGTCATTCCCAAAGCCCCTTTAATTGAAGAGCAGTGCAGGGTTTACACAGCGAGGCATGTGGGTCTTGGCGAGAAGTAGCTTTGCCCTCCCCTGGTCTCTTCCAAGTTGGAACTATTCTGGAGAAAGAAGTAATTTGAAATTGTCATCTCCCTAACCCTTGAGTGTTTAGAAATATAAGTTTTTCTCGTTTCCAAGAGAAATCTTAAATCGCAGAAGTCAGGAAATGCTGCCCTGGGGTGGCTGTGCTAGTCCCTCTGAAAGGGACTATCTGCAAATTACCTGCAGGTTTTGCCCCCTGCAAGAAGACCTGAGTAGTATCTGCCTCCCTCTGTGGGTACTTGTTGACCTTCAGGGGTTTTCCACCCGTCTTACTGAATTAAACTGTGGTTTTCCCTGGCTGGGTTGTTCCAAAAGCTTGAGACAGGGACATTTCCCTGCGTATCGCAGCATTTGGCCGTGCCTAAAGTGAAGACCTCCGAGTGCTGTTTTGTGGCTGGGTCACCTTTCTGGATGAGTGAATGCTCTATCTGCAGCAGTAACAACAGTTTTTGCTGCTCCTCTCTCTTCAACCGCTTCACAAATCGGGGTTAGCAGCAGCTGAGGTAGCTGTGGGACCTCATGCTGGCACAGCGAGACGGCTGCCTAAGGTCCAAGCCTTCTTCCATGTGGAGACACGAGTGCAGGAAGAGGGCTGAGGACCTGATTTTGGCGTGGGGTGTCCAGCCCCTGTCTCTGTGATATCAGCCATCCTGCTGGGACAAATGGGAAGGTTCCCTTTAGGATGCTCGTACTGGGGGTACCAAGACATCAGCTGCAGAACCGCTCTTCTTGCTGGACTAGAGTCCTGGACTTGCTGGAGGTTCTGTGGAAGCAGCGCTCCGTCTGCTCAGGTTTCTGCTTTTCACACGTTTTGCAGTTAAACTCGCTCTGGTTTTAAATACAACCGTAGCGTTGCGCTTCCTGCTTCCCATGCTCTGCCTGGTGCTAATTATAGCAAGCGATGTTATTCGGGATATTTTGTATCGTGGTGGATCACAGGAGCCGCATGAGCACAAGATCCTGGCTGGATTGCAGCTTCGGCAGAGCCTGGAAGGCCCTTTCTCCGCTCAGACCTGCCGGGCTGCAGGTGGGTGAATGCGGCATCCCGCTACCTGCGTCCCCAGCCCCAGCTCCAGGGCAGGCGGGTGGGCAGACGGGTAAGATTTCCTCCTGGTTATTGATGATCAACCATTTGAGGTTGATTTGAGGCTGCAGATTTGAATGGGGTCGCACTGAGCTGTGGTATTTGCCAGCATTATATAGGAGAGACGAACAGGAATAGTCTTCTGAAGCAGCTTCCACCAAAGAACGTGCATCCTCACTAACTTGGCATGGAGGGACAGCGTCCTCACTGCCACAGTCTGACCCAGGTGCCTGCTCCCTGCAAGATGGGGCCTCTTTTCACTGGGTTTCGGGGCATTTATATAATTCTGCATAACGGTTTAAAAAGAGAGAGGAAAAAAAAAAGAGGAAAAAGAAATGGTCCATGCTGTGTTTAGCTGAGCGCACCAGGAGATGAGGAGGGCTCAGTAGGGCAGCTGTGATGCGCCGGGGGCGGCGGAGGGGATCCTGCTGTCACCGCACGGCCAAGCTGCCCCCGTCGGAGCGGTTTAGTGATGCGCGACCCCCCAGCTCCTGCTTCCCGCTCCCCATCCTTTGGGAAGCGCTCATGTCCTGGCAAGCCGAGCGCGAGGCGCCCGCGGGAGCCAGGTTGAGCCCTGCAGGGCGGTTGCTGCACCCAGGCAGGATTGGGCTGGGAAGCAGTGCCAGTGTCTCCTCCTCCTGCAAGCAAGCAGAAAAAGCTCCGATTGGGTTCTTTGCCTTGAGGATCCCAGGAGAACGACATTTCTTGACCCTGTGGAGCTTGCCTGGCTGGTGTGTGTGATGAAAACCGAGCCGGGGTTGTCTAGGAGAAAATTCTGTGTTTGCTGCTTCTGCTAGTTTTATAAAACACCCTTTAGCCCCTAATGACTGGATTCATTAGTGAGCAGGTCAGCACACACTAGAGACGCTTGTCCCATCCACGTGCTTGAGAACGGGCAGCTCGTGGCAGGGCTGCTCCCATGGTACCGAACGGAGCTGCGGGCGGCAGAGCGGGAGCCCTTGAGCTGGGATGGATGGGGCTGGCCAAGCTCTCCTGCATGGATGGTGTCTCCATCCTGGAATGCTGCCTCCATCCATCCCCGTCCCTTGGAACAGCCCTCGGGGGGCCGCTGGGGTGTGCGGCCGTGCCCAGCGCGTGGTGCTGCTCCCTGCTCTTGCAGGCACTGGGCTGTGGGCAGGATCCGGGCAGTGACCACGGCAGCGTGGTGACACGTGGGTGGCTTTTGTATCTGGAGAGGCATTGCTTTGGGTCAGTTTTCTGCTACTTCGGGGGTTTCTGTCCTCCCTTCAGGAAGAAGCAATGCTCTTGTGAGCTTTTTGATCCGTGTTTTGGGGTAAAACAGCCCGGCTAATGCACTCCCTGCAGCATGGGGAGGCTGCCGCTTCTCGGGACGCGGCACTTGTGCTGTGTCCCCTGCTGTCAGCCTCCGAGTGGAACCCAGGCAATGCCTGGGCACGGACGAGCTCTCCCAGGCCGTGTCTGCAGCAGCTCCAGATGTGCACGGCTTCCTTCAGAGCAGCCAGAGGCGAAAGCCAAGCTTGGATGGAGCCGAGTGCGTTCCTGCGGGGAGCAGCTGGAGCCCTGGATGCTCCGGTGGGACTGAAGCTCCCTGGATCCGGGGCGGCCGCGGGGGCTGTGTCAGAGTGCACCGGGGCAGCGCTGCCGGCGCTGCAGTGCGCTTGGCCTGCGCCGGGGGAAAGGGTCCTCAGGCACTTGAAACAGAAGTAGGAGCTCGGGAGGTCGCAGTGAGTTTTCTTAGAGGCAGAAAATGATTTAAATCTTCTTGCTGGCTGTCCTCAAGTTTGTGCTGTGAGATGCCTGTGACATAAGCCTGTGCTGATGATGTGAACCTCCGTG
>JAUBNY010000084.1:833493-862737 GCA_032275445.1 Crypturellus soui | reverse complement strand
TTTGCCCTGGGGACCATAAGAGAGGGGAAGAGTGGCCTGAGTGCTGTGGGCAAACCTAGATTAAATATTTAAAACAGAAAAAAAAGCAGCCTGTCAGAGCTGGAATAATATATGATAAATGACAGCGGAGCTCAGGGACCCGTGAGCAGAGCCGTCTCTCCCCCAGAGCGAAAGCTAATGTGTTGTTTTAAAGATGTGTTTAAAGAAGAAAAAAAACTCCTCGTGGCCTTGTGCCAGGAGCCCGAGGGCGCTCGTTAACCTCCTTCCACAGCCAACTCGGCTCTTAGCATCGGCGCAGCCGGAGCACCCAGGAAGGCAGGTAATGAGCAGCAGCCTCGTGGCCCAGAGCTGCCCGCGTTGCAGCCCGTAGGCAGCGGGTTTGTAGCTGCTGGGCACAAGGCTTTCTGGAGACGGAGTTGTGTGCTTCGGGGGATCTTTGCAGGTGGCCATGCTGAGCTCTCCCCTTGGAGAGTTCGTGGAGGTTTTCCAAGGGAGGAGAGCATGGTGCTGTGTGTGGTGCCCCAGAAGAGGTGGCTCCTCGGTCAATGGGTTCAACGATACCGACCGAGGAGGAGTTAGTGGAGGGATACAGGAAAAGCAGCATGGCCAGGAAAAGGCTGAGGCATTTTAAGGACTTCGTAGCAGCCTTTTGGATAGAGACGAGCAGGGCAGGGCTAGCTCTGCCCATGCCAGACAAGAGGATGTGACGGTGGTTGCGACGTGAGCTGGTGAGAGCCCGAGCACGGTGTGTCGGCTGGTAGGAAACATCGCTGTCAGGGGAAGAAGACTGCTGTCAGGGGAAGAAGTGGCAGGAATTCAGCACCGTTTGGCCGGGTCCAAAGAGACAAGTTAAGAAATCGGAGGCGTTTTAAGGTGGATTTCAGAGAGATCTCTTTAAACAGTGTCTTCTTTTTCCCTTCAGCTCATGGCTAAGCTTCTTGAGGAGACGTCAGAAAAGAGGGTAACGTGTGAGAAGGCAGGACGGAATTAGAAGGACAGATCTGGGGCGGTGATTCTGCCTCTCTGCTTTCTCAGGAGACCATCCCTTTGGGATGAGGGTCCTGGGAAGGAAGGTGATGCGGGAAGAGAGGCAGGACCAAGGCCAAAACCCTCAGGGAGACTGGGGCAGGGCCCCTGCAGGACTCATTTGTAGGGCAGGTCCCAAAGTAAAGTCCCAAATCTGCTGTGTTTAAATGTTAAACGTTGCAAAAGCAAAGCACATGGCATCAAGCCATCTCCTGGCTGTAGGTGAAAATACACTCTTGCTGAGTCCGTGCAGACTCCGGGCTGCCGATCCCAAGTGAGCACAAAATGCTTTTGACAGGCCTGTAGTTCTTTGCAGGAGAAAACAAATCCCCCTTGCACAAGTCCCTTTGGCCAGAGTGATCCCAGCCAGGAGCATGAAGCATGTTCCAGCCTGCGGGAGCTCCTTTTCCGCATGGTGCCCGGGCACAACGTGGCAGCGCTGGGAGCTGGTGCGAGTGCTGCTGCCGGCCGTGTGCTCACTCATTCCCTGCAGCCCAGGCGAGACAGGGGCTGCCCCGGGCACAGGAGCTGCACGTGCCCTTCCTCATCCATGCAGGGAGGGCAGCGCTTGCCTTTCGAGGCTGCCCCATTGCTCGTGTCCGTGCCTTGCCCTGCTGGCGACGAGCCTCCTGTGAGGACAAGCTGCCCGGTGATCCGGCAGGGAGGTGACGCCGTGGACGTGCTCCTGCCTGCCGCTTGCCGTGGCCACCGGGAGTGCGCGGCTGCGCCTGTCTCCCTCTGCCCTTGGTGACCAGCTGCTCTCAGTGCCAGGCGGCCGAGGCGCTGCTCTCCCGGGAAGGCTTTGCTTGGCTCTCTGCAGCGGGAGCGGGTGCGCTCGGGGCCGCGCAGCTTCCATCTAGTTGTGCATGATCCGATTATGTAAATGTCCCCAGAGCAGCGGGCAAGAGCGTCAAGCGAGTAGAAATAAATAAATACGTATGTAAATACATCAACTTCGCTGTCAAAGCGGCATCCTTGGTTGCGAACGTGCTGCACACTGCCGCGGGGGACCCAGCGAGCCCGCGCGAGGTCTCTGGGACGGCCGAGGGGCAATTTGCCTTTGAAGGATCTTCCCCGGCTTAACCCTGGGACGTGCTGGAGGAGAAAGTGCTGCAAGTTGCTGCCGTGCGACTGGCGTGCGGGATGGGAGAGGTGGGTTTGGTTGGAGGCAGGAGCAGGACGTGTTGGGAAGTTGTGTTCTGTAGGGAGCATTCAGCCCTTGCAAGGGTTGCGGGCCTCACCTGGGGCCTCACCTGAGGGTGTCGAGTCACGGGGGCAACATCTGAGCCCCGGCCTCTGTGCACGGGCTGTTCTCTCTGCTCCTGTCCTCATTATTAAATCTTATGTAAAAATGAGCCTGGTGAGAGCAGGTGATGGCGTTGCGGCCCCACCAGGGCCACACAGAGACCCCTCTGCGTGAAGCGATGGGCAGGAGACACCGGGAAGTGACTTGCAATCTGCCATGGAAGAGGAGTGGGAGGTCCATAAAAATAAGAAGAAACAAATTTAAAGGATAATTAGAGGAGCAGGGAAGAAAGGCAGCGTGCTGTGCTGCGTGGACGGTGCTTCCAACAAGCAAAGATAGCTCCTTTCTAATAACTCTGCAGCCTCCAGAAGGCGAGAGGGCCTTGTGAACGCAGTGAGGAAGCCGGTTTGGGAGCCGGGAAGAGCTCAAGATGCTGTGGGTGTTGCTGGAAATAGCTTTGTAATGGCAATGGATTTGCTAGAGTGAAGCTCAGAGACAGCTCAGCCTCATGCAACAGGGTAGCAGCCATCATCTCCTTTTTCCTTTCTTTGAGCTCTTTCAAGTGACGTGCCCATGTGGGTTGTTTTCTAGCTTGGTTCTTGTTGTTCCTCAAGACTTTGGGTCGTTCTCTAAAGAGGAGAGCAGATGGGAGAAGGGGCTGCTGCTCTGCCGCAGATTGGGGTTGTTCAGTGGAAGCTCTCTCGGGATCTGGGACCGTCCCACGGAGCAACAAGGATGTGAAAGGGCTTCTAGGCCTGTCCATGTCCAAGTGTCTATGTGGGGATGGCCAGCCGGAGCCTTGGCTGCTTTGTGGCAATGACTTTGCTGCTGGGGAGCACTGGGGAGCTGGTGGAGCAATGAGCAAGCAGGCAAATTCAGCATTATTTTCATAGAGCCATAAGCCTCCGTTGCCAGTAATTAAGCTGTAACCCAAATATTATTTCACTATGAAGCAGACTGATGTTGAGCACATGCTCCGAGGTGCTCCGGACTCCTCAGTGGCAGCGGAGAGCAAGATCTGGCCCCAAGTGTGATTTTCAGTGACCTGCTTCAGTGATTCATAAACAAGGGTGCCTGTCTGGGTGCTTGAATGAAGCGTTGCTCAGAGTTAAGATGCAGCGGCGTCGCCGGGGGCTTCGATGGGCACTGGCTGCCATGGGTGGTGCTTCCTCCCGTGTTAGCGGTTGCTCATCCTGTGTGCTCCCGACGGTCTCGACTGAGCGTCAGCTCTGCTGTCCCGGCCCACCGAGCAGCCCCAGCCTCCCCGGGCTGTTCTCCTGTGCAGGCACGTGAGCGCTGGCATTGCCCTGCAATTGTGGTCACAACCAGCGGTTGGGTTGATGCAAACCTCGCTGGGCCTCCTTGCTGCTGGCCAGGGCGGTGTTTGCACCTGGTTCCGGGTGGGAATGGGTCGCTCAGGGTGGGCGCGATGCCCAGCCACTGCTGCGCAGCCCCTGCTCTCCGTGACGGGTGCAGCAGGGCTGAGTGTGCTCTGGAGCAGCCTGTGGAGTTGTTTGCTCTCGCTGTCGCACGTCTCCCTGCACACGTTGTGCCCTGTGCCAGCATGATGGGAGCACCCCGTGTTCCGCTTCACTTGGAGATTCTGCTGGCATCGGGCCTGGCTGCGTCCCGGCCTTCTCCCCACAGACGTTCTCGCTGCCCTGTGCTGCCGGAGTGCTTCTTGACAGGGACGTGGGTTAGCAGGATGATGTTGAAGGGTTTGTGCTTGGACTCATTGGTCTTAAAGGTCTTTTCCGGCCATGGTGATTCTGTGATTCTCTGGTTCGGTGTCGCAGCTCCTGCGCTGCCCTCCGTGTGCCCCCAGCCTCTCACGCTCTCTGTGGGCTCCAGCCTAACGCATACTGGCATGAAGCACCTCCATTCCCAAGCCGGGAATGCCCTTCCTATGTCCTGGGCTCCCTCGGGTGGCTCTGAGGACCAGAAGAGCCTGCCACGACCCTGATCCGTGCCAAGCCCGGCGCATCCCCTGGGGCTGCCCGTGGGCAGGCCCTCCAGGGGCCCTTGGAGCAGCCCCTGTCCCGTGCCTCCTCGTGGTGCGCGGAGTTGATTCAACCCCACGCTCAGCAAACAGCAGCTTCAGCTCCTGGCAGAGCTGCAGGTGGGGCTGCCTGCACGGTCTCCCCACACAGACTCGAGTGTGTAAAATCAAAGCAGAGCCCTGCAGCCCCGCAGGGTTTCTCTCCCCCGTGACACCATTTCAGGCTGCCTGTTCCCCCGTGCCCGCTCTGTAACGGGAATTCTCTTCTCCGCGCTGTGACATTTACTCTAATCTGTGCATCTAAAACCATGTCACAGACCCAGAAATCCCGTGGCCTTGGAATTAAATCTCTAACCCCTGTGTAATCTGCGCTGCGGCGAGGGGTCCGCGTGGCCACAGCCGCCCTGCAATCTGGCTTCTTCCCTGGGGGGACATTGTCCCAGTTCTTTGCCGATGACTTATTGCAACCCCCCTGCTCTGCCCTGGCCTCCTGACTCCTGCTTTGCCGGAGGAGGGAGGTGAGATGTGGGTGGGCTGGGGCTTGTCTGAGCTCTGAGGGAGCGTCCCCAGGCGTCATCCTTCCCCGTGGTCTCACTATCCTTTGCTGAGTCCTTAGGTCTTGCCTGCCGAGCAAGCCAGCGCCTGCCCTGGTGCTGTTGGCTCTGCTGCTTGTCACACCGGCTCCCTGGGAAGGTCCCCATGCGGCTGCGGTGACTACAGGGGTGTGGGGAAGCAGAGGGGAAGGAGGGGACTCCGTGGCCTCTCCCTGGTGCATCTGGAAAGGAGACGAGGCCCGTGCGGAGCCTCCCTGCGGCCGTAGCACGTGGCCAGGAAGCCGAGCAGCAGTTCAGAGCGCCGTAGAGCCTGGCTGCATCGGGGCTGAATTTGGACAGCGCTGCTGGCTGGAGCGGTAAGCAAATGCTTCCCTGGTTCTGCACCGGAGAGCATGGCTTTGGGAGCCAGGCCTGCAGCTCCTGGTGGATGGGCTGGCTCCTGTACACCGCTGCTCAGGCCTGCAGTGAGCAACCTCCTCGTATCACCCGAGGACGGCGCTGCTGGGTGACAGCAGGTGACAGAGCCCCGCTAGCGCAGCTGCCCTGCAGGGTTTGCGCTGTGGCCGTGCTGATCCCTGCGCTATTGCAGGGTGGTAACGGACCCGAGGAGGTGGGTGGTGAATAAGCCAGCGTGGCCTTGGCTCACCACGATGACCTGAGCAAATGCAGAAGAACTTGTAGCGTTAGCTGCAAGTGGTGGTAAAAGCGCTTTTAGTTTCAGCTAGTGCGGTTGTTGGCCCGTTCCTTGGGACAGTGGCCATTGCCATGTACGTGGCCAAGTAATAGAAGATGCTTTTTTGCACCTTTCCTACCAAGAGCCTCAGCTGACTGTGCTGCTTCTGCCAACTACCTGTTTGGGGCTAGTTAAGCTCTCCTGAGGCTTGTCTCAGGGAGGGGAAGGTTGGTGTCTTTATTGCATTGAGGTGGATGGACCGAAATAGTACAGCGAGTGAGGAAAACCTGCAGGGAGACAACCTATGAGTCCATCTGACTCCTGTCACCCTGCCACCGTGGTCCCTGGAGAGCAACAGGCACTGCCGGGGCGCAGGTCACCCCCTTGGGCAGAACTGCAGGAGCTTTGGGAGCTTCGGGAGTGGGATCCTGCCTGGCCCTTGGGTTTCTACGGTGGGTCTCTTAGACGCTGGTGTGAGCAGAGCACAGAGTGTCCCTGCAGGTCGCGGGGACATGGGGGCACCACGCGGTGCTGTGGTGCCTTCATGTTCCCCTTGGCATCTTAGGGAACTTCCCTGTGTGTTTCTGTGACAGCCATTTCCCCTGGATCCAGGACTCCTTCCAGGTGTAGTGTAGGATGGAGAAGCACCAGGGAATGGGATGCTTCTCCGCATCCGAACCATCTCCTGTTCCCACAGGTTCTGAGGGCTCTCCTGCTTTCCTTAGCCATTAGTTCACTGTAAGTGTATCCCGTACGTCCTCCAGTTTCCATGACCAGATCACGCTCGTGCTCCTGATGTCCCAGCAGGGAATGGCCTGGCAAGGGGCTCAGCCCAGCGCCGCCTTCCCGGTGCTCCTGCTGCCCCCAGTCCTGTGGAGCTGTCACCGCGAAGAGCAGCTCTCTGCCCGGGGGAGCAGGATGCTGTGAGCAGGCTGGGGGTCATTCCCAGGGCTTCGGAGAGACCTGCTGCCCTCTCAGCAGCCCGTGCTGACAAGGATGTCTCTCTGTGTCACTGCTCCCAGTGGTGTCTGCATGGGCTGTCCCCAGGCCCCTGGGTGGCCGTCACGGCGGAGGCCTCGACGCGGACTCGCTTCTCGGGGCAATTCGATTGCTCATGCGAGATGATCTTGGGACTCAGGCTGCCCCTGTCTTCCCTCTTTGCGCTCCTTGTATTTTCCCTTTAGCTTTCTGTTCCATGTGTTTTAGCAGGAGGGAGACGTTATCTCTCTCTTGGTGCAGATGCTGGGGGCATCTCGCTGCTCTAAATACAAACTGCCAATTTGTGCTCCGTGCAGTGTGGCTGCAGCACTGACCCGGCCTCGATGTGTTTGGAGCTCCCAGGACCTACTGAGGAAGCAATCAGAAGTCACCCTTCCCTTTGGAGGGATTTTCTTCGCTAAGCACAAGTGCAGATGTGTCCCTAGGGCTGAGCAATCCAGGAAGGAAGTGAGCACTTCCCTTGGAGGCACCCAGCACTCGCAGAACGTTCAGAAGCTCTTTGCTCCAACCAGCGCGGTAACAGCTCTTGAAGTATTATTCACCCTAAAAAAACAGGGATGATTGAGCACATCTGGCAGCTTCCCTCTCTTGTGTAGCTTCTGGGCAATGAAGTGGTTCCTCTCCTGTGCCATCAAAGGAGGCATCTCGGTGGCCAGCAGCAAATGTGGCTCTCCGGAACATTCTGTGCTCCTCTGGTGGGCTTTTTCCCTCCCAAGCTGACAGATTTGCAAGGTTTGTTCCTCTGGGACAGGGGCAGGTCGGTTGCAGGTGCGTCCGCATTCCCTCAGCCCCTCTGCGTCTCCTGGGGGGCAACAACATCACTGGGGAGAGCAGACTGGCGAGGCCGTCCTCTTCCCCCGTGGCTGCAATATGGCACATGCCAGCGGGGTCATCGGCCTCGACACAACGGCCGGCGCTGTCAGCCTAACTTGGCCTCTGTGGTCAGCACATCCGACACGGGCTATGTGCTCCCTGGGAGATCCAGGCTCCGGGGAGCGTGGGGATGTCGCTGCTGGGTGCTCCCCACCACCACGGGAAGGAGCGGAGGAGCCGGCTCGCATGGGTCAGGTTCTCACCTGGTGGCACACAGGTCACCAGGGAGGATGGTTTTCAGCTGTATAAATGCTCTGCAGGACTTGGGTGACATTCCTTTTCGTCTGAAACAAGCTGTGAAATCTGCTAAGTTTGCTGTGACAAATGTGTGAAATCTGCTAAATTGGCCCATTTTCGCTGCTGCCTCAGGGCGCCGGCATCGATGACACTGTGGCCTCGGCACTGTCCAGCCCCCTTGTGCGCGCTGATCCACAGGGATCTTCGTGGTGCTTCCGCGGACCCGCTCATGCAGGTCGACCGCAAGAGCTGCTCGCGCTGCCTGGAAGAGCTTCCCTGCTCCCTCTTCCCACCCCAGCCTGGAGAAGACTGATGCAGAGGCTGGTTGTGCCCTGGGCACACGGCACCTTGGCTCCTGCCTCCTTGTCCTCGTGGAAGCCGGTCCTGATGGTGATCTTCCCTCCCCATCCAGCACTGAACGAGGACCCCCTGTATGAGTGTCCTCACCCTGGAGGAGAAGAGTTCACTGTTCCTTCTGCTGCACGGTCACCCCAGCTGCCCCTCAGGACCTGGCACCCATCCTGCGCCTGTGGGGGATGATGAAGCTTCCTTTTCATCGTTGCTGGTGATTTGCCATAATTGCAGTGACGACGAGTTGTAGGCACCGTCTGAGACGTTCAGTGATGACTAAGCAGCCCGGCTCCGTAGCCTTGTCTTCCCGAGAGGGCTGCTTTTTGTTTTTCAAGCATGCCTGTGGCAAAGTTGAGAACATCTTGGCCAGCCTCCTCCATCCTTGCCTCGGCGCTGCGCCAGGGCAAGCCGTGCTCTCAGAGGGCAAGCTCCAGGCTGCGGCTTTGGCAGCTGGACCTGTGGACCCTGATCAGCAAAAACTGTGGCTTGGTGTGCCACATCCACCCTGCGAGGGACGAGAGGCTGCGTCTCCCTCCCTAGTCCTGGGTTTGGACATCAGAGTGTTTCCTGCTGCTGAGGACTGTTACTGGAGACAGTTAGGGACAGCACGTGGTGCTCTCACCTGGGCAAGGAAAATTCTTGGCTGCAAATACGGATGCATGAGGGAATGGTCCACGGTTGAGGGTGGCAGCCTGTCGGACCCTGTGCTGCTCCTAGATGGGGGCAAGGCCAGAGGAACGGCTGCCACAACCGTCGTGGGGAGCTGTCTGTGTCACCCTTAGTGGCTGAATGCAACCCCAGCACAACTCAGGCAGTTCAGATTGGCTGTTTCTGGCAGGAAAACTGATGCACTGTCACTGTTTGCGTGCAGGAGAGCTTCAAGAAGCTCTCAGTCTGCAGGTGGCGGGGACAAACAGGCATCGTCTTTGCATGTAAAATGGTGCCGTGGTGCCTGGAAAGCAAACACATCGGGTGCTCTTCTCACCTGCAGCAACGTTCCTGCCTCCGGCCCGGCGCAGGTGGGATAGGAAAGGAGACCACCCTCATCCCCTCCCTAGGTGAAGCAGCAGGACCTGGAACTGTGTGTGCAGGAGAGGGGAAGGAGTTGGTGCCCTCCGAATGGCCCTGGGTCTGAAAGCCTCATTGAGCCTCTTCTCCACTGACCTTTGCCAAAGTGGCTGTGCAAACGCAGCACGGATTTGCAGCCAGCTTGCACCCGATCCAGATCAGGTTCATCTGTAACTAAATTTAGCTGTCACCCTCTAAGTGTTTTATAAGCCGCGTTTCAAGACATTGTTCCCAAGACAGCTCAGCGGGTGCAATTGTTTTCAGTGTCCGAGCACCGCGAGGGATTAACAGAGTGAAGGAGCAGTGAGCCGAGACGTTGAAGTTTAGCTTGGGGTTCGTGTCTGCTCGCCTCGGGATAATCCACGCCAGGGTTGGTCCGGGCCCTGCACGTTGAGCGGAGCCAGATCAGCACCTTGGTGAAATCCGCCCGGCCTTGCCCCGCGCAGCCGGTGAGGGCACTGGACCCGCGTCAGCGGCTGACGTGGAGCAAGGAGGATCCAGAGGGCAAACACTGGCAAAAGGACGGACGGCCTCGTGAGGGTCCAGATCCGCCACCGTTCGGGACGGAGCAACGCGCTGGGAGGTGCTGACGGCCAGGAAGGTGACAAGGGCGGTGAGCAGTGCCGCGGACGGAGCGGGTTTTTTCCCAGGGCTTCCACCGCTGGCTTGGGGTAAGGGACAGCCTGACCGCGGACACCCAGTACCAGTGGGAGACTGCTTGGCCACTCCGACTTCTCCTGGGACGTTCTGCAGTGCCGGTGATGGGAGGGCGCAGGGTGGGCCAGCGCGCAGAGGTGCTGACGGGGCGGCGAGGGCGTGCTCGGCTCCAAGCCCTTCTTGCCAGTAGTGCCTTGCCCGCCTCGGCCGGGCTGCTGTCGTGGGGCCGAGCGTGCGTCTGACGGTGCTGGAGACCCCCGGGCATCCCGCGGAGGATACATTGTGGGTGGAGCTGGCACTGGAGCTGCCCAGAGGTCACATCGTGCGCCGGGATGTGCAGCACGGGCTGCAGGGCTCCTGCCAGCTCGTAGCTCGCGCAGGCCCTGCGCCGCTTCCCCTCACTCCTCGGGAGCCCCTCCAGACTTGGCAGCGCTCTGGGCGCGGGGATGCAGTCCCTGCTCCAGCTCAGAGAGAGGCAGTTGCAGGATTTGGCCCAGAGCAGTGGGCAGGAGAGATGAGCATTGGCATGTGGCGCACGGAGGTAAATGGGGATTTGGGGGTTATTTGAGGCCTCCTTGCTGCTGCTGCAGCTTTTCTGACTGCATCCCTTGGTGCTCCGCCTGTCTCCACCTTGGTCCTCAGGGGACACTGTAGATTCTCTTTTCTCCAAAACCCCTTCTCATCCTTTCCATGCTGGAAATAGCTGCTGGAGCAGGTGTTTGTGTGCGGACCTGGTGGAAGGGTCTGGGCTTGGAAGCGCTTGGCCTGGGGCTTCTCCTTGACTCCTGCCTCGCCACCCACCCGATTCCCCAGCTTCTTCTGCCTTGCAGCCGGGAGAGGGGTTTGTGGAGACCCTCTCGTGGTCCTGCTGGCTCTTCTCCCATGTTGAGCCTGCCTCGGGGCTCCTGTGCTCCAGGAACGTCCTGTCTCCCCTCTTCCCCCATCTGCTGTGTGCAGAGGATCCCACTGTCTGCCCCCAAAACTCAGGGCCTGCCCATGGCAGGACGCCCCCCTGTCTGACCCCGACGCTCCTTTGCCTTCACTCCCACTCCCTTGGCACTGCTCTCCGACCCCCTCACAAGCGCTCTCAGATCCCCTGCTGGCCATCCTGGGCTTGTCCCTCAGTCCCCTCTGCTGCTGCCTCCATTTCCCTCACCCCGTGGTTGCCCCGTTCCCACCCGTGGTTGCCCCGTCCCCTCCACAACTGTGCTCACGGCATTTCCCCATCCCACCCTTGCCCTACTCACTTGTCTCCCATTTTCTTCTGCTTTCGGTCTGCTCTGTGACCATCTCTCACTCACCCTGATCTGCACTTTGCTGCCATTGGTCTCTTTTTCTCTTTCTCCTGATGTCCCATTTGCTTCTTATCTCACTCTTCCTCAGTCTTTCCACCTACCACTGCCGCTTGGCCTGGTGTTTTCACCTATGTCTTGGGCATTAGCTCCTAGAGCTCCTTCAGTCTCTTCTTGGCTTTCCCTCACCCTCTCACTGCTGGAGAGCTTGGTGCCCTTCTTCTTCCTTCAGCTTCTCTTCCTGACCTCCCTTCTTGTTCCCACTCTCGCTTTGCTTCTCCCTTTGCCACCAGCCCCGTTTTCTGTCCCTGTCACCTGCCTCTTCCCTTCTCACCCTGCTCAGGGACTCCTCACACTCTCCAGGCTGGTGCTGCCTCGCACTGCTCGCACTGTGCGCAGGGCTCCTGCCCTTGGCTGCTCCAAACCAGCGCTGGTATCCAGGAAAAAACATGGGGGCTGTCACTGGGGACAGTCACGTCACGTCTTGCGGCGGAAGGCACCACCGAGTCGGTCGGTAATGATCACTTCTAACAGCTGGGAAGGCTGTCGCAGAGCCATGTTTAACTTGGGAGATCAGCGTGCAGGAGCCCTCACTGCTGCGGCTCGTGCAACCACTGTGGCCCTTGCAGCCGCAGCTCCAGCATGCTGCCTCGCGCAAGGTTGTGGAGAGGAGCAGGGGCAGCAGGAGCTGCATGGGTGCCAAGCAGGGCCGTAGCCGCGGGCGGGTTGGTGCAGCGCTACTTGGCTCTGTCCCGCTGGGCGTTGGGGCGTTGTGCGCGGTGGCTCAGGGCTGCAGTGGTCAGACGGGTTGAGGCGGTGGGGATTGCACGGTACAATCTGGGTGCAGGTTTATTTTGGCTTTATTGCTGCCTTGTGACTGCAAAATAGGGATTCCGTTGCCTGCAGAGGACGGAGCTCAGAGCCTTCTGCCAGGGCCCCAGATGGTGCCCTGCATGGCCCGGGCAGCAGCGTGGCCTCCACCGACACCTCTATCAGCCGGGACCAGCACTGCTGCGGTCAGGGCAGTGATGGGCTGTAGAAGGTGCTCATGATGTGGGTGTAAAAGGTGCTCGGGGGAGCAGGATCCGAGCCCACAGCAGAACTGGCTGGGCACACACAGAGCCATGGGAAGCAGGAGGGCCCCGGCCACCAGGCCTTCCTCCTGTTCCATGCTCATCCAGTAAAAACAGGGATTCAGGAGTGGAGGACGAGTTGTGCTGGGGCGCCAGCAGTTCCCGTCAGGTCTCGTGCAGCTTGATGAGCATCCATAACTGCAGCAGCCTTTCACACTCTGCACCATTTACTGTAAAAACAGATTTGTAACGCCTGTTTGCTGGGCATTGGGTTGATGCTCACAGAGTCTTGTTGGAGAACCTCTGTTTTGGGATGTTCTCCTGTGGTTGCCTCTGACGTTCCCACCATTCGCAGGGCATCCCTCGTCCCCAAACAAATGGCCATGGGAATTTCTAATCCCGTTCCCCTGCGTTGCGAAGTGGGAAAGGATCTGTTTGCAGAGCTGCAGTCTCCAGTTGCAGCACGCAGCGCTGCCAGGGCATGGCTGGCGTTGAGGTCCCCTCAGACCTCGTGGGCTCGTGCTTTGCCGGCTTGGGGACACCCTGTGGCAGCCTGCGCGGGACCCTACCAGGGCCCTCCTTTCCCTCTCCCACGACTCTAATGAAGAGTGTGAATTCTCGGTGCTTGAAGCAAGCCATGTAAGAGACAGACATGCATCAAACACCCATTTTTGCAATGGCAGAGGGTATCAGGAGGAGAGAGTTCTCCATCCTCCGCCCTCCATGCTTTCTGATGTCCCACATTGCTCTAATAAGCAGAATTACCCCCATGCTCAGAAGCAACCCCCACACCTGAGTGCGTGCTGGGCATTTTCTTGCAATCTCAAACGGGCCAGATGTCAGGGCATTAATTGCACACGGTTGCAGCGGTGAGTTGGGGAAGGCAGGAGATCATAGGGGCACTGGTGGTGCCACCTTAGGCTAGGGAGGCCTGTGGGGTGACAACGGGTGACAGCGGCGAGGAGGAGACCTTGGCCATGAGCCCCGCTGCTGCTTGGATGTGTTGGGTTCAGCTCGTAGGACACGCAGTGTAGAGAGACAAAACCTCGTACAACCAGGCAAGTGAACCGTGCCCGGTGAGGGAAACGGAGCCCTGGAAACAGAGCCCTCTCTGCCTGCTCCTGGGCACGGCCTCGGTCACGGCTCCGGCCTGGTGGCCCCGCAAAGAAAGCCCTGGAAGCCAGTGGCAGGTCCAGGCATCTGCCCTGTCCTCCCCATGCCCTGTCGTCCCATAAATCCACATGGACACAAGTTGTGGGATGCAGCAAGCAGTGTGGTCCTGACCCAGTGCTCGGTAGGGGCTGCTGCTGCAGCCTCCTGTGTGGCGTCTCGTGAGTCCTGGAAAGCCGTGGAGGGAGGTCTGGCAGCAGCAGGGTTGTCCAGGACCTTCCTGAAACCCCCAGACCCACCACCTGTCTCCCTGGAGGGACGAGGGAAAGTGTGCAGCCCTGAGGCTGCCTCTCAACGGCGTGGGCTTTCCGACATGGATGTGGATGAAATCACCCTGCGGATATCCCTTCTGTAACGGGAGTAGCGTGGGTCCCTGGAGCTCCAAGACTGGATGACCAAGGTTTTATCCATTACAGTTCTTGTGTAGGACATTTACTGATCCTGGGATTTCTCCTCTGCTTCTTTTGCACTTCCAACTCCCTCATGCAGGACTTGGAATGTGCTGTCTCCTCGCTCTTCTGCGAGCACTTCATTTCTCTGCAATTCATCCTTGTACCAGAAACATTCCCTTCCCATAGCACTCTTAAAAGCAGCCTTTAACTGTAGCAGGATAATTGCAGGTGATGTCCCAGTGCCTCCTTTGAAAGCCTTGGAGCTGCCGAGCTGGGGCAGCCGGCTGTCTCCGTAAACGGGTGTTCAGGCGCAGGCAGGGTGAGAGCGGCCCTGCAGAGCAGGGCAGGAGCTTGCCCTCGCGCCAAGGTCAAGGCTCCTATCCCATTACCTGCCCGTGGTGTCATCCTCTTACCGCAGGACACAGCGGAGCAGGAGGAGCCGGTGTGCCCGCGCGGCAGGAGGCCCTCGGAGCGAGGCTGGAGCGGTGCTCTGCTGCACGCCTCGTGGAGCTGGCGAGCAGGCAAGCGGGGCTCCCCGGGCACAGGGGGGAAACCGTGGGGCTCTGTGCAGTGTCCTGCACGGGCCCCAGTGGGTTAAGGGGCTGGAGGCCCCAGGATGGGGAGGATGGGAGCACGGCATGGGATTGAGCAGCATGTCCCCTGCACTTCCCTGCCTGCCCCAGTGCAAAGGGGCACCATGAGGGTCGGTGCCTCCCAGCCCGGAGCCAAGCGAGGCCCTCGGCATGGAGAAGGTGCAGGACGCTGGGGCGCTCCATCCGCATTCGCGAGCAGCAGAGCGGATGCTCTGGTCACTGCGCTTCCCCTCCGCTCTGCCCCAGGAGGACGTGATTCCCAGCCTCGTTCCTCGTGCAGCCTCACCGGCATTTCGGTGTGTTGCTAGCAGGGCTGCGGTAGGTATGGGTGTCCCTGCAGCCTTGGTGGCATTTTTGAACTGCCACCAAGCATCCCTGATGGGGCAAATGGAAACGCAGGGACCGAGAAGTGAAGGCCCAGGGACAAGCCCTGAGAGCCTGTGAATGCTTCTCAGCTGAGTTATTTCTGCCTGGCAAAACTGTGTGCGATTGCATCTCGTTAGAGAGCCTTAATGATGCAGAATAATGATGTCGCTCACCCTGGGGACGCGTAAGCAGACCAGCCCACGCTTGTGAGAGGAGCAGGTCTGCAGGAAGGGGCAGCCTGGAAATGCAACGTCCCCTGGTAGCGGAGTGCTTGGGCTGGACCTGGACGCTGCAGAGGGAGCGCAGTGCGGGGTGCAGCCAGGTAACTTGGGTCTGTGCAAGTCCTTGACGGAAATATTAGGAAGCAGGAGATGGCGGAGGTGAACAGAAAGTGTTTAATGTGTCAGGGTATTAATTCCCTCAGTTTTGTACCGCTTAATCTAAACTGTGAAAACCTGTAGCTCCTTATCGCTTTCCTGATGTGTATAAAAGAAGAATTTTGTAAGGTGGATTAGCCTCATATTCTTCTCTTATCCAATGGAAAGGCTTCCTGGAAAGCTAATGAATGAGGTCTTTTCTTCCCCAGGTCCTGGTAATATCAGGACACATCAGGGAAGATGAAGCCCCGAGCCTGGTGCTGGCAGGGAGAGCAGCGCTAAGCAGATGCTCAGGTGAGATCTGCCAGCCCAGAGAGGAGTCAAGTGCAGGGAACTGCATGGATCTCGTGTGCAATCCAGGTAGACTGAAGAACAGAAAACAACAGAGTCCTACTGACGGCTAGAAGTACGTTAGATAGGCAGAATATGCTCTCTTCTTAGTCACTTGAATCATTTTCAATCATATAGCATTTATATTAAGAGTTTTGTTACTTTACATCTCTCATGGAGATATGATGGAGCGAGCCAAACATCAGCTTCCATATGAAAACAGTTATTTTGCCTGCAGGATGCCAGTCGGCTTCCAAAAGCCTGTAAATTCTTTGTAAAAAAATCACATCTTCCCACTTCTGAACATGAGGAGGAGCTGAGCGTGTCCCTGCAGGCTGTGCACGGCTGGAGGGGGAGAAGGGGAGGTGCAATCCTGGGTATCTCTTCTCATGCTCACATGTTCAGCCTCCCATGTGCTCAACCCCAAAGGGAGCCGTGAAGCTGAAGAGACTCGTTTCAGCTGGACATAAGAAGCGAAGAAGCAGGGGGCTGATTTCAAACGGAGCCTCTTTCCCGCAGGGGACGAGGCAGGGAGCAGTTCTGAGTCGCCCGTGCCCCTCGGGCTGGCCTGGGAGCAGATCGCGTCTCGTCCGTCAGGGCTGGGGCTGCTGCCAGGTGCCCCCATGCCTCGTCACAGTGCATTTACGGGTGTTTGGATGCTGCACAGTCCAGTGCCAGGTGAATGCAGTAAAGAACTGACCCACCAAGGACTTCTGTGCATCCTCTGCCAGCATCTCTGTGTCCCGGTCCTGGTGGCACCAGGCAGGGACCTGTGGGTGCCACAAGAGCTCCATGAGCACTTGAGCCCTCCACTTCTCGCTGTGCAGAGCGTGTGTGTGTGTGTGTGTGTGTGTGTGTGTGTGTGTGTGTGTCCCTGCCTGGTTGGTCCCATTCGCCTGCAAAGAGTGCATTGCGGAAAGCCTCGGACTTGGGGCATCACAGGGGCATTGCAGAGGCCCTTTGCCATCTCCTGGCCCATGCAGGCAGCTCCAGGTGGGGCCTGGCTGCCCTCCTGCTGTTTCCTTGGAGCAAAGGGCTCTCCAGCTCCCTGGCTGAGCTTCCCTGTGTCACCTGGGACCCCTCGTCCTGTCTGCATCTCCCAGGGCTGCTGCCTGGGTGCCCAGGCTGCTCGTCTTGGATAAAGGTTGGCTGAAGTTTGTGAAATCCCAGTCCGAACTCCCTGGGACGGGGCTGATCCCCGAGGTGGCAATGGGGAGGGAGTGAGACTGGCATAAGAGGAGAAGGAGTAGCAGGGACCCGACTGGGAGTTGAGATGTGTCCCGGCTGTGTGATGAGCTTTCGGGTTCCTGCCTCTCCTGCAGGCTTGCCGTGATTTCCTGGACTTAGCCGAAACCCACAGTCGGAAATGGCAGCGGGCACTGCAGTATGAGCGCGAGCAGCGGATCCGCCTGGAGGAGACCATCGAGCAGCTAGCGAAGCAGCACAACAGCTTGGAGCGGGCCTGCCGAGGAGCCCCCGGCCTGTCCTCGGGCGGCGTGGGCATCACCAACGCTGCCAAGGGTGAGTGGCCCCGGGACGGGGACAGCAGGGGAGCGATGGGCGCTGGGGCTGAGTGATGGGCACGGCTATGGGGCAAAGCCTTGGAGGAAGGCAGGGAAAAGGAGTTTTCTGTTGCTGCTGGTGGGGTGAGAAGGATGCACAAGCCCTGTGTGCCCATGAGTGTTTTTTCTTGTGCAAAAACCATTTGAAAGGCAGCGGTGCCCATGGGAGAGGTGCTACCGCAGCTCACCCGTGGTGTGCTCCTGTGGGGGCCCTGGGAGCGTCTTGGGTTGTCCTGCTGCTCTTGCGGGGGAACTTGTGTCTCCCCAGGCTTGGGGACGTGGGTGCAGGAGAGGAACGTGTCCCCAGAGCATTTTGCCCACCTGTGCATGCAGATAGCTCAACAGCTGTCCCCTGAGGTGCATCTCTGGCTGCCGGACGATGAGTTTATTGCTCAGAGGCGACCGACAGGTCCGTCGCGCTGTTCATGGGATGCAGCAGTCCATAAAACCCAAAGGCTTCGTATCGTAGTGCCAAATCCTCTCTTCTGTGCGAAAGGCAGTAGGTTTAGTCTGGGAAATCTGCAAATTGAACCCTGCCATGTGTGCAAAGAACGTGGGCTGAGGGAGGAAATAGCTGCTCCTGGGGGATATGATGGAAGTGCCTTGTGTTATCCTCACCCTGACGCCTCCCAGCACGGCAGCTGGGGTGGGCAGGGGCTGAAGCAGCACAGACAGCGGCACAAACACAGTGTGACCTGACCACAGACCCGGCTGCGAGAGGCGGCCATGCTCTTCTGGCAGCTCAGCCCCGTGCAAGGGGAACATGGCGAGGGGGCCAGGAGGGAGGTGGCCGTTCAGCGACAGGAAGATGCGTGACCAGCTCAACAGCTTGGGATGCTGCGGGGAGATGCAGGCTGGCGCGTCCCATTTCTTCTCTCCTGGGTGTCCAAGCCTGGCCTGGCTGTGTCGTCCTCGCTAATGCAGCAGCAGGAGCACCTGGCAGCTCCGAGCAGGACCCATGTCCCTGAGATCCCTGATGGAGAAGGACGTTGTCCATGTTCAGGTGTCACCTCGTAACGTGGAGGTGATGGGCAGAGGGGAGCCAGGGGCGAGTGGCCACAGACCAGAGCAGCGCTGGGCATGGCCGTGCAGAGCCGCGGCTGCTGCTTGGTTGGAAAAGGAGACACCTTTGGGACTGCCAGCCCTCCCCACTGACCTGGCGTGTCCTGGTGGCTCCTTTGTGCGAGAGAGGCTGCTTGAATCATGGGTTTGAGGGGGAGCAGCCGAGCAGGTACCAAAGACTGGAGCTCTGCTTGAGGAGCACCAAGGCAGCAGCACAGCAGGCAGGGCAAGAGCAGGCACCCCGTGCCTCCAAAACGCCAGGATTTGGTGTTCCTGGGTCACGGGGTGGTGGTGACAGTCGAGGGGCAGCACTTCGGTCCTGGTAGGGTCTGTAGAGAGGTGAAGGAGCACCGAGAGGGATGGTGGATGCCATGTCCCGGCAGACGTGCTGCTGCTGGCATGGGAGATGTTTGGGATGCGATGGGGCGCGCTCACCACATGCTCGTGCTGGGCAGAGGGCGGTTTGGAGGCACTCCCGAGCATGACAGATTAGCGGAGATCAGGCAGGTTCCTGCCTTCGAGCAGGACGCGGCGGCCCGGGTCCATTCTGCCCTCGCAGAGTTTGCAGTTGGCCCGGTGGGGTGCAGGAGCGAGGCGGCGCGCGGGGGACACATGTCGGGAGGAGGACGGCTCCGTGGGTGCTGGCGGGACAGGCTGAGCCTCTCGGTGCCCACAGGGAGCACCCAGTCCGCTAAAGGGGAGGCCAGTGACGAAGATGAAGAGACGGAGTATTTTGACGCCATGGAGGACGCGCCAGCTTTCATCACTGTAACCGCAGACCCCAAGCACCACAGGTAGGATCCGCCCCAGGGCCACTTGTCTGACTCTGCGCGTGCCGAGTGTCCCCGCGGTGCTGCCTCCGTCACCCCGCGGTCTTCCCAGCGTCACCCGCCCTGGGACAGTGCCGCGCTCGCCGCTGTCCCTGCGCTCATCCTCGACACTTTCATCCTGGCAGGCGTTCTGGCAGTAACCTGAGCGGGGCCAGCGAGGGCCACCCTGAGGACTGGAACCTGGAGGACAGTGTGAGTGTCGCTCGGGGATGGAGGGAGGGAGCTGGTGCGATGGCGTGAGCAGGAGAGCAGGGCATTGCAGGGCTCTCCGTGCGGTTCCCCGTTCCTCTTTCAGAGCAGTGTATGTGACGGAGCAAAACCAGCATGTCCTGGGTGGCGAGGGAGCAGCGCCCAAGAGCTGCAGGCCCAGGGGGTGGCAGTTTCAGGTTGGGTCTGCTGGGAGAGTCAGCCTTAAACCTGCCTTTATTATGCTGCTTTGCAGGTGTTTGACAGCTCCAACCAAACCAGCTACAATGAATCAACTTGCAAAGATCTCCTGCCGAAGAAAAGGAGAAGGACCCGCATCCCTGACAAACCCAACTACAGCCTTAACCTCTGGAGTATCATGAAGAACTGCATTGGCAAAGAACTGTCCAAGATCCCCATGCCTGTAAGTGAGTGCGTCGCAGCGGCCCCTCCGCCTGATGCCAGCCGAGGGCTGACAACAGGGTCAGGGTCATGATGTGAGCATTGAACTGAGATCTCAGCTCAGGCATGGCTCTTTGCCACACACAGGATCTGTATTTTGGCTCCTCAGGCCAGGGACTTTGGAGCCTGAAAAGCGCTTGAGGATCGAAGGCTTTTTTGGTCCAGCTGTTTTGTGATGGGTGGGCTGGGTGAGAAGTGTTAGCAGCCCCGCAGTCACGTGCAGTGAGGGAGCAAGGACTGCCCATCACGGAGATGGCTGGTGCCCCCGGGAAGGACCATCCCTAGGGACTGACCTGGACGTCCTGTTCCTTCCTCGAACATCACCTGTCTCGGAGCAGAGTCCCTTGGCACTGTGGCCACCACAGAATCCCTGTTTGTGCCCAGCCATGTGGGCAGCCCTGTCCTGTCCTCCTGGGCTGGCAAATCAAAGCTGTTCCTCTCCCAGCCCGCTGCAGGTGGCCTCGTGAGGCAGAGGCAGCGCAACGAGGAGGAGCAGAGCTTGCCCCACGGGAGGAAGGCTGCTGGCATCCTTCACTCCCTCTGCGGATTTCCAGGCCACAGAGGCTGAGTGGGGCTGTCCGGGGCTGAGTGTGGAGCGTGGGTAGGTGATGGCCCCGAGGAGACTGTGCTGTGATTTGGTCTGGGCTCCTTTGGCTTAGCCAGGATCCCCTTCCCTGTCCTAGGGAAATCAGGAGCTGGTTGGATCCTGAAGCTGTCAGTAGTGCTGCTTTTTCATGCCCCCGTAGCATGGTTTGAATTTACACAGGGCACGGAGTATCTTCATTTTGGTGAGATGAGCACTGTCTCATTCAGCTTCATGGGAGAAGGTGTATTGCAACTCTGAGTTTGGGGCTTCTTCTCACAGCAGAGACTTACTAAATCAGTAAGCACCCATGTAATGGTGTCAGCTGAGATGCTTTCTTGTAGAGTCCACAGATGCCTGTGGTGTCCCTGGGCAGATGGTCCAGAGGCCCTTAGAGACAGTGCGGGTCTCGTCCTGGTCCTCTCAGGTAACTTGATCTTCCCTGCAAAGAGCAGCCTTTTCGTGAAGGAGGCACCACAGGGACAACTTACAGGCAGGATTTCCCCACCGGCTGCTGCAGATATTTAGAAGAGAGGCTTTGCTGGCAGGGCTCCCTCCGGAGAAAGTCCTCTTGCAGAGATTGCTGCCGAATCAGAGTGGGCAGTGTAATTAATTCTCGCAGATAATTAAATCTCACTGTGCCTCATTTACTCCCATCGAGCCTGCAGCCTTTTCACTCTTCAGTTCAGAAAAGAGGAGGAGGACGCCCAGTCTTTGCTAGCACCTAGAGCATCTCCAGACCCTGTCCCAGTGACAGACTGCCTGTCAGTCCCACGTGATGGCATGGGGGCTCGTCAACGAGCTGACTAAGGAGCAGCCCTCCTGGGGAAGGGCCAGTGCCACAGCCTGACAGTGGCACGTGTACAACAGCGTGGGCTTGGATGGAGCCATTTCGCTTCCAGTCCTACTCAGGGACAGATGGATCCCACCACGGATGTTGCAGGCTGGGCTGGGTCGTGCTCACTCATCCCACCTAGATGCAAAAGCCAGATCTCCCCCAAAACTGCAGCAGAGGGAAATTTTCAGAGCAAAACAGCTGCTGATTCAGCAGTGGGTCTTGACTGGCCCCGTTAGCAGCGTGGATGGGGCTGAGTGCTGCTCTGCCTTGTTAATATCCCAGCAAACATGTAACATCCCGACGAACTTGGGAGAACTGGCAAGTGGTGGGGAGTGAATTTGGGATACTGTGGTGCTGGCTGGAAAGGAGGTAGTGCAGAAAGTTTGAACCATACCACATAGGTGAAGTTGGGGTGCTTTATCAACTGGATAAGGAGGAAAAGATGTGTTACAGAAACTGGTCTGCTCAATTGGTTATTCTTCAACTCATTTTAGAGCAGTGCCTGACAACCTCCAAGTCAGAGATGCTGCACCCAGCAGCGATGCTCAGCCCTGTGCTGTCCGCTAGTGTTTCTGCATCAACAGCAGTAGGAGATAAAGCCTTGATGGCTCCAGCGATGAGGTCAGGGCTTGGTTTCCTCCATGGAAAGGCCGCAGCTGCAGTGCCTGGGGAGTGGAAGTTCAGAACTTGCTGTCAATCAAACCCTTCCAGGAGCTGCTGGAGCAAAATCAAAACCCGAGGACAAGATGTTCTGCCTTACACAACAGCTTCCCGTGTCAGCTTGGGGGAAGTAATTACTACAGCCTCCTTGGGAGAAGCGAGTCCAGCGTAATGCTGCCTGTAAACTGTTCAGCCGAGCTGTGTGGTGCAAAAAACCTACCTAGCCCAGCAGCTGCTGTTAGCTCCCCTGACTTGGTATCCTCTGCGATGGAGAAGGAAAGGTAGCACTCAGCCTTGCCAGGTGTGGAGTGGGTTTTTCGTTCTGTCTGACACTGGAGGACAGAGAGGTGCTTTGGGCCCTGCCAGCTCAGCCTTGGCCGTTGTTTATTTGGAGGTTTACTCGAGCAGTAAGGCTGCGATAGAGATGACGGGGCGCTCTTTAATACACTCTAAGTGGCCCTTTAAATCCTCTCGCCCTGTGTGTTTGCTTGGAGCGGGGGGAAACTGGCAGCTCTGTGAGCTGAAATGGAGCTGCCTGACAGAGGCTGCCGTTAACGCTGCAGCTAACGGGGCCGAGGAGAGATGGGAGGAAGCAGAGCAGTCAGCTGGGGAAGGGCTGCCTGGAAATTAGGCTAGTTATATATAGTACGAATGTTGTTGAGGCCCTTCTGCGTTCTGTGGGCTGCGATCACTGGCGGGGAGGTAACAGGAGTTTCTCCTTCTGGGCGCTCCAGCTGATTTGTGGCCTTTATGGATGTCCTTGAGATACTGTCCTGTCCCAAGGGACGCAGCGGGTAGAAGGAACGGCACGTGTGAGCAGCCAGCGCAGCGCTTAATCCACAAGCAAATCTGCAGCGTTGCAAAGGAGTGAAATAGCACGAGGATTTTGCGCTTTTGGTGGGTGAATCTGTAGTCCTCCCCAGCAAGACTTTGATTTGTCCCTGATGGAGCAGACGTGGCTACTGGCTTCGTTCCTGAGCTGCCCACTTCTTTGCCTGGGTTTCTTTCCTGTTGGTGCTTTGCTCTGCAGTGGGTGTGCTGCTGCCCTTTCTACATAGCTCTTCTTTTCTGGGATGCCCTCAGAGCCTTGGTACTTGTGGGCCAAATCCCAGGCTGCAATGATCTGCTTTAGTTTTTCTTACTGCACAATATGTCACTTGGTTTCCATGAAAAACCCTTCCCTAGCCGTCTCCCAAACATCTGCTAGTGCTCAGATGGTTTTGCTGTTCCAAGATGAACATAAAGCGCCCATTTGGGATTGTTTCTGGAGGACAAGTTCCACTCGGGTGGTGGAAACCACCTTGTTTCCCCTTAGCTGGTGCTTAGCAGCCACAAAGGTTAGACCCAATAGAACCCAAAGGCTGGGGCTGTGGGGCTAGCGAGGCTGGAGGGTGCAGGAGCCAGCGTGGGGCTTTGGGGCGGGTGAACGTGCCTGGGCTCCCCAACCGCGCTGTGGTGTCGCACGCTCTGGGATGGGTTTTCCAGGGTCTTCCGATGTGCAGGGCCATGTGATGGAACAGGGGCTCGTCAATGAGCTGACTAACGAGCAGCCCTCCCAGGGAAGGGCCCGGCTGGCAGCGGCACGTGTATAACAGAGGGGGCTTGGATAGAGCCATTTCACTTCCAGATGACAGATGGATCCCACCACAGATGTTGCAGGCTGGGCTGGGTCGTGCTTGCTCATCCCATCTGGATGCAAAAGCCAAATCTCCCCCAAAACTGCAGCAGAAAGAAATTTTCAGAGCAAAACAACTGCTGTTTCAGCAGTGGGTCTTGACTGGCCCCGTTAGCATGTGGGAAGGGCTTGTTTGCCTGGAGGAGATGGAGAGGGACCTGGGAGCAGCACAGTGCACCTTACCCTGCGCTTGGCTGGGTGCAGGATGCTTTTTTGCAGCTGCAGCACCAGCCTGGAGGGCTCCCCGGAGGGATGAGCAGAGCGAGTGCATCCTGGCAGCACTGCCAGCTCCGGTGCGCGGGGCGCTCGAGGGGACCGCGCTGCTGCCGAGGCTCGCGCGGGCGGTGGGGAGCGCTGCGTGCCCGTGCGCGTGACGCCGTCTGCCCGGCTCCCGGCGACGCCAGCTCCCTGCTCCGGCTGTTCGCGCCTCATCCCAGCTGGGCGGCTCGCGGCATGGCTATGTGAGCGTGGCTGAACGCGACTCGCTCGTCCTTGGTTAATGCTTCCCAGATGAACCCGCCGAGGCCATGCAAGTGCTGGGGGCCGTCGTGGCAGGTCGAGGGCTGCCCTACGGCCCCTGCGCCGCTCCCGCGGCCGGCGCTGACGGGAGAGCTGCTGCGGCGGGTCCTGCCTGGCGTAGCCTGTGCTGCCCTCACCCACGTGCCTCTCGCCTCGCCAGGTGAACTTCAATGAGCCACTCTCCATGCTGCAGCGCCTCACCGAGGACCTCGAGTACCACGAGCTGCTGGACAAAGCCGTCAAGTGCGAGAGCTCCACGGAGCAGATGTGCTTTGTCGCTGCATTTTCCGTGTCTTCCTACTCCACGACTGTCCACCGCACTGCAAAGCCCTTCAACCCGCTGCTGGGGGAGACCTATGAGCTGGACCGGCTTGATGAGTATGGCTTTCGGTCCCTGTGCGAGCAGGTAAGACGCGAGGGTGGCGTCTGCCCAGCAGCAGGAGCACTGTCCCGCTCTTCATGCCTGCCCCAAGACGGGTGTCTCCTTGCATGGAGCATGGCCGATACAGCAAGTAGTTTGCTCTTGGCATTGGCAGAGCCACCTGAGCCGTGTCCTGCAGTGTCACAGAGCACGAGACGCGGGAAGGAGGGCCCTCTCATGCTGTTGGGTCTCCTGGCACATGGGACTGGGGTTTCTGTACAACCTTAATGCTCGAGCAGGAAGGAAAAGCTTCTTATTTGAGCTCCCTCCTAGCAGTGAGTGGTGGCAGTTCCTCCCACTCCTGGCATCTCTTCAGGCTGCAGTATGGCTTGAAGTCTTAATTCCTCCTTGTTACCTTGAACAGTTTTTGCTTTCAGAGCTTGAGGACAACCTCAGCATCTTTGGTATCCTCATGCTGTAACCACAGAGCGCATCTGACACACATCAGTCAAATGGCAGGTCTTAATTAAAAATCTGGAGTGTGTAATCAGTTGAGACCTGTGAAGAAATTAGGTTCTTGACAAGTTAACATTTAACATGTTTGACTGGTCCATCCCACCTTCCTGAGCCATCTGTAACCCTTTGCTGGATGTGACAGGCAGGACACAGTGCTGGCAGGGCTGTGTCTGTTCTGCAGGCCATCTCCACACTGTCTTGGGGCTGGGAGCCCTGGAGAAGAGTGAGTATCACAACTTTCCAAGTCAAACCCACCAATCTGTATCCCTCTGCAAAGACCAGTGAAGGTCCAAGACCTGCAGAGGCAGACAGCACCCTCTGAGCCCCAGGGGCAAGATTTGTGGGTCAGACTGCACTTCAGTGATTCATCGTATGGAAATCTGCGTGGGTTGCTCCTGTGGGGCTTTCAAGTGGTATTCGTCAGTGTCCACGTAGGTTGGAAGTGCCAAACTCACGGCCTCTCCAAGCAGAGAGTCTTGCCCCCGACTGCTCTGCTCCACACTGTCCCGCTTTTGGCTATTTTTGACCGTGTGGTGTTTCCTGGGATGAGCCCCGTGCATCCTAGCCCCGCAGAGAGTGCCCTGTGTCTTGGGTCCTGTGGAGCGCTCCCAGCTGCTCCACAGGCCCCGTGCACTTGCCCGTTGCTCCCTTTGGCCACGTCACCTTGGCGGGCAGATTCGAAGTGTGACCGCGGCAGGGCTGGCGCTCGGCAGCCAGCGCCCGGCAGGACGGGTAGGTGCGAGCAAAGCCCCAGCACCAGGCGAGCCCTGGGCCGTGCCCAGGAACGAGCAGGCTCCTTGGCTCTCTTGGAAGCGTCACCACCTGCCAGGGACAAAAGTGAAGGTGTTTCCTTAGATGTTCTCCACGTGGCTTCTGTGGTCCCCTTGTGCCATCCAAAGCTGCGTGTTGGACCGGGCCGGCTCTGCTGCAGCCAGCTTTGCCCTCCTGCTGTGCTCAGTGGTGCCGATGTGGCCTGTTTCAGTCAGTGCAGCTCACGCCAGGCACTGCAGCAAGCCAGGACACTGCTGACCAGAGCGTTATGGACTGCAGCTATGTGTGTCCTCTGCTGTCACACTGAAGTGCAGATGGATGGCTGATATCTAAATAACTCAAACTCTAGTGAGGAGCCTGCTTTCCAGGCTGTGGGGGCAAAACGCCAAAGCAATCAGGATGCGAATGATGATCACATGTTTTCAGGGGCTTCTGTACATTCTCAAATATCCCCTTAAGGCCACCTGTCCCTGGGCTGTGACCCTGCACAACCTGGTGTTAAGAAGCGGTGGGTAGGTGCTGATTTACGGGGTGGGAGCCAACACGACGGTGCCAGGATGCTCAGTGCATCCATTGAGACCTGTAGCCTGGCCCTCCTGGCGGCTGCAGCAGGTTTCCTGGGTGATGTGGTCACAACAGCAGCTTGGAGCTGCTGTCCTCATCAGGCTGCGGCGAGCACACTGCAGGACAGCCCCATAACACCATTCACATACCCCCGCAGCCCTTCTCTTACTTGCTGGCCCGCTTTTCTGTGGTTCTTTCATCACTAGCACCACACACCGCTTGGTGTCAAATGCTCCCCAGGGCTGTTGTCACTGGTGGACCCCAGGTTGTGTGGTTTCAAGATACCTTTTCCTACCCTAATCCACCCCGAGGGTCCGGGCAGGATGATTACTCTGGTTCTCGGTACACATCAGCCTCATCTTTGCAGGAGTGGAGTTGGGGCTCGTGCAAAGCACACATTAAAATGGAAACTTCAGTCCCTGCTGGTATTTCTGTTCTGGCCACCTTGGGGACAGGTGGATTTTGCGTGCCCACCACATCAGGCTTGCATGTAGCAGCCCTTTGAGCTTGTAATTCCCTCCTCCATCCTGTTCCTTTCCCACAAACGTGTAGAAGAGACTCATTGTAAACTGGGGTTTGCAATAACCTGGCGTGAAACTGCTCTGTTACAGCTTTCAGGAGCCTTGATCCATGAGCTGAGTCCCTAAATCCCCACTCTGGACACACCTCCAAGGGCAGATGCAGACCCTGCATAGGTGTGCGCCTGCACGGGGTTGGCGGTTCCTCTTGCTATGGGCAGTCCTGGCCGAGCACCACGCTCGGAACGGGCTGCACTCGGTCCTGCTCCAGGGCCGGGGGCTGTGGAACCAGATGGACGTGGTTTCCAGTGCTCTTAATTTTCCTTGGCTTGCCTCTTCGCTGCTCAGCCCTCGGACGTGCTGAGCAGAGTATTGATAATCTTGTGAATGAAATCCAGTTACCCAAATAGGATTTTCTCCCGCTGGTTACAGTGGGATTTAGCAGAGAGATTTTTGTTCTGCTCACGTTTGTAATCCGGTTGCTCAAGGCACTTAGGCTGTAATTACATCGGTGCAAATCGTCTCCTAATGCAGTCCTGCAGCTGCTGGGCCTGGAGGCTCCCGGCAAGCGCAGGCTGGGCAGGTCAGACCGATGCTTTCGGGAAGGGCAAAGGGAGCCCAGTGCAAAGCGAGCTGCCCTCATCCCCCCTGTCCTCCTGAGCTCCTGTATTTGTACCCGCTGCCTTGGCTGCAGTCGGTTTGGCTGTGGGGGCAAGGGCAAAGCCTTGGATGGGCAGGTCCATGTGTCTCAGGAGATGTGGAGAGCTGTGTCCCCACTGGGATTTTCCATGCAGCAGCAGTGGGAGCTGCTGCAGGCAGGAGAGATGCTGCTGCACTGGGGATCTGGGCTGGGTTTCAGCACATCCCTGTTTCCTCAGCAAGATCCTTGGATAGTGGAGCCTTGTTCCAGGGGTCACGATCCAGCACTGGTAGAAAGTTGCTGAATTGCAGTTATTTTTGTAGCTGATGCTTTGCTAATGAGCTTTAGAAAAAACTACCAATAATTTTCTGCACCTGCACATGCTTCCAGGCTGCTTCCTGGGAGGTCATTTTGCTGGAGAAGGTGATCTTTGTCCCAGGGGAACCCCAGCGGCCCCCCTGGCTTTGGAGACATCCAGTCATGACCAGGAGCTTGCTGTGGTGTTTCCTTGTGAGTTAATGTAGTCTTTGGAAAATGCTGTAGCCAGCATCTCCTTGGGCTCATGCTTGGTGCTCTGAAAGCCTTGAGGGGACTCCCTGCCCCTGCCTCTTGCTCTCTGACTGGACATGGTGTGACCTGACACTGTTTCTTCTCTCTCCCAGGTGAGCCACCATCCCCCAGCAGCTGCTCATCACGTGTATTCCAAGCGAGGCTGGACGTTGTGGCAGGAAATCACCATCGCCAGCAAATTCAGGGGAAAATACCTCTCTATCATGCCACTGGGTAGGTGACTTGTGTCGAGAAGCCCGGGGCTGGCCTTGGCTGGCACTGCTTGTGCAGCACCCAGGAGGTTACCCCATGTGCTGATACCATGGGCGCACGTGCAGCTGAGACAGTGGCTGGGCTGTCTAGAGCATCTCAGTGTCTCTCCCTGAAGCAGTGAGGAAAGGCCAGGTAATTAGAAGCAGATAGAGCCTCAGACCAAAAAGGATGTTTTGTATCCCAAGTAGATCTTCATACTGTTGGTCGTAAACAGTCCTACCCATGCCAGACAGATCTTCATGTTGCTGGTTGTAAACGGTCCTACCCAGGTCAGAGCTACACTACCACGGAGGGTGCCTCACTTGTCTCATGGCACTAAGCAGTTAACTGAACAGCAGATTTCTAACCTACTTTTAGAAGGAGAGCTTTTGAGGAGAGGGAAGAGGGCACAGGACTTTGCAGGTATCGCAGCTTCACTAGAGTGGTAGAACACGCAGCGTGCAGCAGGGTGAGGGATGGAGGCTGTCCTGACGGCGGGGCACGCTGTGCAGCTCGTGCTATGCAACGCTGGGTACAAACCGAGCCTAAGGACATGAAACCTCCTTCTGTCTCTGAGCTGCTGAGGGGAGGTTCGGGCTTGGACAGTGGGGATGCAGACAGGGGGCCCAGGTGGGCTTTGAGGGCAGGCATGGTGCTGGGGTGTCCCCGTGCTCTGGGGAGCTGTGCCGGCCTCCTGCCGCCCGTGCTGAGCCCTACGTTCTCCGCAGGCGCCATCCACCTCGAGTTCCACTCCAGCGGGAATCACTACGTCTGGAGGAAAGTCACCTCCACCGTTCACAACATCATCGTGGGCAAGCTCTGGATTGACCAGGTTAGTGGCTGGGGATGCCTCTCTGGGTTTTGCCTGGCTCCAGGGCAAGGGCAGTGGGATGAGAAGGACACTTCCTGCCTGACTGACTTCCAGACAGTATTCCTACACATAGGAAGATGTGTTTCCCTCATGAGGTGGGGGAAATGCTGTTCGGAGCTCCCGATGGCTCTTTGCGAAGCCAGCAGCTCCATGGAGCAGGGTGGTTCAACTGGCTACATATGGCCAGATCTGATGCACAACAGGTTTTGCTCCTGCCAAACAGAGCAGGTGGCTGTTGGGGAGCCGTGGGGCTGGCGGGAGCTGCCAGTGTCCCCTCTCCTGTGGCGCTGTCTGCAGTGACACTGCTCCAGCCTCTGGAGTCAGGGAGAGAAGCAATGCTGCAGCTCGTGTTCATTTGTATCTGCACAAACTACAACTAATGCCTTGTTTGTCTCCTTGCAAAGTCTCACACTGCCTGTGATTCTGTGTCTTTTATCTAGTCTGGTGAAATAGAGATTGTTAACCATAAGTCAAAAGATAAATGCCAGCTGAAATTTACCCCCTACAGCTACTTCTCCAGAGATGTCCCCCGGAAGGTACGTGTCCACA
>JAUBNY010000084.1:811836-833393 GCA_032275445.1 Crypturellus soui | reverse complement strand
TCGAAGGGATTACTGTGAAGGCAGCTCTGTTGAAGGCCTGGGCACGGTGGAAAGGGACTGGGATTTATGTGACCGTGTGGCTTTTTCTGGGTTATGAGCGTGTGCCAGGATAGGAGAGCAGGTCGCGTGGTCTCTGCGAGGGAAGGTGAATACCAGCATGGCTGGAAAAGAGCTTCACTGAGTTACCAGTGTGCTGCTGTGCAAAGCAGGGACACTCTCACAGTATGACAGGGCTTGGCCCTGCACTTCAGATTTGGCCTGGCTGGTGTTTGACTGCAGCCTGGCAGTGAAGCCGTTGCCCAGGTGCCCACAGCCAAGCCATTCAAACGCACTGGGACAAGCTCTGGCTCTTCACTGTCCTCCTTGGGAGGCCTCCTTGACCTTGGGAGTCTTTTGCATGTGGCTTTTTACTTGGGTAACCAGAGACACAGGGTAGATTTGAGTTTTGCTTTTGCTGACCCTACTGAGGGATGAAGGTGCGTTGGCTGCTTTGCTTCGCTGGCAAGTCGATGGCCATCCTGTCGCACTGGTTGCTTCAGCCACCTGGGTGCCAACCCTCTCTTGACATTCCTGTTCTCAGCGGGTTGCTCAGGTCCCTCCTCACCCAGTCTTGCTCCTATCCACCTGATTTCTAGCCATGTGGCACTCAGCTCATTGGCTTTTAGCCTCTTCCCATGGAGCAGGTGTCTGTGCTGCCCAGGGAGGCCGTGTGGCAGGATTAGTCCAGGAGAGGCATCACTGGCATCTCCAATAAGGTGGTGGGAGGCCTTCTTCCCCAAAGGCCTCCTGTTGTGTTTTGGGGGATCAGAATAATTCCAGAAGCAGCTTTGACAGGCTAAGGATTAGGCACAAGTACAGGAACAAATGGGGAGCTCTTGCTCGGGTAGGCACTCTCTCTGATGTCCCTGTGTGGGCTCTCTGGCTCCAGGGAGAACGCCGAGAACATGTATTTCTTCTCTGACCTGGCCCTCACCCTGAACGAGCCTGAGGAGAGGGTGGCCCCCACAGACAGCCGGCTGAGACCCGACCAGCGGCTCATGGAGAGCGGCCGCTGGGATGAGGCCAACGTGGAGAAGCAGCGCCTTGAGGAGAAGCAGCGCGCCGTGCGCCGCAGGCGGGAGGCCGAGGCCGTGGAAGCCCTGGAGGAAGGTGAGATGCTCTGGGATTATCAGAGCTGCATCAAGATCCTGGTGCCCTTCGCTGTCAAATTGAGGGGAAAGCAAGTGAATTGGGTCGTCTGAAAGGGCTCTGGTGTTGGGATGGAGGAGAGACCCTTCACTGACCCATGCCCTGGGCATGGCCTCCCTTGGGGCCCTGGTGAAGTTGTGCAGAACTTCATGGCAGAGGTAAAACCACCCCCAACGCTGAGTTTTCTGCTTCACAGGCAAGGACTACGAGGGCTATATCCCGCTGTGGTTCGAGCGGAAGGTGGATCCCATGACAGGGGAGCTGATCTGCGTTTACAAAGGTGGATATTGGGAGGCCAAGGACAAGCAGGACTGGAGTATATGCCCTGATATCTTCTGAGCTGCTCTGCTCGCTCTGGAGCCAGCCCCAGGCCTCTCTCTTCACCAGGACAGACAGAGGGACAGTAAGGACATGCTGGCAGCATCCTGCTGCAAAGGAACACATACAGAGACTCCATACATGCAGAAATTTAAAGAGAAAATCTAAACAGGGATTCCAAACCTATTTTTTTACGCACTAATAAATAGCATTCTTTTTTTCTTTTTTTTTTTATGGTGTTTTTTTCAGCTACTAATTAGGAATGAAGACACATTGAATCTGGTTGATTTTTAGCCTGACATATTTATTGCTATCAGGAGTTGCTGCCTATATCTCTCAGCGCCTCAGCTGTACTGGTTGAGACGTCGACTTCCAAAGATGCTTGCATTGTGGGGATGCCGTTCGTTTGTGTGAGCTCTTCCTTTGACGTTTTTATTTTCAACATTTGTGTGTGGACTTTATGGATTTTTTTTTAATCTGCTCCTGGTTCAGGTTCCTTTGAAGACACAAGCAACTCTGAGCCCTGCTCAGAAAACTGCCTCCAGGGACTGTGGCTGAGGTGCTTGATCCTGGATCCTCCCGGTAGCTCCCGCCATGCCCTGTGATCCCAGCAATACCAATCAAGACATTTCAGCTGGTGACCTTTTTTTTTTTTTTCCTTCTTTTTTGTTTTCCTTTTTTTTTTTAAAAAAAAAAAGAGAAGCACATTGAGCAGTTTCCCATCAATTGGCAGTGTTCAGCCAAGGTTAATACGATGCTTTGTGAGGGTGATTGGGGTCACACTTGGTTTGCTTTTCCTGCAGCTGCATCCAAAGAGGAAACAGCTGCTTGCTGAGGTTAGGAAAACGTTTTACCGAGCTGATACCAAGCTGACGCTGGCGAGGTCGGAGGAGGTGTCTGAGCACAGAGCAGAGCAGTTTGTAGACCAGCACACGCTCCGTGACACCGGGGCTGCCATACCAGCGCTCTCTCCTCCACATCTCCACGCCGGGCACCGTGGCCTCAGGAGGCTGCAGCTTCGTGCAGGGGTTTTCCAGGCAGTTTCCCTGTTGAGATATGACTGATACGGCTCTGTGGCAGGAAACCTTTGCCATGGGTCTATACTCGCATCTTGATGTCTCCTCCAGTGAGTCAGACAGTCCCCAGATGTGCCTGGTCACAGGCTCTGGGGCTGAGGGCCAGTTCCTCAAAGGCTTCTGCTGCCTGGTGCCAGCGAGGCCGGGCTCTGAGCCTCCCAGTGTGATAGTTCTCCTCCTCGCAGTAATATCTCTCCAAGGAGGAGTTTTGAGTCATAACTAAATTATCTCTCTCACCCTGGAGCCCTGGATGCAGCAGGCAGAGGCTTTGCTTCCTCCCTGGAGCAGTGGGAGATTCCCGCAGCAAACCCTGTGCCTCTGCTGTCCCCATTTTCATGGGGAATCTTCCCAACACCTCAGAGCGCCGGGGCCATCTCAGGAGGAAATGCCAGGCTGAATTCAGCTCAGGATCCATCTGGAAGAACCCCGGACTGTCCGGGAGCCTCTCTCCTGCCTCTGTCCTTGCCTTCTCCTGAATGCGGCTTGGCAGCAGCTTGAGAACACGGATGAGCAAGTCCCACATCAGCCATTTGCCTCAGGAAGAGCCGAACGAGCCCTGCAAGTGATCAGTGAGGAACAGGAGTGGATGATTCTTGGACACAGGGCATTCCCACAGGAATAGCTGGTCCCTAAATGCAGAAGTGGAGGGAGGCAGGTGGCAGGACCTAGAAGGGAACATGCCCGGCCAGTCCTGCTGAGTCAGAGAGAATCAAGGAGACCCGGACACATGTGTTTGCCTCCCTGGATTTCATTTTTGATGTCTTCTTCTCCGGATCCACATCGTATCATACTGACTGCTCTCTCCCACGGGTCAGAGGCCACTTGAAGCTGGAGTATCACATCCACATTGGAAGATAATTAGCAATAATGAACTTAGAGGCAATGGTAACTGGAAAACCCAGGCTGCACATGGGACATTTATGCAATCAGGTTCCTAAACCATCCGTCTCCTTTTGGCCACCTTCTCTTAGAGCACCTCCATTACAGCACCTGCTACTTACAGCATACCTATGTGTACAGTATATATAGACCTTGTACGATGTAACAGTAGTGAGTGGCTATTGGAGTGGCAATACCCACTGGTTGCAATGTACCCTTTAATCTTATTTATTTGCTTCTAATTTATATATATATATAAATATATATAAAATTATTTTGCTTAAATTTATATGGTACATAATAGATGAGAAAAATAATGAAGACAGAAGCAACTGTCTGAGTTTTTGTAGTACGAGTACGATTTATTTCTTTAGGCTTGTCCCGGAGGTAGGGATGTAGCGGTAATGGTGATTGAGTAATTGCTTAAGTGGAGAAGTAACATTTTGCGCCAGAGCCAGATGCGGACATCTACATAAGGGTTTCTCTTGAGAAAGATCATTCCCACCTAGAAATTTGGGGTTGGAAGGTAGAAAATTGGGTCTCGTTAGACACCAGGCTCAGGAGCACAACCCTCCGCGCTAGCACTCCGCAGCGCTGGGCCGGGTGGTGCAGCTGGGCCTGGCGCTGTCACTGTTTCCTCTCCGCATGGATCAGCCAATGAAGTACTTAAATTTTCCAAATTGCTCCATTAACGGCATTCAACGGGTGGGATCTAGCCTGCTGAGAGAGCGGTGACATGTCCTGTCTCCAGGGCATTTAGATCCTTTGGAGACCCCCATTCCCATAGCTGGGACAACGGCAGATGCTCTGCACCAGCCCTTCCCTTATGCTACTCTAATTTGGTTTATAAAGACAAGAAAAGTCAAGTGTAGGATCCTCCTCCCCCACGCAGCAGAGGTGGAGGAGGTTCTCCACCCGGTTCCCCGGCCAGCTCTGATTCAGGTTTATAAAACAGACTGGCAGCCCAGCTTTTCAAAATGCCTTATTTTCCCTGTTTATTTTATCAACACAAGCGTTAACCAATAGCTTGGAAAGGTGGGAGATGCCTGCACTGGCTGTCCCTTCCCAGGGATACGTGTTGGGGAAGGAGTGGAGTGAAACGCTGCTGGGAAGGGCCGGCACCTCCTGCCCAGCCCTGCCAGGCTCGGGGGTGCTGAGAAGCCCTTTTGGATTTGCCTCCAGCAAATGCCTCCTTCTAGAGTCACCATCAGAAACACTGCACAGCTTAGCAGAGCCCAGGGGAGTGCTAGCAACACCCCCCAGGAAAGAAATCCCACATTTTTTAGATTAATTTTTTTTAAAAATGTTGTATCTTCCAGAGGTCATCTAGTGGCAACACATAATCTGAGCACCATCTCCTAGTCTTTCTATTTTCCTTCCAAAGGATTTTAATGTCATTCTATTGTAAATGCTATTGAATGTATTTCTTTTGAACAATATATTGTGAGTGATTCCTCTTCTCCAACACAGTAATAAAACTTGGATTCGGGAGTTTTAAAAGGCGCAGTCCTGTTCTCATTGCTCCATGGAGCTGGGAAGCCTGGGGTGAATCCAGAGCCTTGCAAGCTCCCGGCACACGTAGAGCCTGGCACGTGGCGGGTGGAAGTGAGATCCTTGGGAATAGCAGTGGGAAGAGGAGCTAGGAGATGGCTGTGGGCAGAAGGAAGCCCATAGGGAGAGGAGGCCCAGAAGAGGTGGCCCAAGGAGGACAGGGGAGGTGACAAGGGGAGGTGACCTACAGGAGGAGAAGGGGATGGAGGAGGTGGCCCAGGCAAGGAGGTGGCCAAGACAGGAGATGGCCCAGGAGATGTTATTTAGGGAAAAGAGGTTTTCCAGGAAAGAAAGAGACCCTGGGGATCGTGGTGGAGGCTGCCCAGGGAAGGAGGCTGGGGTTGTCCATGGGAACCCTCCGGCGGAGGCGCAGGCAGGAGGGTTGGCGGCAGCTATGCTGGGGTGTCCTGGGACGGCTCCCGCGTGAGGATGGTCACGGAGAGGCTGAGGGCGGTGGTGGCGCAGGGAGGCTGGCAGGGCCATGGCCACGGCTGGGCAGGCTGGGACACGCCGGGGCCGGCGGCGGCGTTGCCCGGTGACGGCGCGGGCGGCGCACACGGCCTGGCTGCGCCGCGGGGACGGGCTGGGGAAGCGCTGGAGCCCGGGGCAGCTGTGGCGCCTCGGCCACATGGAGGACGCGGGGCTGGGGGAGGCTGCGAGCAGCGACTGCAAGGAGAGAGCGGCAACGAGTGGTAATGGTCACGCACAGCCCAAATCCATGGTTCAGCCCCGGCCCCTCGGCCTGGCCGGCACTGCAGGGACGGAGCTGGGCAGGTCTGAAGGGGAGGAGGGTCCTGGGGAAGCAGCTCGTGTCTGCGGGGCGAGGGCAGGGTGAGGGGGATCGCGCTCAGCTCTGAGCCGGATCCCCTGGGGCTTGGAGCCGCGTCCCTGCTCAGCGGCTGCCAGGAGGGTCCCACCGGACTGCCCGCACCCAGCGGAGCCGCTTGCAGCAGGTGCTTGTGCCCACGCTCCTCCTGCGTGCGCACACTGATCCCGGTCCTGTGAAGGAGCCCGCAATACCGGTTTTGTGCTGCAGTGAAACCCGGCACCTTGCTGAGAGCAGCACCCCTGGCCCAAGGCTTCAGACTCCCAGGCTGGAGGCTCTGTGATGTTCTGCGCTGGCCAGGTGCTCTGCTTTGTGTTTCCTTCTAGATGCAGAAAAGCAGCGTGGGCTTGCGGGCTCCTGGGCAGAAGAGCACTGTGACCATGTCCTGGACTCCATCGATGCCCAGCTGCGCCAGGTGCGGGTGCTGGGACGGGCACCACACTGAGGGCATCAAGCGTGAGTCTGAGATGTGAGAGGGCCTAGGGCACGAGGAAACACTAATGTTGTGCTGCTCCTGCCACATCTCAGCCTTCCAGTGCATTGACGGATTCTGACGGCACGTGAGGACGCACATAGTCTTGCTCGGTCACCAAGGGCTGCAGTAACCTGCAGTCCCCCTGTTTTCTCTCTCCTTCCTGCAGTGGCAGAGCCATGGTGTGCAAGTCCCGGGCAGCAGCAGAGCCCACAGTGCCTCTTCTGACACCTCCCTCGATGTGTCTTGGGCAGCTGGTGAGTGTGGCAGTGCCTCCTGCCTAAGCCCTGCTGTGGTGATGCAGAAGAGGTGACCAGAGCAGCTGCTGGCTGCTCTGCTGCCGCGTGTCCTGCAGCATCTCTGAAGGGACAAGCTGCTGTCCCGCTTCGGGCTGCTGTGAGCACCACAGGAGCAGCCTGGATCATCCCTGCAAGGGACCGGGATATAGAGAGTTACTGGCAGGACAGAGCGCTTTGCAGGCACATGGGTTGACTTCTCAGGGCTTGTTCTGCTTCCCCAGACCCTGCCAGACCCTCTGCAGAATTCACAGTCCAAACCCTTCTACAGAGAGACAGACACATCACTGGGAAGGAGACAGAGGGATGCACAGCTGGAGATTTTGCAGCTGCCACAGTTTAAACAAAACAAAGGAGCATCAAAGAGCCAAAACATGATGCAAATGCTACAGTGCAGAATTGTGTCCTGGGACCCTGTGGCTGCAGTAGAAACATCGCTGAAACAGGGAGTAATGTGGCTTTTGTGGTAGTCTGAGGGATGAGGGATCCCTCAAGGAGGTAGTTTGGAATAAGGGACTCTCACTTCAGGCAACTTTGCTTTTCCCAGCATGATTCCATTGTGGAGCCGTTAATACATACCATTTCAGCTGAGGCATGTCCTTTCTGAGCAGATTCTTTCTTTGCTCAGAAAGGGAGCAGAGAAAGGGATATTTTTCACTTCTCAGGGATTTAGGCTGTAGTAGAGCTTGCAGCTTCCATCTGTAAGAGCCTTTACAATGTGCCTTTTTCCTGAGCTGCACTGCTGTGACAGTGACCGGAATTGTGTCAGGACCCAACAGGGTGAAAAAGTACCTTGTCCAAAGCAAGATTAACATTTTTGGAAGCAAAACCAGCTCCTGTTCAGCTTCACAGCCTGGCCCAGCTCCTGGGGTCTGTTTTAGATGCCCCTGGTGCTCTATCTCAGATAGATACACATCAGATGTTCAACACCCATTCTGTCATGCTGGTGTGAGTTAGGTGAAGACTAGAGCTAAGGTGGGTATTTCCCCTGTGAGGGCAGATATTGCCGGCACCTCCAAGCTGGTTCAGATCCAGCTGGACCCAGGGTTAGGGTTCCTGAGCCATTTCCTCGTAGTGGTGTCAGACTCACGGCTCTCTACTCTCCTGTGCAGAACTGGAAGAACGACCTGTGGCCAAGGCTGAAAACCTGCAGGGTGAAGCTGGTCAGAGCAGCTCCAGCTCTGTCTGCACAGAAGATTTTGCTGCCAGGTTCCAGGAGGGTATGGTGGAGCCCCTGGTGCTCTCCGAGGATGAGGAAGACGAGCCCTTCTCAGTATGGAGCAGGCATGCAAGGGATGTCCCAGAGGGAGGCAGTGGTATCTCTTGCTCCGCTGAGGCCCATGGCGTGGGGCAAGATGAGTCCTTGATCTTCTCAGGAAGAAGCCAGGATGTCCCGTGGCAGCAGGAGGTGGAGCTGGGCTGTCTGGTGCAGAACACTGCTCCATCGCTGCCAAGGAGGCAAAGCCTGGAGTCTCTCGGAGGGCGGATATCCCGACTGAGCCAGAGCAAGGCTGTGACTGCAGACACGGAGCCGGTCAGCTGCCCAGGGCGGTGGGCTCCCGCGCTGGCCCCCTCTGAGCAGGTGAGTGTGGCCAGGAGGAGCCCCCACGGGGCTCCGTGGGCTTCAGCAAAGCTCCATTGGGCAGCGGGTTTGCTGATGACAGCCTGAGTGGTGGGTGTCCCCAGAAAGTGCCGAGAATCTCTGCCAGCGGGACCAGAGCCTGGGACAGACACAGGGAGCCCTGGCCAAGTGAAGGGCTTGGAGCCTGTCCAAGACGGGACATTAGCACCATTGTGGCTGCCCTCACAGACCAGTTGCTACCCTCCAAGGAGGGACTCAGACCTGGTCTTGAGCACCTCTCTGAACCTGCCCATGGTCTCCTGAATCAGTTTGTTTTGTGACAGAGATGGACTCTGCATGGAGCTAACGTGAGCGTGCGCTCAACAAGGAGGTGGGCAGGAGTCCCTGTGCGCCAAGCCCCGGTCTCTGCAGACAGCAGTTTTCCAGGGGATGGAGGTGCTGGGAGCAGATGGCTTTGCATGAGCCCACCTGTGACGTCAAGGCAGCAGGAGCCGCCAGCTCGCTGGAGACGCTCTGGAGCGGCCATTGCCCTTGGTGTGACTGATGTGGACACGGAACGGGCTGGAGACGGGTTGAGCAGAGCTCAGCCCTGGGCACAGCGTAAGGCTCGGGCTGGCCCTAGGAGGCCAAGGATATCTGCGGCGTTGCTGGAGAAGGATGGGGCGAGCTAGGGGCCACCTCTGGGTGCAGGGCCTGTGGGCAGAGGAGGGAAAAGGGTGGGAAGGTTCTGGCTGGGCCACAGACCCTCTTCCTGGGCTGGCTGTCCTGGAGGGCACTGTGGGCTGTACGCAGGCTCCTGGGCCTTGCTTACATTGGGATGTCCCCAGGTTTCCCAGTCACTCCTGGGTTTGTCTGTGGTGTTTGGGGCTTCCCTCACCACACACACATGCTGCTTTTTTCCCAAAGGTGCCCAGACAGCAACAAGACCCCCCTGGATGTACAGCCTTGACTCCTGTGGGTACCGTGGCACCATGGCTGCCTACAATGAGCCATCATCACCCTGCGGGGGCAGCCGCTGGAGGAGCAGCAGTGTAGAGGGGTGGACCTGGAGCCCAGGGGAAGGAGCCAATCCCTGGTTGCAACATGGGAGGCTGGAAGCCGGTCTAGACTACAAGGTACTGTCCTGGGCCAGTCAGTGGCTCTGCTTGCAGAGATGAGTGCACATTAGCGTCTTCCCACCCCCGGCTGGGCTTGAGAGTCTGTCATAGGAGCCAAAAGAATAATTCCAGAATAGGCCACAGCCCATAGCATCCATCCACAGCATGGGAGAGACACTGTGTTTTGGAGCAAGGACTTGTTGCTACTAAAAACAAGTCAACTCTCATCCTTGCTTGGGTGACTGTTCCAGCCAACCAAGCAGGAGAGCTCCAGATAGAGCGACTGGGTATTGAGAGACCCCAGAATGCTCAAGGACAGGTGAGGTGGTGACTCCACTCTGTTGAGGTGTCCCTCTCCCTTGGGAGCCCACTTGCCGTAGGAGGGCAGGACATGGGAGCAAGGTGCTGCCCTTTGTACAGGTGAAAATGTCCCTGGGGAGAAATGGGGGTTCCTGGACTGAAATAGGGGTCAGCAGCATTACCCATAGGCCATGGAGGAGAAAGGGGCTGGAAAATGGGCTGGAAGACCTGGCCGTGAGTGGAAGGGCAGGAGCAGCTGGAGATTGGGGGATGAGCGGGCAGCTGGGGTGGGACAGGGTCTTGGTGGGTGTCCCTGGGCTGAGGGACAGGAGGCTGCAGAGTGCCCAGATCAGGCTGTGCTGGCCGGGCTGCTGGCTCTGCTATACTCTCCTGTGAGAGAAGAGTAATGCATTCTTCTTGTCCATGGTGTTGGGTCCAGAGCCGGCGCCTGGAAGACGGAAAGACCTGGTGGCCAGAAAAGAAAGGAATTATCCAGCCTCAGCATGGGCTCCTGGGGGAGCAGAGCCGGGGAGCCTGTGCTGCCTGCCACGAGGGACTGGAGAAGGAGCTAAGGAAAACATCAGCTTTGCAGGAAGAGAAACTGGAGTTACAGAAGGTCAGTGTCCTCACAGATTTACTGCGAGTCGAGGGTCTCGCTGGAGGGACCCTCAGAGGCAACAAAGCAAGTCCTTTGTCAGGCTGTGTCCCATAGCCCGAGCCAAACAGTCCTTGGAAGGTCCTGGAGGAGGCAGGAAGAGCCAGGGAGCTGAGGACAGACAGAAGTAGCAGGCAGGGCTCTCAGTTCCAACAGTCTCACAGCTGTGGGATAGCAATCACCGTAATGAAGGAGACCTTGTGCTTTCACAAGGTATTTGAATTTCTGAATAGTTTGAGCACTTGGCACCTATCGCTGCATGAGTGTAGTGCTGGAGGGTGTTATTGTGTCAGGTAAAGGCAGGTACCAAATCTCACTGCTTGGATATTTTTTTTCCTACCGCTTCTCGCCGTTGTTATGCTTAAAGCATTTTTTTTCCCAATCTCTGGAGGCTGCAGCTCTTCAGTGATCACTACTTGATCAACACTGAGCTGTGTATAGTCACACATCCTGTACTCATGGTCAAGACCTCTGCTGTTATCCCACAGTTAAAATACACATCATAGAAAGAGACATGTGGTACCAATCTCTGCTTCACACAGCAAAATATTGTAACAACTTGAGAATAAGCCTAAGCAGACCAGGACGAGGCCCTTGCAGGTAGCACAGGATTCAGTCATCCTTAGTCTGTGGGGAGTGTCTAGCAAAGGCCCTGAGTCTGGCTTGACTGTAGAAGTGACCAGCTCCTGGATGGACAGGGTTGCTCCAGAGGGACTGAGACCCTGCACATGGGCGGGTTAAGGTGGCTCAGTGTGAGCAGCATCACACACTTGCCAGCCCTGACTTCCCCAGGCACAGGGCCAGGAGTGTGTTGGGCATCAGTTGCATTGGTACGCTGATGAAGACCGCAGCTGGGCAGACGTTCCTGGACCTGTGCCATGGGCTGGAGTCATGCAGAAAGGGTGGCATGACCCTGGCTTCTCTTACAGAGACTCCACAAGCTGGAGCATCATACCCGCAGCCTCCTGCAGCGCCGGCAGGAAGCCCTGGACGAGCTGCACATGCTGCTGCAGAGGGAGAAGGTGCACATGCTGTGGCAGCTGCAGGAAGCCCTGGAGCAGGTCAGGGACAAGGGAGGGAGCACCTGGAGATGTGACACTGAACAATCCCGATCCCGTGTGAGGAGGGTCAAGGACTCAGTGCCCTGGAGCTGGGTGAGCTCCCAAGGGGACACGCTGGACAGGGGGGCAGCTGACAGGACACACCGTGTCTTGCCCTATACAACCACAGAAAATCTTCACCCCCAGCACAGTAAGCTGTTTTCCTTGGGAGTGAAACCATGGGTATTGAGCACCTGCAGAGCACAGCAGCCCAGATGTTCCCTCTAGGTCACCCAGGTCTTCCACCCTGTTTACAGCAGGAGTGGCAGCCTCCACAAGGGCTGTGCAGGGACAGTGGCTCCATGTGGTGCATTGACTGCCAAGCTCAGCAGTTGCCTCCTGGGGGCACCCTCAGCAGGGTGGAGAAGATGCCCTACAAGGAGTCTTTGACCTGTTTTGTGGCTCAAGCAGGGACCCCCTTGCTTGCACTGAAGCCAAACCAAGCTCCCCCTGGTCAGTATGGGATGGATGAAGCTCTGGCATGGCTGTAAGACTAACAGCATTTATGGGAGAAGCCACGTGGAATCAGGGTATACCAGGGCTTCATCTGTGCCCGTCTTGGCCAACTTTGGGGCAGCGTGGATGCAGCTCCGACGTGTCTCTGATCTGGTGGCTGCTCCCTCAGGAACGGGCTTGCGTCAGCCCCTGTCTGCAAACGCGACTGGAGCAGCAGCACCTCCTGCGGCCCCCACGTAGGGAAACTTCCCTGCGGGAGTCAGCGGTGACGGGCCAGGCCGGGCACTCCCTGGCACGGCATGACCTGCCTCCCCACAGCTCCGTGGGGCAGAACCCTTGGCCAGCACCGCTTGGGTGAGTCCCTTAACCATGCGGCGGTTCGGACCTAGCGGGGATGCCGGAACCCGGTGGCATTTGCCCAGCATGGGCTGGTGGATAAGCAGGCAGCACCCCTGGGACCTCCTTGGGGGAGAAGCCCCTTGGTGTCCTCAGACACTCTTGCTCTTCACCTCTGAACACAGCCCATTCAGCTCATCCTCGCTCTCCCACAACCATGTGTTCCGCGTCCTGAACAGCCTCAGTGAGGAAATTCAGAGTCATCTCAGAGACCTGCAGCAGGAGAGGGAGGCCCAGAGGTGCTCTGCCCTCCACCTCCCGAGACAGGAGGTAATGTGAGGAAAGCTTGGGGGAGGAGGGTTTCACTCCATACAGCCACAGTGGTTTCTGGACCACTGATGTCTGCTGTGGTCAGCCCAAACCAGAGAACATCCCTGTTTCATGCTCCTTCAGCCCTGGTGCTCAAGGGAGCCAAGAGGGGCTGTACCTTCTCCCTACACAACTGGAGAAGGAAGGGCACTGTGAGAGCTCAAGGAAGCAACTTCGACAAAGTGGAGGTTGAGTGGGACAGCACACTGGAGCCCTCGGGAGCAGATGTCATGTTTCTGTAGACTGGGAGACTTCTGGGGACTGTTTCTTCCCCTGACTGTGCTTTTCTGTGATCTTCACTGGGCCACTGCTGGGAAAACTGTCCTAAGGAGAAATCTAGCCATGGCCAAGGACACGGCATTGAATTGGGGTTGACAGCTGCCAGGCTGCACGGTCTCCCCCTCTGCCTGCATGGGGCAATCTCTGCTCCTTGAGGTGGAGCGATGATGGAGCTAGGAGGACTCTCTGTCTTCTCTACCAGCTGAAAAGCCCCCTGCCCCTCTTTGCATCAATAAAATAGATGGGATCCATGGCAAGGATCAGCCTTGAATGAATCCGACTTCCTCATCCTTGGAGCTTGCCAGCAGGACCTGAGAGGAGGTGGAAATATGTGCTAGAGAGAGGGGCTGTCCATAGCTGTTCAGAGCCCCACATGTAGACTGCAGGCAAATGGGGGGATGCCTGTGTTTTCATCCACATGCAGGAGCATGAGCTGAGGAGGCAACGAGAGAGGATGAGCGTGCAGAAGGAGGCAGGTCCAAGAGCCCTGAAGGAGCAGCTGATCCAGGTGAGGGCTCCACTCCCGGATTCAAAGCTGTCCTGGCCCTTGCAAGGCTCTGTGTGAGCTCAGGGGCTTCTGGTGGCTGCTTGCAGGATGGGTTGCTCTGGATGTGATAGTAGAGACCTGTAGGGATTCCCAGCCCTCCTGTCCACCAGGCTGTGGTCAGTCCTGTGTCCCTCCTTGGCCTGCTCTTCCCTAGCAATCCCCAATTCTGGTCTCCTCCCTACCAGGCTATGGTCCTTCTACTGCCCCTTTCATAACGAGATTGGTCTTGCCTTTCTCACACAGAGACACAGCCAATATCCAGAGCTCTGCTCCACGTCTTCCCTGTCCTCGAGCACCGTGCCCTGCCTCCGACAGCAAAACTCCAGAGCCCTGGGTGTCCTGCATCACATCCAGAACTGCATCCAAGAGCTGCAGGCAAAGACTACCAGCAGGAACAACCTGGAGAACCTCACTGCTCTGTGAGGGGGCTGCGCTGCATACTGAGTGTGGGCCATAGCTGTGTACTCAGCTCAGTATTGTGAACAAGGGGAAATCCTTTTCCAGCTCCCCTCTGCTGCCTGGAGCAATTGTGCCCCTGCTTAATCTCAGTGGCTCCTAGATTATCCCCTCTGTATTGCGTGTCTGGTTTTCCTTGGAGTTAACCAGGAATCATCTCCAACCTGGACCAAAGTGAGTGAGCAGGAAGAGCATGTAGTTAAGGGCAGGGAGACAGAAGGATAGCTGAACCTCCGTTTTTGACAGAATCTAGTTGTTAGACTCCTACTTTTAGTATTAAATACAAGGTGCCATTGCCAGCATGTCATTCAGAGGGAAGCAAATCCATATTTCTACTTGGATTCCATTTGATGCAAGTGTGTGTGTTGAGGGACACAATGAGTGCGTGTTGTCAGTGTCATCCCTTTTGGATGCACTCTCAGAACAAACCCGGGTGCTTAGAGTAAAGCTGGCAGGAATGTGATTTGGGGAAGGAGGAACATGTGAGAGATTTGTCAAAATAAACTTTCTTTACAATATCTTCTAGCAGAATAAATGCTTTAGTCCTAGACACCTGCTTGTCTTTTTGGAGACAGCTTAAGCATGACAAAGGGAGACAAAATTTTGCTGAAAACTGCAGTCCTTTCATCTCCACATGCACTTCAACTGCTGCCAGGGAGCGCTCGCTGGAAGGCTGTGGCAGCCTGATTACATGGGCCTGGGAGCAGCTGGCTCCACAGCAGCATCTGAACGAAACGTGCTGGGTCCTGCACCGAAACCAGCAAGGCCACCCCAGGACAGGCAGTCCGGGGCTCCCTGCGGGAAGGGCACAGCAAGGGGCTGGAGCCCAGGGCTGCGGGAATGCTCAGTTCAAGTAAGTGGGACCAGCAGGCATCTCCTGCTTTTACAGCAAATTCAGTGTTCCAGCATCCCAGGCTAGAGCCCCCAGGCAGTGTGATGCTGGTACAACAAACCCAGGTCCTGTGCTGTTAAAGCACTCGCAGTGGCCACTGATCTCGGAACATTTTGGGTGGGTTGGGCAGGGGGACCAGGCTCAGGTGCTGGGCTGGGAGCCCTGGCTGCAATCACCGAGTCAGGAGGAGGCTACAGGATCCTGTGAAAATGGAATCCAGCTCCCCCATCCTTCGGGCACAGAGGATGCGGTACCTTGTTTGCATCCAGGGTTGCACCTTGGCACCTGCCTAGCCCCGTTTTCACCTTTGTTAATAAGCAGGACGAATGGATTGTTTGAGCAGGTGCTGGGGACTGGGCAGGAATGCTGAAAAAGGGTCAGGATAAAGTGTGAAGAGTCTGAGCAGCGTCGGAGAGAGCCCTCCGTGCAGCAACCAGCCCAGTTCCTTATAAACGCAGCTCTTGCTCACGTCTTCTGTGATGCTGGTGATACCTCTCTCCCTGCTGGAAGATGCCTTTGAGTTTGGGTTTTATGAGCGCACTCATTCCCCCCGTACAATCCTAGAGGCAGTTCTGGATGTTGCTCCAGCAGCTCAGCCAGGCCAACAACCTCCTTAAACACCAGGAGAGCAGACGCTTCCCTCTCCCTTCTCTGCAGATTGTGCCGCTTGGAGGACCCGTCTCCGTGTGAGGAGCCTTCCTGGGCGATTTCATGGCCTACTCCATCTTACACTGCTGAAACGTCTTCTGTTTCCTCCTGCACAAGCTGTCCAAGTAGAAATTCTGAGCAGGTATTTCCTCCGCAATTGGGAATACTTCTGCATGGACCCGTATGGGTTTCATTGCAGGAAGCCCAAGTTGCTTAATGAAAAAATGACAAAGATTTTTTTCTGCTTAGAACCTCTCATTTAATTTTGATAAGGAGAAGCCTATTTCTCAGTCTTTACACATCTCACTGGAGGAAATACTGTTTTTAATTTGCAAGAGAAATTCCAAGGAGAGTTTCACCCTGTGTGGTGGCAAAAATGAGAATTCGTTGCAGTACTTCATTACTACACCTCCTTTCATGGGAAAAGAGGGACTGAAAATTGAAATATCTGTATGCTTCTTTCCAATTAAAATAAAAGTATTTTTCATTATGTTTTTATTTCAGAGATATTGGATTAGAGAGTTTCCAAAATTGCTTAAGACACAGAACCAATCCCTTGCTGAAGTTATTTCATATATTTTCTTTAATTTTAAGTTTTACAGAGGACGGTAGTGCATGCTACTTTTTATCTGAAGAGCTTTCAATTAAAACCAGAGATTTGAGGGCCCAAGAAATGTCGTAGCAAATGACACTCTGACCTCACTGGTCAAAGCATGTGAATAATTTGGTGACAGATTTAACTCATTCTTTAGCAAAAAGCCTGCTGCAGAAGCGGCTCCCAAACCTCTTCAGGTTATCACAGGAATGTTTTGGTCACAGAAACCTGAGCATTGGGATTCCCTGGTTGAGAGTTTGCTATGACTGTGGTGGTTGTGGCTCTCAAGAAGACCAGAGGCAAGTGAAGTGGAAGAACTATGATTAACTTGGCTTTTGAGGTGGAATTTTCGTGTCAGGAACTGTTGGTTCTTTAAATATTTGCTGGTCCTTTAGACACAGCAGGTTTGTTCACCACCATCCGTGTTTCCGAGGAGGGGGATTGGCAGCGGGAGCTGTGCAAGGATGCTGCAAGGCTCGAGTTGCACAGAAAAAGGAAGCATGGGCTTTTGCAGGATGCTCAGTGGAGACTCGGATCTCAGACCTCCTTCATGGAGGACCTGTTGTCATGAAGAAGTGGCTCTGGATGGAGATTTAAGCTACTTTTGGCCACAGTTTTATTTCCAAACTATTCCTAGTCCAATCCAAGCTGCTGCTGTGCCTTGCATACAAGAAAGCCTATTCCAGGAATAGAAACGAGGAAAGCATTTTGCATTCACCAGTTTCCCTTTGTGCACTTTTGTGGCTGATGAATAATGTAAATTATATGATGTTCCCCCATCTATGCTGTAACTCCACCGTGTTCCTCAGCTCTTAGGATAACACTTCTCCGCGCGGCCGTTGCATCCAGCTGGCGTTCGGAGGCGGATGCGGAGCAGCAGCAAACACGGCACGGGCAGCGGATGGAGATGAGGAGGTCTCCTCTCCCTCGAGCTGTCTCTTCTGCTCTCAGCTTGCTGGCCAGGCTAGGGTGAACTCTCACTGCCCTCCTCACCCTTCCTGCATTAATTTATTGCTATAGACCAGATGAAATGTGTGCTCAGAGGCACGAAGGGTGCAAGGCAACGGGCACTTCCCAGCTCTTCCATTGCTGGGTCCAGGAATAGTCTTTATTTTTCCAGAAACCTCTGCTGTGGGATAAAAAGAACTTGTCAGTTTAATATAGCGTGAGCTGGTACTTGTTTCAAGTGAGCGTATTGCAGGAGGAGATATCTTGGAGACATAAATGTCCCATTGAGGTATCTCTCTTCGACTGCTCTCGGCAGGGTTTGGGTGCAGCGCTCCGGCTGCGTGTCCACGAGGGGATTCCTTATGCTGCAGGAGATGCTGGAATGTCAGAGCTTGGCCTGGAGGATGGATGGGGCCTGGACCACACTGCTGGCGTGGGGCAAGGCTGGGACAGCCCTGCGGGCAGAGCTCGTGGAGGACACACTCCCCTGCAGAGTCCCAGGAAATTTAGGAAAATGGATCATGTTCTTGGAACAAGTTGTATCCTCCAGACGACCTTGCATGGGCTGGGGGAGCAGCACAGAGAATAAAGAGAATAAATGGGAAACAGGGAAAGCCAAGGGCTTGCAGCAGGGATGGGATGGAAGAGGAGGAGGAACACGCAGAGCTGAGTAGCAGAGCTGATAGAGCTGCAAATAACCGTTGGGTGCAGATACTGCTGTGCTGCTAAAGGCAAGACTGGCTCTGCTTGTGGTTAAAGCTGCGTTACTTTAAGTTGACAGCATTTGGGTGTGAAATCTGCCATGGTGGCGGCAAGGACATGGACACGTCCCTGCCTGCAGGTGCAGGACCAGAGCGCCTGCTCCGAGCCCCACTGCAGCCCTTCGCTGAGCACAGCCGCTTGCGGGGGGTGCGTTGAGTTCACCACGACCCAGGAAGGCAACACCTTCAAAACCAGGATTAAATGCAAACTTTTACAAATGTTGTTTGATTTTAATGTGCAGATCTCTGTGGTTTGGCTCAAATGACCTAGGAGTTCCCCGGAGCAGTTTGTTGGTCTGGTGAAAGGTTTTGATTTGGTTTGAGGCTGCGGGCAACAGCTCTAACTTACAATTATGTTATGTAAAACTAATAAAAACTGCATGATCTATTTTCTCTCTATTGTATTTGATTCTGGAATGGGAAATCTTCTCAGTGGGAACTGAATGGGGAATAATCTTCTTGTGATGAATTTTTAACTGAAGGTTTAGCAGGGCTTCCCATAAGAAGTGTTGGACTCCAGAGGCAATTTGATGCATGCCTGGAAGAAACCATTAGAATAATAAACAGCATGAAGCATGAAGAGGAGACGGAAAGGAGGAAAGAGATTCAGAGATGTGGATGAAAGAGACCAAATCGTAGCACTTCATGCTTTGAGACTTTTATACATTCTTTTTTTTTTCCCTCAATTTTGATTAGACCCCTGTGGTGAGGTGTAGGTGGGACCCTGCTCAGCACCGGCCGCTGTATCTGCTGCTCCAGGGTAATGCCAGGCTGGCAGCATCTCACCTGCTGCTCTGTACTCAGCAAATCCTATCGCTTTGGAGCCATCCAGAGGCGAGCAGCGAGAAGATGCCTGCTTTGCTCCTGTGTTGGACGAGGAAAATAGCTTATTGAACTGTGGTGCATACCAAAACACTTTCCAGGCGGCCCTGAGGATGGATCGTTCTGTTTGCATGATGCTTATAGCTCCCAGTGCCAACATCTGCCCTGTGTTCAAGGCTTACAGAGGCAAACCGTGACTCTAGAGCTGGAGAAAGAGCCTGGCTCTTGTCCAGTTCAACATCCTCAGTGCTTTTTGGGTTTGCCTCAGCCCCTTGTAACATTTGAGGATGTTGCCATCAGCTTCCTAGAGGACAAGTTGAGTGAACTGGAAGGTTGGCAAAAGGAGCTTTTCCCCATGGAAAAGGAGCTCCAGAGCTCCACTGCAGCAATCTGGAAACCTGTACAACCCATCACTTTTCCTTCCTTTTCCTTCCCCGTCTGCGAAAGATGTTTTAAGTGCTTTTTCTTCAAGCATCCCAAGATGTCTCTAAACTAGGCAGCATCCCTGTGGTTGAGCCTAAGGAACCACCGGCAGCAGGGCTTTTCCAGCTACCTCCTTTGGGGAGCGAGGATGGGAAGCTCCCATGGAGATGCCAGGGGAGAGAGGTCTTGGAGCACCACACTTTACTCACTTTGAGAGGATTTTTTTTTTTTTTACCCTCAGTTGCAAGAGCAGCTGAGCTCATTGTGGGTTTTTGCCTTGTATTGATGGCTGCACAGCTAACTTCAGGCAGAATATTCCTTTCAACAGAAGGCAGGCAAATATTACTACTGCTTTTAAAGGGTCTGCAGCAGAGCTGCTCTGCCCCAAAGCAGCTGAGTGCTCCCCTAAGAAGTCACATCTTGCATGAGCGGGACAGAGTGGTGTTTACTCCCCATGAAAGAGATCACTTACTTACAAAAGAGGGAAAAAATATCCACGTTGGGGGCAACTGGTGTTCAGGAATAATGAATCTCCTTAAGTGGCTCAGTAATTCCCTTTCACATTTCAGTTGACAACCTGGGTTCCCAGAGCTGTCCAGTCTGAAGATTGAAGTCTGAAACCAACCACAGTGATTTAAAGGTGATGAAGTTGTCCTGTGTCTCTCAGGGTATATTTTCACCACAGAGGCACCAGCAGTTCTAGCTCCTTTTCCTACCTGGGGTATTCTTGTATGAGCACTGAATTGCGGCTGGGTGCCTTATGGGGCAAATGCTGCTCTCCAGAGGTGAGTTTTCCTCTGGCTTTGCAAGGAGGATGCAGGGCTCAGTTTGATGATGGAATTCCCAGGCCTGTTCTGACAGGTAGATGTTGTCCCACTGTTCATGGAGCCCATTGTGGAGCTGTCACCGATTGCACTGAGATAAACCCCGGAGGAGCCCAGCATCCGCAATGTGCCTGTTAGGACATGATGTAGCTCCCAGAGCAGGTGCTGGTGCCATGGAGAGCCTGAACTAGCTGCTCAGTTCCATGTTGGGCTTTCCAGGCTTCAGAAGATGTGCAATCATGAGAGCATCGTTTTCGGAGGCTGCTGAGTGCAGGGAGAAGAGCTGCTGCAGCCAAAGCTTCCATCTGAGGCTAGTGCCGATGCTCTTCCCCTGGTATTTGGGCTTTTGAAGTTAAATGTAGTAAATGAGGATGAGATGTGCTCATTATATGCACGCATCTCAAGACAAGGGAGCCGACTGGATCTGCCTAGCGAGCGGCTTGTGTTCTCTGCTTGTTATTCAGATGTGAGCATGGCAATGTGCATCCTGCAAAAGAAGCAGTAATGAGATTCAGAGCGGAAGTGTGATGAGACAGGGAATAACGCGATGGAGCTCTGTGATGAGCTGCAAAAGGAGGACAGAGCTGTTAAAATGTAAATGAGGTATGAGCTGCATAACCCCAAATCTGCACTAAATGCATAGTAAAAAAAAAAAACTGAGATGCAGAATCTGCTGTTCACTGTGAAATGCGCACAACAAATCCAGAGGAGATGGAAAGGAAGAAACAAGTGCAGAGATGTGGATCCATAGCTGTTCAAAACAAATTCTGCTGTGCTTAAAGAGGAAATTTAAGCACAGTGAAATGTTCAGAAGGAAAGTGGCCAGGAGGATACCCATGAATGATACCTGAAAGCATCTTGTGGAGAATTTATCCCTATTAAAGGTAATATGAGACTATACAAACATATGTTATTTTTAATTTAGTACAACCAGAGTACTGATGAATGCAGGATGACATACCTGGAATAAATGTTTATAAAAGAATTCGGAAAGTTCTGATAAGGCCAATATACAATTTGTAATGTTACAGAAACTGTCCCCTGTAGCAATTTATTACATGACAATGTCCATTTTCCACCTTTTTGTGCATGTCTTGTGAGTGACAGCCTATGGAGGAATTAAAAGCTCCCAGATCAAGACCAAAGTCAAGGCTAGAGCTGTGTGGTTAAAGCTGCAGATTTCAGACCTGACAGAAAATGCCCCACATTGAAACCTGCTACGTGCAAAGAGCAGGACTGAAGAAAGCAGCTGCTGCAACACCAGCACCTGCATTAAATTCTTGCCAGCATGTGAATAGGTTTGGATTATGAGGAATATGTAAGGAGGAGTTTTGGGGAATAGAACTGTCTGCCTGACAAAGAGTTTTTTTTCTCCAGAAGTCAAAGTGTAACAGAAATAGCTACAGAAAAGCCGCTTGGAGTGAAAGCCCTCTATTTCCAAAGGCACATCTGAAAGCTGTTAATCACAACTTTCATCACAGAGTTGGATCCAAACTTCTTTTTCTTAGGATTTTGATCAGAGTGAGGGTCTGAACTGTTAATTTCTATTGAGCTTTCGATGTTGCCAGTCTTTCAATAGTGACCTGTAGAGGAACCTGGCCTGTCTCCTGTCTGAAAACCTCAGGACTCGTTCTCATTATTCACGTGCTCTCTGGAGAGATGAAAATTTAAAACTCGCTGTCAGGCATGATGGGGAAAGTGCAAAAACCCATGCTGTGACCATCCACATCCCTATTGATTATAAAGGAGAAATAAAAATGTGAGAGGGAAGTATTGTAACACAAGGAGAACCCCAATGAAAGCTGGTGCCTCCTCTCCTCTCCTCTCCTCTCCTCTCCTCTCCTCTCCTCTCCTCTCCTCT